>CM017443.1:24024014-24080090 GCA_007726485.1 Eragrostis curvula | reverse complement strand
CCATCAGCTTCAGCAAGCGCAGCATTCTCTCGATCAGCAACATCAACTTTATCGCGAAGATCCTTATTATCTTCTTTGGCCTTCGCAAGAGAGGAGTCCAGCTCCTCAATCTGCTTATCCAAACAGGATACCTTCGTCTTAAAATCCTTAGCAGATTTACTGAGAGACTCTTTCTCTGAAGTAAGATCAGCCACGTGCTTTTCACTGAGAACGAGCGCATTCTCCTTCTCTTTGACCTTAGCCTCAAGGGCAATAAGGTTATTACGAAGCAAGTCACGACTCAGCATCATCTGGGAAAGCTCTCGGTACTGGCGAAGGAAAGCATGGGTGATAGCAAGAGACTGACACAACAGGAAAAATAGTAAGTTGGTAGAACCCAAAAACCAGTCGAACAAAGTATAAGACTTACCTTCACTTGCGAAGAGATAAAAGACTTATACAGGGTATCACCACCCTGTAACACCCTCCACTTGAGGAAGACGAATTCTTTCAGCAGCAGCAGCGAAAGCCGCAACTGCTTGAGCACTCATGATAAAGGTATTTGGTGGCACCTCATCACAAGCAAGCAAAGGCCCCTCGGTAACCTCAACTGAGTCAAAAGTCATGTCAAAAGGGAGAACTCCTTCATGCATTGTCTCAAAGATTGAATGGAGAAAAATATCACCACATGCCGAAGGGCTCAGTACATCCCGATACTGGATATGGGGCTCATCTGGAAGCTGAATACCTGATCGGTCCCAAAGAAAGCCTAAGTTAGCAGCCATCGAATGAAGCTCAGACAAACTATTTGGGGACAAGCAACTTGGAGCAGCAGCTTCGCCCCCATCCTTGTCCTGAATCTTGGCCTCAGAAGAGGCTTCGAGACCCTTGTCCTGGATCTTGTTCTGGATCTTAGCCTTCGATCCAGAGACAACAAGCACATCAGAGGTAGCAGCTGCAACCTTGTCCTGAATCTTGGCCTTTGTAGGAGCACTAGGCTTGCTCACAATGGCCAAAGAAGAAGGAATATTCTTCGCAGGATCAACAAACGCTTTTAACGAGACATCCTTTGAAGCTTTCGAAGCCTTATCCGTGGACGAGGTTTGACCTGCACCCTTCGGATTGGTGATCATATCCATCAATGAAAACATGGCGGGAGGCTTGATAGAAATGACTGGCTTAGCCGAAGTGAGCAGACGAAGCCTTTGGAAGAGGAACTGAAACAGCAGCAGCATCGGATGCCCGCAAATCACCTTCGCAGGTCACCTGCTGAGAACCACTCTTTGAAGAAGACTTGCGAGTCTTCGCCTTCTTCTTAACATTTTCTTCACTAGACCTTCGTTGACTAGACATCGTAAAGAAATACGAAAGAAAGGGATCAGTCGTTGCGCGAAAACAATAGCAAAACAGAGGTGAAGGAGTTAGAAGACCAAAAAAAAATTGGCACAGCATGGAAGAAGCAAGATGATCACAACATAATTACAGGTGGAAACGACAAACACGTGGAAGAATCAGGAAAGCTCACGACATAATTTCTTTGTAAAAACGAAAAGGCAAAATTGTCTCTAATTATGGTTTCACCAAATACATCAACAATTGAGGGCTAATGTTGGAGATGATGTCAAAGGCTTCCTGATCCTTCCGAAGGGTAAAAGCCTCCAGCGAAGGGGTCAGGAAAAGTCGCGAAGGGGACTTTGTAGAAGCTAAGCTAAACCTAAGAGACATAACGGAATTGACAAAGGGCCTTATTGTAAAAACAATCTTTCCCCCTCTATAAATAGGGAGGAGGGGATCCTGTAATGACATCGTTTTTTTCAGGCCGCGAGCCAAATACATCATTTACTCCTTCCGCGAATCTGTGTCGTCTCACCATCCTTCGCCCGGCACCGCGGGCGAAGAGAGGGCTTCGACGCATTACAGAACAGGAGACCCGAGGATCAGCCTGGGCTCTCGCCTTCGTCCAGCACCGTGGACAGTTTAAGAGGGCTTCGCAAAGAGGATCCAGACGCTAAGACTTTTGGATGGCTTCACCACGCAACACACAACCAGTTGGAGGGCTTCGCTTGGCCCATTAAGGATCATGATCCCCCAACACTCGACTAAAATGGATGCAACTTGGTCGGTTCTTACACATATGATGACCTTTATCAGTGACTAAGCACGAATAAAGTGGAGAAGGACATTTATAGGATGGCTAGGATCCGTGAGAGGAAAACAAAAGACGTCAACCAAATCAAATGTATAAAGGATGGGGCAGATTGACTTCTGGTGAAGGATGAGGAGATCAAGGACAGATGGCGAGTGTACTTCGACAAGTTGTTTAATAGGGACAATAAGGGTCCCACCCTTGAGTTGGACAACTCATTTGATGATACCAACAGGCGCTTGGTGAGGAGAATTCGATGATAGCAGTGGGTCTTGATGCTATCCCCATTGAGGTGTGGAAATGCCTCGGTGCCAGAGCAATAGTATGGCTAAATAAGCTTTTTAATCTCATTTTTCGGTCAAACAAGGTGCCTGAAAAGTTGAGGAGATGCATTTTAGTATGGATCTTCAAGACAAGGGTGATGTTCAAAGTTGCACTAACTACCGTGGGATTAAGCTGATGAGCCATACCATGAAGCTATGGGAGAGGGTTATCGAGCATCACCTAAGAAAAGTTAGAAGTATGACCAAAACCAATTTGGGTTCATGCCCGGAAGATTGATCATGGAGGCGATTTTCTTAATACGACAATTGATAGAGATATAGGGAGCAAAAGAAGGACTTGCACATGGTGTTTTTTGACCTGGAGAAGGCGTATGACAAAGTATTGAGAAGTATCATGCGGTGGGCCTTAGAGAAGCACAAAGTTCCAACTAAGTACATGTAACACCCCAGATTTTTACTAACCTGGAGCTTACTAAAAACACATAAAAATAATACTAAGTATAGAATTATTCAAAAATCTGGCATAACCTCCCCTGTAATTCCTTATATCCGCGGGCACACAAGCAACAGAAATAACATAATATCAATAGATAAGAAATATTCAATTAACATCACCAAGTCTAATCCATAAAATGTTCAATGTATCCATACGACCATCTCAACGACATAGGCAGTAACTAACAGTTTAGTGAGTTAATAAGGAAGCTAAATAAATGTAAGTCGTAAGATATGTGTGTGTGCTCAATAAGAATGTGCTACTCCCATCCCATGCGTGTTCGATCATCAGGTACCTAAAAACCAAATAAACACAAGAGTGAGTAAAAACACTCAGCAAGTACAATTCAGAACTGGAAGAACAAATACAACAATATGATGAACAATGGAACTCAAGAATCAAGAAACCATATCCTTGAAACAACATTTGAAATAGTAGTTTCCGTCTGAAACGGACATCACTTGAATACATCCTTAGCATTTACCGGTAAAGCCGAGCAAGTGGGGCCAACACTTACTCACAGGAACTTGAATATAAGAACCAAAATGCACAACCGGTGTTTATAAAAACCCCCGGCACTTGAATAATATGAAAGGGAACACTCAGAACTTGAATACTTGATATGAACAAGAGAACGCAACGAACCTTGAAGAATGATCATATGAAATCAAGATATCGGACAAGCACAATATGAAAAAGCAACAAGGAATCAGCAGTCATATCCACAATACACAAGTTCGTCATTGCACTTGCCTTAACCTCGGCGAGACGTTGACGGTAGTACACCCTTAACTCCGAAACTCTCAAGACCTGTATAGTAAAAACTACTCTTAGAAGCTACTTCAACGCACATACAATCTATTTACCTGAGTATCAAAACGATTCCCTCGTCCAAACGAACAAAATAAACTAATTCACCGATTAACTGAAATTCGCTTGAAGTTCTGAACTGCTCACTGTTCTGCCCATAACTTTTAATTTTCAAAAACAAATGCTGCAAATGAATACATTCTGAGAATGTACAGAGAATTTCCTACAACTTTCCTAATAGCAAGTTCTTCTGTAAAATTCACTAACTTGGCCGAAACTAATTAAGTAGGAAATTGTGCAGATTACGAAATCCTGAGATAGTAGTACTAAAAATACATTTTCTCCCTAACCACTTATCAGAATTCGAGTGAAACCAACTCCATTTGAAAGATAAAAACATTATCTATGACTTTTCTAATTGGCTCAAGGTCGAATTCCTAACCAATTGATGCCAGATTTCAAAATACTTCACTGCACAGCAACTAGCCTTGTTAAACCTAGTTTCAGGGTCAAATCCAATAACAGAAGTTAAACCGTGACCTGCTTAGGAGCCCTCTAGCTTCTAAACGTGAGATTCAGATCACGAATTTGAGGAAATTCAGATGACCATGAAGACCTAACCTTTTCCCCTTTTCCTGTTCTTCTTTCCTTCCGGCTGCTAGCTCCGTCCTTTCCTTGTTCTGCAGCCTCACGCAACAACCACCGTGTAACTGCATCATGGATAATTCACCACCGGGCAACAGCAAGCAGGGAACAAGCTACTTCATGCGATAGGACAAGAACAGCGAGGCTACCTGAATTCCAGCGATGCGTCGATCAGAGTAGCAGCAAGAGATGCAGACCAGGAGCAGATAGGCAGGAAAACGATGGAAGAGCTGCCGCACTTTGCCGTATGGCTGGACTAGGTGGTGGCGTCCTAGATGGGGAAGAGAGGGGCCGCGGCGTCAATCAGGACAGGGTCGGCGCTGTGGAGATTGAGTCGGGAGGCGACGGCGCTTGAAAAGAACGGGAAACAGAGTCGATGGTTTAATAGATTAGGAAACCTAGTGCATCCAATGGTCCAAATTGTTTCAACCATCACAAATTCATTTGAAGTCCAAATCTAGCATATAAGTAGTCAAACGGAATCGTTTCAACGAGCTCTACGCATCTACGGTTCCTGATTGTCCATCCGAGCTATGTTTCAAAAAGTCAAATTTTGGTCAACTCCGGGAATCTTTTTGGTTATTTAATTATTTATTTTTGTTAAATATCCAGGATATTACATTCTCCCCCCCTTCAACAGAATTCGCCCTCGAATTCTTGAGGAACGATATTTCATAGAGGTAGTAAGGATAATTTGAATGAAACAAATGGTTACTCACCACAGGGGAAGAAATGTGGATACTTCTCACATATGTCTAGTTCGAGCTTCCAAGTTGCTTTATGCTCGGTTTGATTTGTCCAAAGAGCTTCACGTATCTGATCGTCTTATGCCTAAGAACGCTCTCAATCGTCTCTAGAAGTCTCACCGACCGAGACACGAAAGACAAATCTTGCTCAATAGTAACTAGCTCCACAACAATATGTTCTCGATCTCTCAGATACTTCTGCAACATCGAGACGTGGAATGTCATGCACACCACTCTCATCGATTCTGGCAGTTCCAACCGATAAGCCAACTTTTCCACTCGCTCCTTGCTCATGAAGGAAACGATACTCTAGCATAGTAAGTCTTTCTCATCTTTAGCGTGAAAAGTCCATCTATCTTGGGGTGAAAAGTCTTCCTCATATTTAGTGTGGAAAGTCCATCTATCTTCGGGTGAAAAGTCTTTCTCATCTTTAGCGTAGTACCCAAGGCCTCTCGCAAGCTAACCCACAACTCAGAAACATCAGAAATGATGGAACGAGAAACTCTATGCAATTGCATTACTGCACGCTTGTAGATTGGTGCCAAATCACCTGTTGACTCGTAAAGCAAATAGGAATAAAATGTGTCACTTTACTAAACATCCCTCAGTATCTCTTCCCTTCAATGAACGTGGTAATCCAACCACAAAGACCATAGCAATATCATCCTAAGGCTAGAAAGGAATCTCTAATGATTGTAATTTCTGAGTTGGACTCTTATGCTCAACTTTCATGCGCTCACAAACTCCACATCAAGCCACATACTTTGCTACATCCACTTTCATCCTCTTCCACCAATAGGTCTTCTTAAATCTTGGTATATCTTATTCTCACTAGGGTGAACGGTGTACTGATTGTGATGTGCCTCTCGAAGAATACTCTCTTTGACCATTGTGTGACACACATACATGCCTGCGAAACCGAACAACTCCAGAAGCATCGTAAGTGAAATCCCCAACCTTTTCATCTTGAATCCGCCTCTTGACATGTAGCAACAATCGATCATGTTGTTGCACCTCCAACACACACCTTGGTATGGTAGACGCTAGGACCAATTATGTTTCTTCTTCGATCACTCTAGCATAACAATATGATATCTCCATCTGCTAAAAATCAACTATCAAGGAATTCAAAGTAGGGGCAACCTTGCGAATCAAGGCATCAGCATGCAACCATATTTGCTTTAGTTGGTGTGTATTAGATACTAATATCATAATATCAACTCCAACCATCTCCGTTTCCTCAAATGAGATCCTTCTACATAAAAATGTACTTCAAACTCTTATGATCAATGAAAATATCTCAAGGCTCCATATAAATAATTCCTCCGGATTTTAGTGCAAAAATAACCGCAACGAGCTCTAGACCGTGAGTGGGGTAGTTCTCATGTTTCTTCAATCGCCTCTATGCATAGGTGATCTCCTTTTTATCCTACATAAGGACACACCCAATCCTACCCGAAAAGCATCTGAATAAACGGTGAATCGTTTCCAGGGCTCTGGAAGAGTAAGAATAGGAGTAGACACCAATCTCTCCTTTAACACTTGAAAGCTACGCTCACGCATGTCAGTCCAAACAAACTTGACATTCTTTTGTTTGAGAGTCATCATAGGCTTGGCAATGGTAGAGAAATCCTTTACAAGGCGCCTATAGTACCCCGCCAGACCCAAGAAACTCTTTATCTCCTTGACAATAGTTGGGCTTTTCCATTTCAACAACCATAGATACCGTGTTGGTTTATCACATGCCTTAGAAAACCAACTTCAAAAATCAAGAATTCACAATTTCTCCAGTGTAGCACATAACTGATGTGTCTGCATGGGTCTCACGAACTCTCGTCAAATGATGTCATCAATGAATACCACAAAATCCTCCAATTCTTGTAACAGGTGCATTAATGAGCCCAACAAAATTTACTTAGACTCATAGTCATCATACATGGTGAGAAATGATGTATTCCCAATATCTTCTTCTTGTATTGGAATTTGATTATACCCAGACTAAAGACCATTCTTCAAGAACATCTTAGCCCCCATTCAAGCGGTCAAACAATACATCGATACGGGGCAACAGATACTTGTTCTTGATAGTTAACGCATTTAAGCAGCAATAACCCACATACATACGCCAACTTCCTTCTTCTAAGTAAACAACACTGGAGCTCTCCGTGGTGATACAGTATGGCGAGTCAACTTCTTTGACAATAAATCATTTAATTGTTTCCTCAACTCCTCCTAAAAAGGGCGAGACAAACGGTATAGTGCCACTGATATAGGACGAGTAGCGAGTATTAGGTCAATACGAAACTCCACATCACGTTGAGGTGGCATTCCTGGCAACTCATCGGGAAAGACATTAGGCTAATCTCGCACCACAGGAATCTCTCCAAGAACTAATGACTTGGTTGGCATCTCCACAAAAGCCAGAGAAAATCTGTCTTCAAAAGACGATGGCCAGCAAATAGGCTTGCCATTACAACTTTTTTTTAAAAAAATAAAATAAATAAATGAGTAGGTCGTTATCTTGAAAGGTTAATGTCTACCTGAATAGACCTTACTTCTAGGGCAAGAGTCTTCAAGAAGTAGATGATCATAACCCAATACTAATAAAATCAATCCATGCCTAGAGTGATGTCAAAAAAATCAGCAAGGGAATCATTATTAGGCAAGCCACTATTGTCCTCATTGTAGGGAACATACAACTCAGACATTGTTCGAAATCATGCCTTCTGGACAACTAATCTAATCTGATGGAGAAATCTCTTGGCTAGAAATATTTGACATTTTAGTGAAGTCCAATGAAATGACAAAATGGTAGACCTGGAGATGTTGTAGGCATAGTGTAGACATCGGCATAAATATAAAAAGTGGAACCTTGCTTGACAGGCTGGTGGGCAAAGCTACAAGAGCAAGAGGTGCATGCAGATAGCTGCATGATAATGGAGTCATGTACAATTTGGGAACTAGTGATATGAAGATGATAGGAAGGCAATCATCCGAACTGTGCTAGATAGAACACTGACCGAAGGAGTTGAACCAAGAGAACTGTGCAGTAGGCACTAAAAAGATCACGCCCAAGAACTAGGACTCTACCTCATAATATACTAGATTTTTTTTTCCCAATGACAACCATGTGACACACTCTAGGAGTACATATTATATTTGAACAAACATACAAATGTAACATGAAGGAACATTAAGGTAAACGTGAAGACAATGCCTAAAAAAATGAACAACACTATTTTATTCTTTTGGTGCTCAATGTAGACTGTAAAAGAAATCAAGTCAAGAAAGAAAATGTTTGGATCCATTACACCATCGTAGTTAGATGAATAATACGAGCAAGTGGTATGGTTGATCAGGCCATCCGTTGCACACACTATTCATACAACACGTTGGATAGATAGAACAAACATATTATGCCACAAATAAAATGATAAGAAACCTTTATTAAAAAATTCCAAATGGTTCAGATCAGCCATAGAAGCACAAAGCAAATGAGTAATTGCCCTTCCCGACACTCTTAGAGGTATAAACTAACAAGAGATGACAGAAGATTGAATAAAACAAGGGAAAACAACAACGTGGAATTATACATCGTGATTTGTAATATAAAATGAGATAGAATTTGGTAATCACTTTGTGCTATACTCGTGAAAAAGAAAAACTAATGATAAGCCTCCACGTTCTAACAAGATGGAGGAGATATACCATAGAAAGGTCAATGGTTGCATTATATAAGGTACGACTCAAAGGTTAAGTTATCATGTCTCTAGCTTCCATGCCAAAAGATCTATTTATATTATTTCTTTGTCCTCTTCATAATAGCCTAGACTTCCCTCACTCACAGGCTTAGGAAACTTCCAAATGGTCACACTCTGGATCGAAGACTTGATTAGAAAAATCTTCCATGATATATGTTCAATGACTTTGAAATTTATTCCCTTCTCATGAACTCAATTGAGGAACAAAACAACTATGAATCCAAGAATACTAATGATTAAGAATAAGCTTACAAGAATACCTATCTAGACATTTCCTTAAATGATTGGCCCTTTGGGTCGGATATATAGTCCAACACTAGGAAAAAGCCAAATAATTCACAAGAGCACAACACACATACCTAATACAAGGCATCTAAGCCTCTAGTGACAAGAGCCTTTTTAACTGTAGAAGCAACACAAATTCAGGAAAAAAGAAATACGGCAGAAATGTAAATGCAAAGCATGCCCATGCATCCCTGTGCACAAGTGTGTCATTTTAATTTAGTAAGACTATATTAAATTTTACTTGTTTCTTTTGATATTAAAATTTTTGTAAGGACCTATAACCTTGGCTCTGAGTACCAACTGTAACACCCCAGATTTTTACTAACCTGGAGCTTACTAAAAACACATAAAAATAATACTAAGTATAGAATTATTCAAAAATCTGGCATAACCTCCCCTGTAATTCCTTATATCCGCGGGCACACAAGGAACAGAAATAGCATAATATCAATAGATAAGAAATATTCGATTAACATCACCAAGTCTAATCCATAAAATGTTCAATGTATCCATACGACCATCTGAACGACATAGGCAGTAACTAAGAGTTTAGTGAGTTAATAAGGAAGCTAAATAAATGTAAGATATGTGTGTGTGCTCAATAAGAATGTGCTACTCCCATCCCATGCGTGTTTGAACATCAGGTACCTAAAAACCAAATAAACACAAGAGTGAGTAAAAACACTCAGCAAGTACAATTCAGAACTGGAAGAACAAATACAACAATATGATGAACAATGGAACTCCAGAATCAAGAAACCATATCCTTGAAACAACATTTGAAATAGTAGTTTCCGTCTGAAACAGACATCACTTGAATACATCCTTAGCATTTACCGGTAAAGCCGAGCAAGTGGGGCCAGCACTTACTCACAGGAACTTGAATATAAGAACCAAATTGCACAACCGGTGTTTATAAAAACCCCCGGCACTTGAATAATATGAAAGGGAACACTCAGAACTTGAATACTTGATATGAACAAGAGAACGCAACGAATCTTGAAGAATGATCATATGAAATCAAGATATCGGACAAGCACAATATGAAAAAGCAACAAGGAATCAGCAGTCATATCCACAATACACAAGTTCGTCATTGCACTTGCCTTAACCTCGGCGAGACGTTGACGGTAGTACACCCTTAACTCCGAAACTCTCAAGACCTGTATAGTAAAAACTACTCTTAGAAGCTACTTCAACGCACATACAACCTATTTACCTGAGTATCGAAACGATTCCCTCGTCCAAACAAACAAAATAAACTAATTCACCGATTAACTAAAATTCGCTTGAAGTTCTGAACTGCTCACTGTTCTGCCCATAACTTTTAATTTTCAAAAACAAATGCTGCAAATGAATACATTCTGAGAATGTACAGAGAATTTCCTATAACTTTCCTAATAGCAAGTTCTTCTGTAAAATTCACTAACTTGGCCGAAACTAATTAAGTAGGAAACTGTGCAGATTACGAAATCCTGAGATAGTAGTACTAAAAATACATTTTCTCCCTAACCACTTATCAGAATCGAGTGAAACCAACTCCATTTGAAAGATAAAAATATTATCTATGACTTTTCTAATTGGCTCAAGGTCGAATTCCTAACCAATTGATGCCAGATTTCAAAATACTTCACTGCACAGCAACTAGCCTTGTTAAACCTAGTTTCAGGGTCAAATCCAATAACAGAAGTTAAACCGTGACCTGCTTAGGAGCCCTCTAGCTTCTAAACGTGAGATTCAGATCACGAATTTGAGGAAATTCAGATGACCATGAAGACCTAACCTTTTCCCCTTTTCCTGTTCTTCTTTCCTTCCGGCTGATAGCTCCTTCCTTTCCTTGTTCTGCAGCCTCACGCAACAACCACCGTGTAACTGCATCATGGATAATTCACCACCGGGCAACAGCAAGCAGGGAACAAGCTACTTCATGCGATAGGACAAGAACAGCGAGGCTACCTGAATTCCAGCGATGCGTCGATCAGAGTAGCAGCAAGAGATGCAGACCAGGAGCAGATAGGCAGGAAAACGATGGAAGAGCTGCCGCACTTTGCCGTATGGCTGGACTAGGTGGTGGCGTCCTAGATGGGGAAGAGAGGGGCGGCGGCGTCAATCAGGACAGGGTCGGCGCTGTGGAGATTGAGTCGGGAGGCGACGGCGCTTGAAAAGAACGGGAAACAGAGTCGATGGTTTAATAGATTAGGAAACCTAGTGCATCCAATGGTCCAAATTGTTTCAACCATCACAAATTCATTTGAAGTCCAAATCTAGCATATGAGTAGTCAAACGGAATCGTTTCGACGAGCTCTACGCATCTACGGTTCCTGATTGTCCATCCGAGCTATGTTTCAAAAAATCAAATTTTGGTCAACTCCGGGAATCTTTTTGGTTATTTAATTATTTATTTTTGTTAAATATCCAGGATATTACAGTACATTACTCTCATCAAGGATATGTACAAGAATGTGATGACGTGCGTTTGAACTTGTGATGGCGACACATGTGACTTTCCAATTACAATATAGGACTACATCAAGGGTCAGCATTGAGCCCTTATTTATTTGCTTGGGCGATGGATGAGGTCATAAGGGACATACAAGGTGATATCTCTTGGTGTATGCTCTTTGCTCACGATGTGGTGCTAGTTGATGAGAGTAGGGCAGGGGTTAATAGGAAGTTAGAGCTGTGAAGGCACACACTATGTAGGAGGACCAAGACTAAGTACATGAGATGCGAGTTCAACCGACTAGGCATGAGGATGGACGTTACCCTTGATGGGCAAGTGGTGGCCAAGAAGGATACTTTTGGATATTTAGGGTCGATGCTACAAAATGACGGCAACATCAATGAAAATGTTAGGCATAGAATTTCAACCGGCTGGTTGAAGTGGCAGCAAGCTTCTGGCGTCCTCTGTGACAAAGAGGATGCAACAAAAAGCTAAAAAGTAAGTTCTATAGGACGGCGAGTTGCCCGCCGATAGAGCCGGGCATTCGGTTAACCCGGTTAATTCGGTTCGGTTAATACGGTTAAGAAGAATTTTGGTTAATGAAAACTCATGACCGATTTAGTACCAGAAAATGGACTAATCGTACATTTCGGTGGTCGGTTAATTCGGTGAATTAACCGCATAAACCGAATCACCCAAATTCTCTAGATGAAGCACAAATCGAGAGCAAATGGAGGCCAAATCGCGAGCAAATATCAAATCAAAGAGCAAATAGGGCCATATGGTTGCTTGGTGCCCGCGTCGGCCGCCCCAACGCCATGCGCCTCCAAGCCAGCTCGCTTGCCCCGACGCGAAGTTTGTCGCCGCGCTGCCGCTGCGCTTGTCACGCCACCGCCCGCAGGCCCACAGCTCGCGCGCGCAGCTCCGCACTGGCACACCCTTGCTCTCGCCTCGCTGTTGCTCGCTCAGCTGCGCATTGTTGCTCTTGCTCGCGTCTCTCGTTCACGCGTCACGCGGAGCGGAGGCGGCTCTCAGCTTTTTTTTCTTTTTGCTTGAGGGGCTGGTGGCTCTCAGCTGGGACTGGGAGAACGAAGATAAGCTAGGGTTACTAAGGATTGGGCTTCTATATGGGCTGGTTGGTGTAAGAACCGGTGATGCTGGGCCTTCTTTGTATGGGCTACAAGGCAGGCTGAAATTCGGTGGTTCGGTTAACACCAGCTGGAAACCGAATTAATCACAGTTAACCGGAATTAGCAGATCCCTCAACCGAATTAATCACGGTTAACTGAAATTAGAAGAAATTTTAAGTATTTCAGTGCGGTTAATTTCGGTTAATCGGTTTCCAGTTTACCGTGCCCACCCCTACCGCCGATGTTATACGTTCCTGAATGTTTGATGAGGACACGACGACGTGTCTGTAATTTTTTTCCCGATCTTTCACGGCACCGGCAACCTCAGTAGCAGCAGAAGATAGCAGTACAAGAATTACGACAAGATGGCAACAGCAAAAACAAGCATAATATAATAGCAGTAACTCAACTGGCAAGATAAATCCGTTTGATTAATCTCCAACACAGGCAGTAGCAACTTATAGAAGGGAATCGGCTTACAAGATAGCAACCTGACCCTAGATAGGATTCTTCCACCCGCAGCCTGGATAGACAACGATCAGAAAAATGGGAACTCCAATTCCAAATCACGCACCCAGGAACAAGCTCCTGATCACGCGCTTCTCACCACGATCCTTGATGTAGATCGGCAGCAATCCTCACGGAAGGAGGACGGCGGCGCCACCCCTAATTCTGGAGGAAACCTCAACAGGGGCAGCACCAATAAACAAAAACCTAATCCGATACAAGACCAAACCTGGTGTTTTTATGTGCGCACAGGCACCAACACAAAGACAGACTCAAACCTGGACGAGGCTGTAAAAACTCTAGTCCGACTGCACCTCGTGACCGACTAACTCAGAATAAGTAAACCAAAGTTAACTAAGACTTGGACTCTAACATACCCCACGCACATGCATGTATATTATAATATTCCGGCCACTTTGCTAACACGTTTCAGATTAGTACTTGCACTGATCCAACCATAATATACGCAGTGGACTTCTTTTCTTCTTTCCTCTCTTGGCGCTGCAGCTCAGCTCTTCCGCAACTAGCCCTCAAAAAAAAAAAAAAAAAAAAAAAGCTCTTCCGCAACTGAATTTGCAACGCAGTTCTTTGCGCAAAGTAACACCCATAAATATTTTCTTTCGTCCAGGTTGCACAACATCTCCTTCTCTGGCAATGCATTGATTCATAGTAACAGGGAGAATGCCAAACCGAATAATGGAGCTCTTCTTGCAATTATCATATTCAATTACTGAATATTTGCAAGTATTTCCAGAGGTTATAGTAGAGTTGATTTGATGAGTCATGGTCTCATCATTCTCTCCCTCTTGAAACAAAGCCGTCCTCGGCTTTGAGTGATTGTGAAATGCTTCAATGACTTTGCATGCAGGAGATTTGGTAATATTGCCAGCCTTCATACGTGGACTAATTAAATTACCTTTGCTTGGAATATCCGAAGGAAAATTACCTTCATACGTGGACTAATTAAATTAAGAGCACTGCTAGCTTGCAGGCTGCCTGGAATAATCACATCATTCTCTCTCCCTTGAAACAAAGCCGTCCTCGGCTTTGGGTGTCCATTGATGGGTCATTCTTTCTCTTCTGCACAGCAGGAAAAATATTTGCCTTGATGGCACCCTCCGGTATTGGTTTTAGCACACGGAACACTCCCTTATGCACAAACGAATAGTTGTTTGATCGACCACCATGTGTAGCCTCACGATCGAATTGCCATGGTCTACCAAGCAACAAATGGCATGCACTCATCGGTGCCTGTTGGAGTTAATGCCGAAGGCTCCCTGAGTCATGCGAAGGGTATTTGCTACCAAGCGAAGGGCGTTGAAGACATAGCGAAGGGTATTGAGCAAGAGCCAGTCTAAAGCCTAAACTCCAGGAGACGTAACAGAATTGCCCAATGGCACCACTGTAATATCGACCTTTCCTCTCCCTATAAATATGGAGGGAAGACCCCCTTAATGACATATGTTTTTCAGGCCTCGAGCCAAAGACACATCATTTATTCTTTCTACTTTTCTTTGTCGTCCCTCAACCCCTTCGCCCAGCACCGCGGACGATTGAGGGCTTCGGAACAACGCATAACGTAAGACCCGAGGAACACCCTGGGCAGTTGAACCTTGTCCAGCATCGCGGACATTTCAGGAGGGCTTCGTCAAGGAGCTCGAGGACTTCGAGGAGCTGAAAAGGCCTCGTCAGGAGCAATCCGAGCGCTGAAGACGCCAGGAGGGCTTCGCTAGGACGTAATCATCACACACTCTTCGTTGGAGGGCTTCGCCGAGTCGGACAAGACCTTCGATCCCCCAACATTTGGCGCCGTCACGCGGGGCGAACCCACGACCACGTTTACAACTCAAGATGGCCAAAGGCAGATCATCGAAGACAATAGATGCTGAAACACAGCGCGCTGAGATCGAAAAGGAAAGACAAGCTACAGAAGAAGAAGCCAAAGTCGCCAGAGAACAAGAAGCACGTGCCGAAGCCGCACGAGCCGAGGAGGCTGCTTGAGCCGAAGAGGCTGCAAGACAAGAGGAAGCTCTAAGGCAGGAGGAAGCTCAGAGAGGAATACAAAACAACATCGGAGACGCTTCGCAAGTAGGAAACGTCCTTTCGGAGGGTGACGAAACAGCAGACGATGAAGCAGATTCTATAGCAGAACGACTTCGCATCATAGAGTAAGAAAGGCTTGAGAGGGAAAAACGCTTGGTAATCATAGTAAAGAAGTCCAAACTAAAGATAGACATGCTGCAGAAGATAAGACAAACACAGAGGGAAATTGATGAAATGGATGAAAGGCTGAACCAAGTAAACGAAGATATGAACAACCTGAAGAAGCTAAGTCAGAATCATCCAAAAAAAACGCAAAAGCAAAACGAAGGGAAGGTGGTCTACGAAGTAAGCAGCACAAGTAGAGATGTTCAAACAACCTCGATGTTCAATGAGAATTCACCGCTAAGTGAAGAACTGCAAAACGAGCCCTGGCCCATCAACTTCAAGATGCCAAAAATTAAAGCATATCAAGGGAAATCTGATCCAATAGAATTCTTAATGTCCTTCGAAGCTGCAGTAGAATCTGGCGGAGGTACAAATTCCACATATGCGAAGGCACTAGTGATGGCAATCGAAGGCACTGCGAAAACATGGTTCTCCACCTAGAACCGGGATCAATCAATTCATGGTCTGATTTGAGAAAAGAGTTCATAAATAACTTTCAGGGTTTCCAAGCTGAAGAGGTGCATCAAGGAAAATTGTTCTCTTGCAAGCAAAAGAGCGATGAAAGCCTCAGAGAATATATACAGAGATTTATGGAAATTAAGTCGAAGGCCAGAGGAGTAGGGGCTCCACGGTAATTGATGCCTTGATGGAAGGACTAAGATCCGGCCCTTTCCATTCTTCGCTGGCAAGGAAGAAGCCTACCACAAGGATTACTTGACATCTTCGAAAAGTACGCAAGGTCAGATGATGAGTTCAGAAGAAAGAAGGACGATGAAAAGAAGCAAACTCAGCAGCTAAGAGACGAGAAAAAAGCTAAAGAAGACAGAGAATCAAGCCGAAATCGAAGGCATGATGAAAACAAAGAAAACACCAGAGACCACAGCAGTCGAAGGGTACGCAATCTCGAAAACAGAGAGGAAAGAGGAGATGAGAAGAGAACCAAAGAGGACGAAAAAGGAAAAGGGCGAAGCAACCATGACAACAAATCCAACTCCCGCACCGTGTTTTGTGAACTGCACGGCGAAGGTAAAGGGCACACAACTAAACTGTGCCGAGACTTCCTGTCATACAAGCAGAATTGGCTAGCAAACAGGGAAGCAAAGAAAGCCATTCATCACATGGGCAACTTTCGTGAAGACTGGTCCCAAAGCAACACTCGTTCAATCTACCCTTCGCATTCTGTAAATCATGTAGTCAACTACCCAACAGAAGCTTCGCAGCAACTACAACAGCACACTTATCATCAACCACAAAGTTTGGCTGCACTACCACCACCAGAAACGAATCATCAAAACAATGCAAGGCAATTAGAAGCCATCAGCGAGATGCGAAGGCAAAGAATAAATGCCATTACCGGAGGATCCACACTGCAGCTAGACTCAAGGAGGGCTAGAAAAGAACACATGCGAAGGGTTCAACACGTCTCTTCTGGGACCCCTTTTGTCAAGACAAGGTGGTCCCATGTTGATATAACCTTCGGAGAAGAAGATGCAAGAAATTTGGACCAACCACATTCAGACCCATTGGTGATCTAAGCAAACATCAAGGGATTCGATGTCCTCAGAATACTGATCTATGGAGGAAGCTCAGCTGACATCCTCTTCGCTTCAACTTTAAGAAGAATGGACCTGGAAAATGAAACTCTACAACCAGCAGGAATTCTTTTGATCGGTTTCACCGGAAAGATAATCCAGGCGATGGGGAAAATCGAACTACCAGTAACCTTCGGAGAAGGAGAAAACGCAAGAACTGAAGATGTGACCTTCGATGTGGTTGACCTCATCTACCCTTACAACGCAATCTTTGGGAGAGGGTCCATTAACAAGTTCGAAGCTGTCATACATCAAGCTTATCTATGCATGAAAATTCCGGGACCAATCTCTGTGATTAGGGTCTTCGGAGATCAGCTGCAAGCAAGAGCCATTGAAGACAATAAAACTCCTGGAAGGAAGAATATCCATCTCATAAGAGAAGAGCAAGATATACCAGCTTACAAGATCTTCGGCCTCAAGAACTCGGCAAGGATACTGCAAGACTTCATGAACCGCTACTACCAAGAGTCAACAGAACGACTCTTCGGTAGAGCGAACATCGCTTACGTGTAAAACATAAAGGACATGCGGGGGGTGCGCTCTTTTTCCTCACGAGGGTAGCCCTGCGAAGGGTGTGCGGTTTTTTAACGAGGCACGCTCTAAGACTGTATCACAGTTTTATAATTACTTTTTACCCTCAAAAAATTCCAGAGTAATTTGCAGAGAAGCCTTATCAAAAGGCAAAGCCACGAGCTTAACAAACAAAGTCAGGCAGAAAGCCTAGAACAAAGCGAAGGGTACACCAAAACAGAATTTGGTGTAACCCAGCTTGGAGGCAATGTGTTATAAGAAATAACACAGATCCCTCAGATACAAAAGTATCACAAAAACTTGCTCTCTGGACTCCAAAAAACGAAAAACCAGAACAAGCAAGCGAAGCCATGGCCTCAAAGTGAGAAGCCACCGGCTAAAACAAAAACCATCAGGCCTAAGGCCTAGAACGAAGGAAAATCGGACGAAAAGTCTAAGAATATACGAAGGACAAACCAATTTGGTACATCCCAAATTCCAGGGCTCATATCATAAAAAAAATGATGATACCAAGCCCCAGGTTACAAATCGAAGGCATTAAGACAAATTATGGAATTGAGCCTTTCCTTTAAAGTCTTACCTCAGAATCAAAAATATCACAAAAAAGCTAAGATATACGAGAGAAAGGCCAAAACGAAGGCATAATCTCTCTCAAAGACTGGAAAAAAAATTTCAGCAAAAAATACCTTCGCAAGGCATAGATCCAAACTCAAGTTCCAAGCGTGAAAACTTCAATCTTCACAAGAAAACAGAAGGTCATCACGCAAGAAGCAGAAGCTTCGCAAGGATATTAAAGAAACCTATTCTAGAGCGAAGCAAGCCGAAGAGGATTTCTTCAAAAGAATAGCTCAAAAGCATAATTCATTCAAGGAGAACCATCGTCAGGCTCTTGCTTTACAATAAGACCTAACTCTAGCAGCATCTGACATACGACGCTAAACTCGTCAATGTCATATCCGCTCGAAGGCGAATAAGGCCTTTGAAAAACGGGATCTACTACCCCGAAAGAGATCATTCGCTCAACATGCGAAGCAGCGTCGAAAGGTGAAGAAGGGTCTTCAGTATAACAGGAGAATCACGACGGCGAAGGCCGCTACTCTTCTTCTTGATTGTACCCCGACTGCTAGAAGAACCGCCCCGAGGGTGGCGTCCACGAGATCTTCGCTTCGTGCAGCCTCGATGCCCTTCGAAAGCATCAGCATCAGGGTGGTAAACTCTGCCAATTGCCACAAGGCTACCTAGAGGAAAGATGAGGGGACCCTCACCCCTTCGACGGGGGACAAAAGATCCGACTCGCTAGATAAGTCAATCTCCGAAGGAGAACTGAAAATCTCAATTGGAGGCTCACTACGAGCCAAATTACGAGAAGAAGGCTTCGGAGTCGCAAACTCGCTCAGAGAAACATCAGACGAAGACTCCGGAGCAGCACACTTCCTTGACACAACGTCAGAAGAAGCCTTCGGAGTGGCAAACTCGCTCAAAGAAACGTCAGACGAAGACTCTGGAGCAGCACACTTCCCTGACACAATGTCAGAAGAAACCTTTGGAATGGCAAACTCGCTCAGGGAAATGTCAGAAGAATCCTAAAAATCCAAAGCCAAACAAATATTAAAAGTACAAACAATAACGAGTTTACAACACATGTCTTCACGACATTCTCAGCAAATACAAGTCCGAAGGGGTAACTTCCCATACAAATCAAACAAAAAAAGTTTATACCTCACTCTGAGGCTGCTGGCCGATAGAAAGAACCCTGTTCCAGAAAGACTCGTCAATATTATTAGCAAACTTGACGAGGGCTCCGATCAGATCAGGAGGCGTGCTATCAGTAGTAGCAAAAGAAAAAGAGTCGTCGATAGCCTTCGCCAAGGCATCACTCCCCCCAGCTTCGAGCGAGTGAAGAACATCCCAAACAGCAAGTTGCGCAGCATTCTTTGAAAAAGCTTTGCAAGCTTCAATGACATAAGGGATGTTGGCAGTAAGCCAACCTTGGTAATGCTCAGTCGAAACATCTTCAGGCAGCGGATCAGGTGCTGCCCCAACAGAAACAAGGGCATCTCGAACCTGACCACAAACGTCAGCCAGTCGAAGCTCTTCAGCCTTTACAAGACCAGCAAGCTCTTGATCAGTAGCATCAATCTTGGCAATGAGGTCTTCGTTTTTTTTACAGCCTTCGCAAGGGATGCATCCAGGTCTTCAACCTGCTTGTCCAAAGAAGCCACCTTCGCCTCAAAATCCTCGGCAGACTTAACGAGCACCTCTTTCTCTGAAGCAAGTTCAGCCAAGCGTTTCTCGCTAAGAGCGAGTGCCTCCTCTTTCTCCTTGACCTTCGTCTCAAGGACAGCGAGGTCCTTGCGAAGAGTGTCACGATCACTCTTCATCTTCGACAGCTCCTGATACTGGCAAAGGGAAGCATGGGTAATAGCGAGAGTCTGCCATAAAGAAGAAGAAATCAGAGCAAACAAGGCTATTAACGAAGTACAAAAAAAAAGAAGAGAGAGAGACAACTCACCTTCACTTGCGAAGACAATAAAGACTTATACAGGGCATCTCCACCCTGCGACATCAGCTCTTCCTCCACTTGGGGAAGACGAATCCTGTTAGCAGCAGCAACAAAAGGCTCAGCAGCCTGAGCACTCATGACGAAGGTGTTAGCTGGAACCTCGTCACAAGCAAGCGAAGACCCCTCTGCAGCTTCAACAGAATCAAAAGTCACGTCAAAAGGAAGAAACTCCTCTTGCATCGCCTCACAAACAGAATGTAGAAAAAGTTCACCACCTGCCGAAGGGCTAAGAATACCACGGGGTTGAACATGAGGCTCTAACGGAAGCTGAACCGCAGAGCGATCTGAAAGAGTCCCCAAGTTAGCAGCCATCTGGCGAAGGTCAGACATATTAAGTAATGAAAGGTGACAACTCGAAACAGCACCTTCACCCACAGCCTTGTCCTGAATCTGGGCCTCACCCGAAGCCTCATGAACGCCAGCCTGGGTTTTGTCCTGGATCTTAGCCTTCAATCCAGGTGCGACGGGCACAATTACACCAGCTTCGGCATCCTTGTCCTGGATCTTAGCCTTCGACCCAGCAGTACTAGGTGCGGTCGCAACAGTCTTCGCACCTTTGTCCTGGGTCTTGGCCTTCTCAGAAGCCATAAATTTACCAGCGTCAGCTGAAGAAGAAGAAGAACCCTTCGCGGGACCAGCAAGGCTCTTAGAAGGAGTTTCTTTTAAAACTGATGAAGTCTTAGCAGAATTCTGATTTCCACGCTTCGGCCCAGTAATGACATCCATCAAATTATACACCTTAGGAGGCCGAAAGGACATGGCTGGTTTATCAGAAATCGGCCGAGTTGCTGAATCCTTCGAAGAAGAAATTGAAGCCTTCAAAGGGGGCTCCGAGGCAGCGGCAGCACTAGCCGTTTGAGGACGAACCTCGCTTACAGCCTTATCAGAACCATCCTTGGAGGATGACTTATGGACCTTCGCTTTCTTCCTAACATTTTCTTCACTGGATCTCCGATCACTAGGCATCTTGAAAAAGAGTGCGAGAAAGGGATCTCTAATAGTGCGAAGGTAGGAGTGAAAGCGAAAACAATGAAGACAAGAGCTTACAAAAACGAAAACAGCGTGAGGAAACAAGGCAATCACTACGGATATATATAGAGTTAAGCAGAGCATCGAGAATCGAGAAAAAAGTACATATCGAAAATGACAAACATGTGCATGAGTCAGAAGAGCACACGACATAATCTTCATTATAATAATAATTGTTTCTGACCGTGGTTAAACCAAAGTACATCAACAATTGAGGGCTAATGTTGGAGTTAATGCCGAAGGCTCCCTGAGTCATGCAAAGGGTATTTGCTACCAAGCGAAGGGCGCTGAAGACATAGCGAAGGGTGTTGAGCAAGAGCCAGTCTAAAGCCTAAACTCCAGGAGACGTAACAGAATTGCCCAATGGCACCACTGTAATATCGACCTTTCCTCTCCCTATAAATATGGAGGGAAGACCCCCTGTAATGACATCTGTTTTTCGGGCCTCGAGCCAAAGACACATCATTTATTCTGTCTACTTCTCTTTGTCGTCCCTCAACCCCTTCGCCCACCACCGCGGACGATTGAGGGCTTTGGAACAACGCATAACGTAAGACCCGAGGAACAGCCTGGGCAGTTGAACCTTGTACAGCATCGCGGATATTTCAGGAGGGCTTCGCCAAGGAGCTCGAGGACTTCGAGGAGCTGAAAAGGCCTCGTCAGGAGCAATCCGAGCGCCGAAGACGCCAGGAGGGCTTCGTTAGGACGTAATCATCACACACTCTTCGTTGGAGGGCTTCGCCGAGTCGGACAAGACCTTCGATCCCCCAACAGTGCCACATCACAATCCACAATGCCCACATAATCTCCCACAGAAAAATTTACTCTCGCCTTGTGAGTAATTTTTAGCGTGCCGCTTTTGTTCATCCATTGTACATAACAAGGAGTAGGAAGCCTCCATGTAGATAAAGACAATGCATGTACCACATCTGAACTAATAGCATTAGTAAAGCTACCACCGTCAATGATTAATTTGCATACCTTTTCTTTGATTGTGCATTCTGATTGGAAAATATTGCATCGCTGCCCCTTCAAATCAGCGACTGTGCCATCATAATGTACTTCATGAGACATCAATGACAAAACATTCGAGCTAACATCAGATTCTTCCATCGGTGGTGCATTAGGAGCTTCAATAGGCAGCTCTAATGTAGACGATATTTCAGAATTAACAGCCTTCCCTTCAACACCATCGTGAAACAATATATTAGATTCACCTTTTTGCATTAGCACTTGAATCTCAATTGCAGTTTCAGATCCCAATTGTGTATCTTGGATATCATCAGTAGGAGGGTCGGCATGAACATCATCAAAGGAAGAGTTCAAAGCAAGCTACTCTTTATGTTCCTTAGGAGGGAATATAATTTTAGCAGAACAGCTAGCAGATTCTGTCGCACCTTCATTGCCCAATGCATGTGCATGCAGTTTACTAGAAGAAAAATCATTAACACTAGCTTTAACTTGTACACATTTTTCTGGCAAAAAATTAGAGTCACCTCTCAAGGCTTCTTTCATTAATTTTCAAGCATTCTTCAATAATAGAATCACTCCAAGACAAACGTTGATTCAGTTTGGTGCCAAAAGAAGTTTTGCCACTCAATACTATTTTCTTTGACTCAAGCGAAGAAACAAATCGGATTCTTAATACCTCCTTCATCTCGTACCAAGAAGCGCAATAATCATCACCATGTTCCGACTGCATTCGCCGAAACCATAATGACACAGAAAGAGAGAAACTTTGTCTTGCCAAATTTACCAACTGGTTTAATGGCAATTCACCAATCATATAACAATTTATTATAGCATTCTCCCACTCGTAATATCCAGAAGAAGAAGTTGTTGCATATAGTGTCGGCACAAACTCAAGGTATATATCAAAACAGTAAGCCATCACCACAAATCAATAGAAAGCACCGTGAGCAACCTAGCAAACTGATACCAAATGATGAGGACACGACGACGTGTCTGTAATTTTTTCCCGATCTTTTATGGCACCGGCAACCTCAGTAGCAGCAGAAGATAGCAGTACAAGAATTACGACAAGATGGCAACAGCAAAAACAAGCAGAATATAATAGCAGTAACTCAACTGGCAAGATAAATCCGTTTGATTAATCTCCAACACAGGCGGTAGCAACTTATAGAAGGGAATCGGCTTACAAGATAGCAACCTGACCCTAGATAGGATTCTTCCACCCGCAGCCTGGATAGACAACGATCAGAAGAATGGGAACTCCAATTCCAAATCACGCATCCAGGAACAAGCTCCTGATCACGCGCTTCTCACCACGATCCTTGATGTAGATTGGCAGCAATCCTCACGGAAGGAGGACGGCGACGCCACCCCTAATTCTGGAGGAAACCTCAATAGGGGCAACACCAATAAACAAAAATCTAATCCGATACAAGACCAAACCTGGTGTTTTTATGTGCGCCCAGGCACCACACAAAGACAGACTCGAACCTGGACCAGGCTGTAAAAACTCTAGTCCTACTGCACCTCGTGACCGACTAACTCAGAATAAATAAACCAAAGTTAACTAAGGTCCTGTTCGTTTCTTTTAGTCCTAAAGTTTAGTCCAAAAAATTTTGTTATTTAAAAGTATTAAATAAAGTCTAATTATAAAACCTTTTTACAGATAGGTGCTAATTTATGAGACGAATCTAACGAGCCTAATTAAGCTATGTTTTGATACAGCGATGCTACAGTAACCATCGTCTAATCACAGCTTAATTACCCTTATTAGATTCGTCTCGCAAAGTAGCCCAAGTTTCTGCAAAAAGTTTTATAATTACACTTTATTTAATACCTTTAAATAACAAGAACTTTGAACTAAACTTTAGTTCTAAACGAAACGAACACGTCCTAAGACTTGGACTCTAACATACCCCACGCACATGCATGTATCATAATAAGATTATAGTTCCTCCCGGCGGGCCCCGCACTTTACTGTTCGAAATTTACTGTTCAAAATGCGTTGTTCAACTGCTGGCCATCCGATTATATGGATGGGTCAACCCAGCCGTTCGTTACGGATTTGGATCCTCTGAATTAGAGGTCAAAATTTAGAGAAGGTACTGTAGCTGGCATTAAGTCTGTTTTCAGCCGTTTGATCAAGCGCCAACGAACCAGATCAGCTGCTACAGCACCCGTGCTACAATACAAAAAGTGCCCAACAGTACTAATTCCTACTGTTGCTACAGAATCTGCTACAGTATCAATGCATAGACATGTTCATTCTCTCACAAAATACTGTTGCATGTGCTACACCTCCCTGAATTTTGTTGCTCACTGTAGAGGACCCGGATCCGTTCGTTACCGCGCCTCTACTTGAAACAGGATTGCCTTCCCGATTCTTCTTCCTCTGCTTTTCTGTCCTCCTTCCCGATTCTTCCTCTCCTGCCGGTGCCGCCTCATCGATCACCTCGCCGCGCCGGCAGGCCCCTACACTCACCCCAGGTCTTTCTCCGGCGACGCGCCACTGCCGGAACTCGAACTCCAACGCACCTCACCTTTCGCATGCCGTCGCATTGGAATGCCTTTCAGTGGCGCGAGAGCATCCGGCGGCGTTGTAGAAGGTCCATCGAAGCTGCAGTTCATTCCAGCCCGATCTCGCTGCTGGTTTGCCGCCGTTACCCTGCACCTGCATCTCCATCCCTTCCGCGCGCCACCCTGCGCTCTCGATTTCGCTCGACGTTTTGGGCCCAGATGTCTTCTGGCCGTTCTGAAATCTGAAGTCGAGAGGTCTCCGATGCCTCGCTGGTGAGCTCCCTCGACGCCGTCGTCCTCGCGGCCAAGAGGGCGGCTTCTCACTGCCACCAGGATAAGGTACGTGCTGTCCATTATAGATTTCCGGATCACGGTTTCCAGTTTAGACTTATTTGGGGCAGCCGCACGGCTTGCACAGAAAAAAAAAGGTCTATCTGTGTTGCTGAGACAATCACGTTAGTTATTCTTTGACTTGGCCATTAGTGCAGAACTAGATTACCGCTTATGTCTACAACTCATCAGTTTATTACATGCTGTTTTAGTCGCATTAAACGTGTTCGACTGATTGCTCCTTAGAAAATACCAGATATTTTATATAATTTGATTTGCTGATGATAATTTTAACCTGCTTTGTTACCTCTGCAGTTGGATTTCACCCTTTAGCTAACATCTGAATGTCTCTTTAAAGTCTCACATTGGACTTGAACATTGGAGGATGCTAATTCCTTGCACATATTGCTATTTTAACTTTCTATCTCACATCATTGCAAATATTTTTCTCGTCTGAATTTGTTCAGCCCAATAGTATATCTGATATAAATTCATGAGCTTACATCTGGTAGCATTGCCACCTAGATAAGGACTTCAAGTTCGTTCATGAACAAAAGGAGTGTTATCAAACACGAGTTAAATATTGCTGAAGTTAGATATGTCGCCAACTAACATGTTATCCCTGAAGTTAGAGATATAATCCTCCCTCGATTTCTTTTTTCGAGATATATAAAGAAAGAGAATGCTGAGTGTAAAATTTACAAATGTGTGCTGTGCTGGGACGGTATGGTTACTGACAAGTTGTCATGGTGTTTGTTATGTGCAGCACATGAAGCGGGTCACATTCTGTTCGTGTTGAGATTCATTTAGATCTTCACAGCAAGAAGCCACCATTATATTTATGTTTCTTATATCCGCCACTCAACTAGAATGGGCAGTGATTACATCAGTGGGAACTTCTTTCCTCTCTTTTGTTTGATGTGCCACAAGTATTGGATTTACTGATTACCTACATTCAGTTCATCAATCATATAATATTCTGTGTTGCTCTCAAAAATAGATATATATTCTGTCCTGAGGAACTTTTGTGCTTTCTGAAAAATTTGAGTAGCGGAAGCTGACTGCGGTGATGATACCACCATCACATAACAAACTGGAGGTAAAACAATCTTGATTTCTCAACATGTCTGTCAATTGAAAAGACAATGTATTTGTGAAAATAGTGTGGTTATGAGACCATGTTTGATATGTTTTTCTCAACTGACTTTTTTTAATTAGTCTACTCTAGCTTGGAGATCAAACTCTGTTTATTAGTATATGCCCTGGAGAGTCCATATGTTGACATTTTGGTTCTGAGAATTACGCATGCCCGCATGTGCAATTTGCTATATGTGCTTCGACCGAAATCTACAAATTACAGTGGATTTTTAGCTACGTTACAACATATTATATCAGTTTCTCAACCCTTAATTACTAGACTAATTGTATATGGCTGCCGCGGGGTTGCTTTCTAGTATTATAATATTCCGGCCACTTTGCTAATACGTTCAGATTAGTATTTGCACTTATCCAACCATAATATACGCAGTGGACTTCTTTTGTTCTTTCCTCTCTTGGCGCTGCAGCTCAGCTCTTCCACAACTGAATTTGCAACGCAGTTCTTTGCGCAAATTAACACCCATAAATATTTTCTTTCGTCCAGGTTGCACATCTCCTTCTCTGGCAATGCATTGATTCATAGTAAGAGGAAGAATGCCAAACCGAATAATGAAGCTCTTCTTGCAATTATCATATTCAATTACTGAATATTTGCAAGTATTTCCAGAGGTTATAGTAGAGTTGATTTGATGAGTCATGATCTCATCAATGTTGGCCTACAAAATGATGGCATGTCCAACAGTTGAGTGTAGCAGAGATGCGTTTGTTGTGTTGGGTCTGCAGGCATACCAGAAGGGTCGTGTCCGGAATGAAGATATTTGGGGCAGGATAGGGGTCGCAACAATTGGTGATAGAATAGTTTGGACGTGTCCAACGGAGGCTTCCCAAGGCATTGGTGCCTAGAGGGGTGTTGATACAAAACCGATAATAATAATAATAAAAAAGGTAAAAGACGGCCTGACTTGGGACGAGTTGGTTAAGAGGGACGTGAAGTAAAATATCCCCAAAGAATTAGCTATAATAGGAGAGCTTGGAGACTCACATACCGTGATCCCTTTTTTACCACTAACTCTACCTTTTGGCATGTGTCTTTTGTTTTTGTATTTCTCTCGTCTCTTGTGGATTTTATCTCTAGTCTACCAAATTGGGACAAAAGGCTATGTTGTTGTTGTACTAAAATCTTGGAGCCAATCAATGCATCGAATCTATTTGAAAGATGGGGTCGCACAACATAAATTGGCATATTGTAATGAATTATCATCGCAACAAGGCTACAAATTCAAATGTCCAACGAATTATCATGGGAACAAGGCTAAAATTGGCATGTGTAATGAAATTATCTTTGAAGTAATACAACACCTTTAATGTAAATATACTCGATGTAAATCAAGCCTAATATAATGCAACATTGCAACACCATAAACTGACGGCAATGCCAGATAGTCTTGACAGATCAAAATCCATTGAACTTGCTCCCGACCTTCGAGGATTTTTGTTGCTGCTCTAGATCATGGTTGAAGGCAGCATCCAATGCCTAAGAAACAATAAGGTTAGGATATCACTGTGAGAACCTTTAAAGATATTCATGAAAACGACGTACATGATGAAGCACATGTAAGTACTACGCACAGCTCCACAGTGATCAGAATGGATACAGAACAAAATTGCATCACAACAAAAAAGAAGTTATGGAAATGGACGGTTGGAAAGTTAATGCTTGGGGCAAAACTTTGTACAAGAAAATAAACATCAAAAACACATTATTTGTTAACACCGAAAGAGAAATGATTTATTTCACATAAGAATAATGGAATTCAAATAATACTCTGAGGTAATGAAAACCAAGCAAGTAATGGTACAAACCTGAGTCATGGGCTTTACTAGCTGAGATATTTCATGTCTTACATCAGGCTGTGCTGATTCCTTTACAGTCTGCAACTCAGAAGCAGCACAAATGATGCGTTATTGTCAAACAACTGTTGGTCGCTAACATCTTTCAGTTACAAAGTACTCCCTCCGTTTTTCTTTTCTTGTCGTTCAGACAAACAAAGCTAGTTCGATTTGAACTATCAAATGCTGTCCTAACGACAACATATAAAAAACGGAGGGAGTAAACAAATTCTAGTGCATATGGGAATAAGAGTTCGAAGGCAACTTGAATATGCAATTGATTGTCTATAACTCAATCAAAGCAGCACGGATATATCAACCAGACACCAGTGCCCCGTGCCTATGAACACGAGTGAGGTAAGAGGAAGATACGGAACAAATGTGCTGATAAAGCTTTACCTGTAACTTATGATATATCTGTGTCATTGCATCCTTAACCCTTTGAACCTTCAAAAAAGTGGATTGAAAAGCAATTAATTATAGATAAAATGAATGCCTCTATATTTCAAGCAATATTTTCCTCCATGATAACTCATGTCTACAGACTTGCAAGCTTTTCTTCAAGTCTGAAGTGCTTTTCGAGACAAACGTATTGCATAGAGCAGTCTATCTATCATCTAGTTAGCTATCCACACTAGTAACATAACTACAGTGGAACGGAGTCTTCTGAGTTTCAACTTACAGTTCCTTCGCTGGCCATGCACTCTTAGTTTGCTGGTCTTTGTAACCTTCATTTATTTTTATATATATAATTACCACAGTAGGGGCTTCCCCTACTGTATTTCCCTAAAAAAACTTACAGTTCCTTCAATGATATTTAATATGATATAAGCCATCTTTCGGCAATTTTTTTCCTATCAAATGAATGGGGACATTTCATTTGGCACCATCCGTAAGGGGTGGAGTCCAGGAAACATCAGTAAGTGTGGCTTCCAATCAACACCATCCGTGGGGCTCTCTTTCATCAGACTACAACATTATCCTCCTCTAAAGTGATTCTCCTTTTTTATTACCCCAAAACGACTAGTGAAATGATGCTCTTGCCCTTCTTCACTACTCTCAGCCATCCCATGTGCCATGCTGATGACCGCACCATCAAGGCCGCGTCCGGCCACCTTCCGCTGGCTTCCTCCAGTCATAGTACACGCGCACAGCCGCCACCTTGTTCGCGCATCCATGAAGGAGCAGTCCCGTCGTGCCTGCCTCGCAGGCGCCGCCTCCTACCCTCCCGCGTCGCCCGTCACTCCTGCAGCCTGCTCTGGCCATGGCGTCGTCGATGGGAGCCGGAGGAGATGAGGTTCGAAAGGAAGGGCACAAACGTCCTTTCAGCTGTGAATTTGAGTGTGGTGTTGTCTGATGAGTGGGGGCTTCACAAGTGGTGTTGAATGGACATTGCCCTTACTAATGTTGTTTGCTTGACAGCCTCCCTTACGGATGGTGGGAGATGAATTGCCCCCAAACGAATGAAGCGTGCAAAATCTGATCACCGAAAAAGAAACATGGTACTGATACCAAAACTGGTCCAATAATTAACACTAATGTGAAATCAAGAGCTTTCCTTGCATCCTCGGAAAATATTATATTCTAGGAACAAAAGCCAGCTAACCACTTAAGAATTGGTACAAATTTCCACCTGAATACTACCCAAACTTGCAAATGTGTAGAGAAAAAGATGGTGGAGGCATACCTTGTTATAGAGGACCACATTAGTTATTGGATACGATGACCAAAAATGACGGAGCAATTCCTGGATCGCCGTCCAATGCTGAGAAAAATAACAGTTTATAGAAATTCCAACAATAAAAGAGAATTCATGCAAAAAACATCTAGAGGGGATTTTCAAAATGATAAAGCAAACCATATCTTAAATTAATAAAAAAGGAAATAGCACACAAAGTCCAAGAAACAATAACTATGCTACCACAGAAGGTTGAAAGTAAGTCAACACACACACAAAAGATGGATCAAGCCTCTCACATCCATAAGTTCATCCCGTGTGTGTTGAGGCAGCCGACCAAGAAGACTCTCTTGAGGATTCTTGAGATTTAGTCTCCTTGAACGTGAAATCCCTTCATTCAATTCATTAAGAACCTAGGTCCATACCATTTAGGTGGTTAGGTTTTCCTGCTCATGCAATTTAACAGCCTAAGAATAGCGAAATCACAGCAGCGGCAATACAATACCATATAAAACATGAAGGTGTACAATTCAAGTCCTCAAGTGTTGAGAAGTCTAAAGTAGTTGCAAAGCGGGCATGCATGCGTATGTACATATGCATATAGGCGTACGGGCAGGTGCATTAGCAGACTATCTTTATGCCCATGTGTGACCGAACAAAGAGAAATAATGACCCTGTTCATAAAACGGTTTACCTTAAGAGACATGTCTGACTTAACAACTGGATCATCCAATTTATTAATTTTAATCGAAGATATTTGATCCCTCAAATGATGGAACACATCATCAGTGCTCAATCTGCAATTTCGGACTTTTCTTCCATCGTTGTTACCACCAAAAGATCCTAGAGCATTCGCTTGTTGGGAGTCAAAATAATCTCGAGGATCCTTATAATAAAAGAGACAATAATCCATTATTATCCTATTTTAGCTTGAACGTCTAATATTAAGTCACAGGCACAAGATATACCTTTATACAAAGAGGTGCATACGGGAGGCTTCGTGGAGCTTGCAGATCCTCTATCTCAGTCATGCGGGCCACCTTTACTAGCCTTTCACGATTAGCATCATCAGCGGAAGACGTGGAAGATGGTTCTGAAGTTAATAATTCATCAGCACAACAGGGGCCTTAATGTAATAAATGATTCACTGAATTGTGCTGTGATCCATAACCTTTCTTAGACCTCACAAGTGCTTCAGCTACAGTCTTTGCATCAATTAATTCGACATCTACAAGACACGCATAACACAGCATCATCACCATCTGGATCGGAAGAATAGTGAGTATAGGCGGTATGCAAATGAAGAATAGAAGTGCAATATAATGTAGGAATTTGCAGTGTTGCGAAGGGGATTCTGTAGAATTACAATAAGAATAAAATTATACAAATGCATGACAAATTAAAATACTTTGGCTGTTTTACTCAGCGGCAGAAGAATTATTATCGTCCTGAAACTCCAGGGAAAAGTATTATATCATAAAACTGATATCTGATAACAACATAACATGCTAACACGAGTAATTAATTCTACGCATCTGCCAAAACAAAAGGTGCACTGCAAAGTTCTTAAGCTGAATACAAAACTTTGACCTGAAGCTCTCCCTTCAAGAACAACAGCAGCATGTCGATTCAGATCCTGAGACAGAGTTCTCCTTGCCAATTCACTGTCATTATCAACTGTCTCCTTACTGCCATCACGGAGAATGCCATGGTCCTGCATGCCCAAAAAGATAACAAATGAACAGTAGTTCCAATATAGGATTAGCGCTTCATGACAATATGATCACATAGCAGATAAATCTACACTATGATCACATAGCAGATAAATTTGCACACTATGAGGAAGTAAAGAAACCATTTTTGTCTTATGTGAACTTATAAGCATATCGAAGGCAAGAGAAAAACATACAGGAAGATGAATGTAATCATCCCCCACGTCTGCCTCCATGTCTAATGTTGGATCAACTCGTTTTATCTGCAACCAAATTTCAACCATTACATAGAAGAAAACATGTCCGTGAAATGACCACCACCAAAATGATAAGATACTCGTTATTACAGCAAAACGTTGTTAAACTTGTACCTTGAACTTTGCTTCCTTGGCCAGTATATCATCATTTTTCAGGAAGACAGCTAATTCTTCATCTTCAGCAGCCTCAGCTGCTGCTGCTACAGTATTTTTTGTCCTAAGCAGATACTCAGCTCTACAGTATTTTGTCCAAAAATCTTTCTCTGACATCTATCCTTTGCAATAAATAAATGAATCAATGATGAAATGTTAGCATAATAGAGCACAATCAGATTTCAGCACCGAATAGCACTGGTACAAGAACATAAATAAAATTACATAGTCGTAGACCGAAACAACCATAAAAATTGTGCTCAGATATTCAACAATATAAATAGATCTTACCTTTTTGGGAACAAAATCTAGAAATGCCCTATGAACAGCAGGTTTTTCCGCAAAAATCTGCAAAATGAGCCATTAATAAGTTGGACGAGTTCCTTGTTCTACATAAACACTTTAGTCCACAAACAAGGTGTATAGTCAGATAATTCAGCACAAGTTTCAGAGAACAATGCAGCCACTGGCGGAGCTTCATCAAAAGCACGGGCGGGGGGGGGGGGGGGGGGGGGGGTTGTAATCTAGCTGCAAATAACATGAACAGTAGCAGTTGTTACTGTAGAAACAAAGGAGTTTGAGTGATGGCAGGGGGCATGGCCACCCTTGGCCATCACTAAGCTCCGCAACTGAATGCAGTCTTGCGCAGACAGTAGTATTTCCAAGGAAATAGAACCCAGCTTGGTTCAGAGATAGGTATAGGCTTCAATTTCAGCCCAATCTTAAGCTGCCTGGCTTGAGTGGAAGCAGGGTTTGAGACGTCCAGCTAAGCACCACCGTTTGATGAGGTCTGTGCTCGAGAAGTTTACATTCCATTTCATTGGCAACAGAAAAGTTCAATGAGGGATCACCAGTTAAGCATGACCGCTATAATGAAAGCAAACCCAATGATTTGTAGGGAGTGATTGAGTGAATCATTGAAACTATTTGAAAAATGGCTTGAAATTCCATCACCCACAAAGTAGCCATGGTCAAACTTTGTTATAACATAGCAATGCAAATTTTGTGATATGAAAGTGTGAAAATAGAAAACTATTTTACTGTTCAGACGGCAATCTAGGTGATAATTCCTGAACAATAATCAGAAATAGAGAAAAGTGGTACCTGATGGATTATCTCAGTTGTGAGATTGAAAGTGATTTTGTTCGTCTGAAATGCACAGTAGAAATAAGTAAATTAACAACCATTAGTTACCGTCCATTTAATGTCTTTGAATAGAGCACAAAAAAACCATAACATAATATACAGTATATTGTTATAAAATTATGCGCCTATGAGATACAACAACACGATTCCACATACTCGACCATCAGCTGAAGGCCTAACATCTGCTAGCATTGCACTCTTGAAACCTGGCTTTTGTTTTGATGCTTTATTTGCTTCATCGTCAAGTAAATTCTACAAGATGCCATTAAAAATAATGGTTTCAACTAATGAAACAAAAAATGCACCATCAACTTTGAATAATGTATTTGTACAAAGGTGATCTATGGATTTTACCTTTCTTGTAGCCCAAAACTCAGATTCTTGCAGAATATTCCCAAGAACAAACTTCTTATGTAATTTCTGCAATTCACTGTAAAGCGAACATGATTTAACAAATCTGAGTAGTCCAGGTGTGCTTTAATTTTTGCTGGGTATGACAGTTTGCAGATTTGTCCACTCTGTTTCCTTTAACAATATGGACATTTGAACTATGGCATGTTTCAGAAGAAAAAAATTCTAACAACGAACAAAATGATTACATCAATGTTGGAACAAAAACATAGTAGAAATACCATAAGAGTCATGTAAGAGAAAATGAAAGAACTTCCATATTTGCGCTTCAATATATCTCTCTAAGTGTAAAACACTTAGAACTGCCAATCGGACATCTGCGTCACACCCATTTGTAGCCAACAACACTAAACTGAATAATAAAGACTAGCAAAGCTCTAATTTCTATCTAAACTGCAAGAATATAAGAACCATCACATGGTTTACAATCAGTTATCAATCGTACATTTGAAAGAACATATATGAGCTCAAGAAGTTCTTAAAAGGCAAGAGCAACTAAAAAGTATGCTTGCTTGTAGCATTGGATTGGCATCAATATTTAATGCTACTGTCACCACATGACACTTGTGCAGCTGTTCCAAATAATCACATTACCTGTCTTCTCGCAACAATTTCATCCGCCGGTCGACTTCTTCAGCACTGAGCTGTTCTGGACCATTTGAAGCACCTAAGTTTTCTGGAGGCACATTTGATCGAGAGGGCACTGACCCTTGATGTTTGCCTAAAACTCTAGCTGAAAGGAGAGTGTCACATATGCATGTGGTTTGCTGGGTAATAGGCATATAAACTCAGCACAGTACTTCACGTGAGTCTCAGTGCCATATGAAACATTGGCACAACAAATAATAATTCGTCCAGAATTTCAGCAAGTTCCTAAGAAATGTGGTGTAGTTGGGAAATATAGTATAGTCAGATTTAAGTAACCCTTGCCCTAACACAACCTGGGAAGAAACGAGGTAGCTGATCGGTAAGAATTTACAATGTATAAGGCAACATAATACGGTTGCTTACAATTTCAGTTTACTTTCATTTCATTTCCACATTTGAAATCATTTGAAGAAAAGATTAGTTATTCTAAATAGCATTTACTAACTGAAGAATGAACAATACCGACAAAGTCCCGACACAGATCGCGGTTAGCAACGTTGTCGAACTCAAAAATGTAGCCTCCACCCTATGAAAGGTAGATATGCATGTGACATCATCCCTCATCACAATAACACTTATAGGGCACATGCCTACACATTGCTCATACCTTTTCAGAATCTTTAAACAGATTCAACAATGGCGGTGCTCGTTTGCTACCATCTACTTTGTTAAACTTGTGACCTACAACAAAAGAAAGGGGAGACTGCAAAATTACCATGAAGCATAGCATACTTGAAATAAGTCGTTTGTGGATGAGCTACACAAGCACATCTTCGATCATTATCTCAACTAAGTTATTCTCCACTAAATTAAATCATTTGAAATGATAATTTAGTATAATATCAGGATTTGAGCCCCAGGTCCTTGGTAAATCATACATAGCTAGTTTGCCTTTCGCTAACCATCAGGGTCAATTCTTTGATTATCTATGCTCCAATGCTCACTTCGGAAACCATCTGACCATGTGGATATAGAGAATGTACCTTTGATGCCTCGGAAATCAACATTAAGCTTCATTGCCGACCGTGGATCATTAGGAGTAAAGGTGAACTTATCTTCGTTCTGCAATTACAAGGAAGTAAACTTCGGTGCTGATGAAGAGTAAAGTAAACCAAGAGGCACTACTGAAGAGCGAAGCACAAAAGAACTGGCCATACAAGGCAATGCACCAACTGAAACAATGTTTTAGCATGATGAGCAATTCAACATGATTCTCAAAGACAGAGGGGCGGGAGATTCAGTTTGAGTCGCCCCTCTGCAATAAACCGATGGGTCGAGGTTAACCCTACTCTGGACAAATGCTCACACACATCCTTCGATCCAATCGGTCTACGCGCCCACGCAAATAATTCGATAAACTCCTAGCTCTATAACTCGCAGCCTCAGATAATCTAGGCAGCTCTTACTGTGGGACACAGCAGAGCCACGTGACCAAGCCATGAGCACGGTCGGCGACGATGCAAAACGGCAACGGAACGATGGGTAGGAGAACCTTACGTACCATACGGAGGACGCCCGGGGTGCCAGGGTCCTTGACCGTGGTCTTGTACTTAGCCCCGATAGTCATGGAACCCATCGCTGGCCCGCCCTGGAGACTCGCCAATCTCGCTCCCTCGCCGGCGTCAGTGTGGATGCTAGAAAGGAAGGGAATCGACGGCGGGGATGGGCAGAGCTTTTGTCCGAGGGCGCGCCACCGTGCTTCCTCAAACCCTAGTCGCCTGCTTCGAGGACCGCGTGGCGGAAACGGGAGTATGCCGAGGAAGGAGACGGCGGGTGGGGAATCACGAAAGCATCTACAGCACCAAAAGCATCTCCCAGTATTTATGTGATGTGATCTAAAAAAATACTATGTAATGTAAAAAAATCACTCCCTAAATACTGATTTAGGGACTTTTGATTTGAATTATCTATTGGGAGAAAAAGAAAACCTGGTCGGACATCTTAAGAAAAAAGGTTTCCTCCAATAGTTTCCAATTTTTGCCTTTTCTAAATTATTTCAAATGTGGCCATGTCATTTATAGGCACATAGAGATGTTGTTACCCATCAATTCAACAATTGCAGACGAGAGAACAAAAACTAAAGAGACCAAGCTACTCCAAAGCGACGATCCATAAGCATGCCGTGAACTCGGTGAGTGAGCTTGCAGATGTCTAAGGTAACGCAGGCAGCCAGGAGCCTCAAACCGGTCCATGGCGTCGTGGGCATAGGCGGTAGTGCCGCACCTGCTATGGATTCGAGCGATAATGGTTGGCCAATTGCAAATGAGCCCTGTTTGTCTCATATATGACTAAACTTACTTTTTTTTTTTGTTTTTCTATGATAAGCATGTATATCCATTAAACACATCATTACGAGTGAAAATGAACGCTTCCGGAGTCGTTTTGTACGAAAGAGCACCGAATTCACTCAAACGGTTCCAAATCAGCCCGGTTTGCCCCGTATGCAAGTAAACTCACGTTTTTAGTGTTTTTTTTTTCCAAAAGAACCATCCCATTACATTAAACACATTATTACGAGTGAAAACGAGCGCTCATGAGACCGTTTTGCACGAAAGAACACATAATTCACTCAAACGGCTCGAAATCAGCTCGGTTTGCTCTGTATGCAACTAAACTCACGTTTTTTAGTGTTTTTTGATGGGTACTATTCATTTACATGAAATAGATCATGTCAAGTGAAAGTGAACACTGTCGGGGCCATTTTGCATGAAAAAGCACCAAATTCATCCAAATGGCTTCTAATCATCTCAGGTTGACCCATATGCAAGTAAACTCACGTTTTTTTAGTGTTTTCCCATAAAAGCTATTTAACTACATCACGCACATCATGACAAGTGAAAACGAGTGCTCTCAATGTCGTTTTGCAGGAAAGAGCACCGAATTCACCCAAACAGCTCCAAATCAGCCCTCTTTGTCCCGTATGCAAGTAGACTCACGTTTTTGTTTTCCAATGGGAACCATGCAATGAGATCAAACACATTTACTAGAACATATATCCTGATTAATGACATTTTTAAGGTGTCACCGACCGTTGCTAGTGATGAAAATTTCGTCATAAATCGCGATTTATGTCTCTATAGCGCCATCAGCAGTCAAACCTGGTTAGTCGTGATTTATGACCCTTTCCTAGATTGCGGTGACATTTTTTCAATCATCATAAACTTCTTTGTATGTTACATTGCTTCGTATACGTATACTGCCACAGTGGCAGGATAACATGGCATTCAATGTGGCAGCACCGCTGTTGGGGATCCGCAGAGTGATTCGACCAATCCGGGGTGCCCGGGGACATAAGCAGGAAAACACTTCAGTTTATCACTAGCTTTACCCTGTTCCTTTATCTTCATTCTATCCGCAGGTGATGAGGACATGACTCGTACAGATACAACCAACACTCCTCCACCGGACATGCAAGATGCAATCACAAGGGCTAAAGCACGACAAGCAAATTTATCTGAGCTCGTTTGTAATGTCTTATATATATGGTTTTAAAAATAAGATGCCACCTAATGATTTAATTATTGTTAGGAACTATGGAGATGATGAAGAGGTAGCTAGAGATGTGCTTGGAGGCGTGGAGGGTCGGCAAGAAGTGGAAATAAACTTTGAGGTCCAATCCAAGTCGGTTTTGAGTCCGTTTCAGACTTCAGGATCAGTCTATAATAAAACAGATGCTCAGGTCGCATACGGACTCCGTTTTGGACGTTCTACATATGGACGAAAAGCTAAGAAAATCGTCTTTCCAATGCCGCCGGTCTCATGCTAAAATTCGTCCGAAAGCGTCGGGAATCGTCGAAACAAATTGATGCCCAGAATCTGTGTCGGTGCTGCGCCACCGTTATTTGCCCTTGGGCCTTGTATCTCGTGTGAGCCGATTAGGGGGCGCATCCAAGGGAGCCTTCCACGACCCTAGAGTCTTCATAAACAGCCGCCACCACACCATTAGGGTTTGGGGTTTTGATTGATTGTAAGTTTAGCCATTGCTACTTCCTTGTAGGCGTGTGTGTCGACTAGACCACCCAGACTACTTGATTCGGAACCTGTCGAGGTTTTTGGGCCTCGATAGTTATTTGTGTGGTTATTTTAGGATCAAGAACACGATGGTACGTAAGATGCCAAGGTTTATCCTGGTTCGGGCCGCCTAAAGCGTAACACCCTACGTCCAGCGTTGGTATGGTATTGATCAGAGAGTTTTCCTGTAGGATCCCTAGCCGCTTTATATAGCCGGGGTCTAGGGTTACATGGAGTCTAACCTAGTCGGTTACATCATTGTTTGCCTTGCGGTACATGTCCGACTCGGTTTATCTTGGGCCGAGTGACCCAACCGACCTCGAGTCTGGTGGGTCACCCGGGCCTAATTGAGGCCATCCGACTACCCTTAGGTACTCGGCCTTGTTGAATCTTGAGGATACTCGGGTTCTCATTACTTCGACAGTAGCCCCCGAGTTCTTTTTGATTGATCTTAAAGACCTCCGACTGGTCTAAACTCCACATACATCATTTCTCAGCCTAGGCTGGTCAATTAAAAAGAGCTCCAAAGAGTAATAGTTACCGAAATAACCAATATCAGTAAAAGAAGACTGAAACCTGGGAATACCAAGATCAGGAAGGCCTTGAATTAGGCTCAAAAAGTGAAGAACATCCAATGCCGACTGACGCCAGAATCATTGACTGGGCTCCAAAGAGCATGTCTTACCTGTCAATATGCGTTCAACCTTGAGTTGACAAGACTGCATAGCAATAGGCAATTGGCAGGATTTTTTTAAAAATTACACACCTATAAGGTGAAGCCCCCGAGCTTCTATATAATTCATAGAATTATGTAGCAGCTCTAAAGAAACCTAGCATAAGAGTCAGAAACCCTTAGCCGTGTTAATGTGGGACTCTATAAGAGTCAGTGGAACTCCTCAAATCTGGTGCACTACAGCTGTTAAACCAAAAATGAGTTACGAGTCTCAGACTGAGTGTTTGCTCCGCCCGCGATCCTAAGCCCATCCAGCAACATGTGCCCAGGATGATAACAGCTCGTAATTTTGAAGAAAACGTCTTACTCTTCACTGCAGTTCATAAAACTGACACAAAAAGTAAGTTCAATTCTAGGAATAACCCCCCGTGGGCCTGGCTCTGTTGAGCCGAGTTGCCTTCAAAAAAGAATCACAATAGTGAATCCTTACGGATTAGTCCCCCAAGTTTGCGAAGAATTGAGACAATTGTTCACAAACTTCCCGAACTTCAATCTTGTCTTCAGTAAACATCATCTATTGTTCTTCCGAGTTAAACTCTATAGGGTGCACGATTAGTGCATCCTATGGATGTAGCCCCCGAGTCTGTGAAGAAGTTGAAAAGTTGTTCACTGACTCCCAAAGATGTTTTGTCGAGCGATTTCTTTCCTTAATTCTCAAAACCGAGTCATCCCAACTAGAGATCGCTTGAAGCCAAAAACTTTTGTCCTTATCTGAATCACAAGTTTACTGTTCTGCCTGAAACACTGCACTATCTTTCTGCTGCCTGCATCGAGTTCCCAGGCTTTTCCGCAAAAGTAAAGATACTTCTACTATTGACAGTTGACCTTCATCCTTATCTTCATCTTCCTCTTCGGTCTTTAAATCACACAGCTGCCCGAGCAGCCCCCAAGCTTCACCATCCAACTCTCATCATGGAAAACCAGAAAAGTAAGAGCTTTGAAGAAAGGTTCTTCCAGCTCTTCTTAACCTCGAGTTGTGAGTCCACTGCCTCTTGCTCCTTGTTAGGAAGATAGCTGCGATCCGAGTCAAGGGACGAACCACCACCAGAAGCAAGACACACGCGAAGGGGGATGGCCATCAGCGAAGGCGGAATGGAGGAAGCCAGCAACCAGCGAAGGCGGAACGGAAAAAGCAGACGGCACAGGAGTTCGAATTACCAAGCTAAGAGACATGCTGAAGTAGCCGATGGCATGCATGTAAATATAATCATCTCACCCCCTATAAATATGGAGGGAGATGATCCTGTAAGGACATCTGGTTTTTGGGGGCCTCGAGCCAAAGACAATTATTTGCACCGCACTCGATCCTCTCAACACTCCAAACCCCTTCGCTCGGCATCGCGGGCAAAGGAGGGCTTCGTGCGCCTAACTGCAGGGAACCTAGGCGAGAACATCTTCGTCCGGCATCGCGGACAAGGAAGGAGGGCTTCGCATCATCCAACAGACGATGATATCCACCAAGGAGGGCTTCGCAGGGTAATCCGAAGGCACTGGTACCCATCGAAGGCTTCGGGCGAGCAAGACTTCATCAACACTCCGTTGAAGGGCTTCGACACGTCACACACAGACCTTCGATCCCCCAACATTTGGCGCCGTCCGTGGCTCGAACCCACAATGAAAAGAAAGCAAGACTGCTTGCAAAAGGTGATAACATCGGAGACTACTTGCAAACAAAGCGGAGCAGAACAAAGAAACACAAGACGAAAAGGAAGTCATTCATTAAGCACGAATTTACTGAAGTACAAATCGAAGCCGAAGACTACTCAGAAGTATTCGAAGCAAGAAGCAACACAAAGAAGAATACAAGGATCTGCTTCTTTGATTTACTACGAGTTCGACTAGCCACCCCAACTGGCTGCGAAGGTTTAGTTTAATGATCTTCGGAGCCTTCGTCATCGCTAACAATAATCACCCCCGGAGGAACGATAGCAAGAGGAACAGGATCTGCAGAAGATTCGACCATCAAACAATTATCGGCGACCCTATCAAGCTCCGCGAAGTGATCTACAAGCTCCTTCGGAAGAACATCTCGACGCTTAAATCCACCACGAGCAAGAGCCTTCAACACTCCTCGAGGAAGCTGGTCCCACAAAGCCTCCATGAAGTAAAGAAGATTGAAAGATTTGACAACAAAAAAAAAGATAGAGACACCACGTGTATATATACACCAAGGAAGAACATTCTAGACGCCTACAGAAATATCTACCCTTTTTTATAATATGAAAAGAATGGAGCCTTGTCGCATTACAAGACGAGATGATAGCAACCTGCTATAAAAGCTGATGTTTCGGATTCGCCTACAAAAGGCAGAAAAACAAATTCACCTTCGAAAGAAAGGCATCGAAGCCGAGTTTTCAACATACAAAAAAAAAAACGAAGCCTTGTCGCAGTACAAGACAAGATGATAGCAATTCGCTCTCGAAGACAGAAATTCGCCAAAAAAGGCAGAGAAAATTTTTCGCCTTCGCAATAAAACTGCAAAGCGAATTCAATGGCATAAGAGCCGAAACGGTAATTTTTCGTCAGAAGCAAAATTACCATTCAAAGGCTAAGAGAAAGCCGACCAAAAACAGTCTTCGCCTAGAAGAGTGAAGCCAACATTGAAAGAAGGGCTCAGAAAGCCATCATAAAGAATTCATAAAAACTTTCGCAAAAGCAGCGAAGAAATCATCCACAAAAGAGGCTAAATAAGCCAAGAAGATGAACACGATGAACAAAAGTACACCTTCGCAACAAGCGAAGACAGGCAGAGGAAAATGAAACATGCTCATGCATACTTCATCAAAAGTAGACGAAGGCTGACGAGGTTACAAAACAACCTAAAGCATCGAGATATCATCAAAGAATATTTCAACAAAACTAGCTGACGAAGGGCAAAAACAGAAAAAATAATCACAATTATGACAAGGTGCGCATGCACAAATCTACGAAAATTCGAAGGCTCAAAACAGAGCTCGAAGTCATCGCAGAACATGAAGTACATGAATAAGGTATTTGATGCAGTGAAGCTTTAGAGTTTCGATAAAGCAAGTATTACATCAAAAAAGAGTATCCAAAATAGATACAGAGCGAAGGACATCCAAAAGGGCTATCTACAACAGCTAATCGAAGGAGTTCAAGAAGAATCCTCGGGAAAGTCAGGGACAAGACACTTGACCCTGTTCCACCAAAAATCATTGATCAAGCCAACACACTTGCCTTCGACAGCTCCAAAATCATGAGAAAGATCCGAGGGTTTCATTGAAAAATCAGGACGCCCAACCAAATCAACAGCATCGCTGCCTTCGCAGGAAAAGCTATGAAGGAGATCTCGAATCATAAGCACCACAGCATCATAAGAAAAGCTCCTGCATATCTCGGCAAGACCAGCCAAGTTCAAGCGAAGCCACTCATTCATAACCTGCAAAGAGACATCCGCCGGTACCTCGTCATATTTCGCACCAAGTGCTTGAAACAGCTCTTTGACAAGATCACAAAGGGCAAGAGATTTAGCGAAGGAATTATCAGCAGAAACGATCTTCAACTGAGACGCCTTCGACAGACGAGACGAAAGATGCTCATTAAATAACTTCTCCTTCTCCAGTGAAGCTTTATTTTCTCGAATCTTTTCTTCAAGGATAGACAAATCAGAGACAAGGCTAGATTTATGGCCTCGAAGAACCTCAACTTCAGCTAGCAAGTCGGACGCGGCAGCAGAAGAAACCTTCAGGGAATCATCCTTCGCAGAAAGAGAGGCCTCGAGAGATGATGCGAGTAGCGAATCACCAGCAGAATTTTGGAGCTCACGAGCACAAGCTTGAGTAAGAATAATAGACTGCAAAAAGGAAGAAGCGAAGCTATCAGAAAAATGAAACACGAAGTACAAAAAGAAAAAAGAAAAAAAAGAAAAAGAGATACTAACTTTGACTTGATGAGCAACCAAGGAACGGAAGAGGACGTCACCCGAAAGGTTCGACAGGCCAAGCTCAACCTTCGGAAACCGGACCTCACGGGCAGTAGATTCAAGAGGACCCGAAGCCTGAATGTCGTCATTAATGGACGATAGCATGGCCTCAACATCCAGTTCAAGAGACCTAGAGCTTGAAGCACCTAAAAATAAAAAAAATAGAAAAGAAGAAGCGAAGGATCGTGAGAATAATAATAAAGAAAATAAAAGAAAGAAGAAAGCAAAGCAGCCCTCTGAAAATGAATACCAGGATTTGAAGATTGCGAAGGTGGTACAACAACGTCAATCGAAGGCAAAGCAGTGCCCAAAGAAGAAACTATATCCTGGCTTGGAGTTGAAACCTCTAAAAGCTTCCGTTTGCCAAGCAAACCAAGAAACGAAGAGTTCCTCGGAAGACAAAAAGTGCCCTTCGAACCCTCAGGGAGCGGCTGACAAGAATTGACTAACTCAGTCCTTTTACGATTCCATCCGTACGGATAACATCCGAAGCAACAGTTGGATACCTTCGCAACACCTCCGAAGGTATTAATGAGGATACCTTCGCAACACCTCCGAAGGTATTAATGAGGAACCTCCGGAAACAGTATCGGGCACAACGGGAGGCGCAGCCGAATTCGAAGGATCGTCAAGAGACGGTTCTTCAAAAATAAGAGAATAAGTCGGCATAAGAAGAGAACCTGGCGGAGGAGATGGAATTTCAGCATTCCTTGGAACGGACTCAACCTCGGGAGTAACAACAACCAGCGAAGGATCCATTTCAACGGTCGAAGAGCCTGAAACACTGAAATATGGAAAAATATCTCCTTCACACAAATTGTCCTCAGGAAAAGGACGGTTGTGGGGACACAAGTCGAAGCTCAGATAAAACCGATTTATCCGAACACCAATGCCCCTTCGAGTACTTTCAACCCACTCCTTCTGAGAGAACTTCCCAAGAAAAGAAGTAACTCGGTCTTGAGGCGACCAGAGATTGAAGCCTGCAAAAAGAACAAAGTATAAGCAAAAGGAATATTAAAAGAGGAAAAGGCAGAGGAAGCAATCAAAGGCAACGAAGCACAAGGAAGAGTCATACAGGGTCCCGGTATCGAAGGAAAAACTGGCATACTTAAGCCAAACTTATTTCTACCAAAAGAAGAAGGCCTCCAACCATGACGAGCGAGAGGAAGAACACCAGCAGCGAAGCATTCCTCCAAAATATCACGAAGAGTCATCCTCTGACTAACCCTTCGGAAGGCATCGACACATCGAGAAATAAAGCGATTCTGCGGAGGCTCGAAGTTATTGATAATCCATATACCAGCGGCTTTCCCAGTATAAAAATCGATAGCAGAGTATTTATAGTAGAACCAGTCTTTCACCCATTCATCAAAAGGAGGGGGATCGAAGCTACCAAGAGGCGTCAGAAACCCTTCCCTAGCCTCAAATTCAACAACTCCAAAGCAAGGGCTGAGATGGTTCTCATGATCATAAGTAGGAATGTGCCGGGCTTGGTATACACGATAAAAAGCATGAGGTTCAGGATTTAACCCTTCGCTGATGCAAGCCCAAGCGAAGGCAGACATGGTTGCAACAGCAACAGGAGTAAGATGATGAAGCTGGAGATGGTATAAAGAAAGAACGCGAGGGACAAAGCTCGAAGGTGGAAAAGATAGACCGGCATCCAGAAATGACGAAAAAACAACAAACTCATCGCTTCGAGGTCTTAGGCGGACTTCCAGAACTTGCTTCGGACCATGCAGAGGAAGACGGATCGAATCAATATCGACAAGACCAGACTCCGAGTAGCACTTCGAAAAAATACCCTTATAACGGGAGGCGGAGATAGACCTTGTGAAATAATAACCAGCTCGAAGAGAATGGAAACCCCTAGGAAACGCTGCCGACTTCTGCCTAGCCATCGAAGGAAGAAAAGAAGTACCTTCGAAAGAAGAGATGCCAACAAAGCAGCCACGGCGGTAAAAAGATACGAACGGGAAAAGGTGAAAGCGACGCATATTTAAAGACCCGCTGAAAGCTGGGGACATTGGGGTGAAAAACCGCACGACCAAGGGTTTAAGCAAGAAAGTGAAATACATTAAAATATACACAACAAGAAATAAAATAAGGAAAAAATCGCAGCTGACAAGATAACTGCCTCAAGGAAACGCCTTCGCTCACTTCCTTTCAACCGTTGAGGGCTAATGTTGGGAAGATAGCTGCGATCCGAGTCAAGGGACGAACCACCACCAGAAGCAAGACACACGCGAAGGGGGATGGCCATCAGCGAAGGCGGAATGGAGGAAGCCGGCAACCAGCGAAGGCGGAACGGAAAAAGCAGACGACGCAGGAGTTCGAATTACCAAGCTAAGAGCCATGCTGAAGTAGCCGATGGCATGCATGTAAATATAATCATCTCACCCCCTATAAATATGGAGGGAGATGATCCTGTAAGGACATCTGGTTTTTGGGGGCCTCGAGCCAAAGACAATCATTTGCACCGCACTCGATCCTCTCAACACTCCAAACCCCTTCGCCCGGCATCGCGGGCAAAGGAGGGCTTCGCGCGCCTAACTGCAGGGAACCTGAGCAAGAACATCTTCGTCCGGCATCGCGGACAAGGAAGGAGGGCTTCGCATCATCCAACAGACGACGATATCCACCAAGGAGGGCTTCGCAGGGTAATCCGAAGGCACTGGTACCCATCGAAGGCTTCGGGCGAGCAAGACTTCATCAACACTCCGTTGGAGGGCTTCGACACGTCACACACAGACCTTCGATCCCCCAACACTCCTGAGCTGCCTCCCTTCCATGACTTAGCCATTGTTGAAGCTGCTCCTGAAATCCCTACTGTTGATGTTGTTCTTCCTCCTCCTGAGCCAACTGACCCAGCTTTGCCTGAGTTCATCGACGTGTCCTCTGGTGATGAAGCTTCCGGTCATCCTCGCCGTCGCTATCTGCCCAATGGTAACCCTCTTTGGCAACCTATAAACAAAAGGGTTGCTAGCAGGACTAGAAGCAAGACTTGTAAGGAGTAATGTAGTGCTTGCTTCCATGGAGTCACTAGTATAGATCTGCTGATTAGTGACGATTTCACTGTAGATCCGTCACTATTTTGGTGGTTTTTCCCGTTTTCGGCCAACTTTATGACGTTTTTCGCGGTCCGTCACTAACAAACCTCATTTGTGACGAAAATCCGTATAAGTTGATGAACAGTATTGTCCCGTGTCGCCGGTTCACTGTTCTGGTCAGGTTTTGGGTGGCCGATTCGTCACTAAAATCCCGTTTCGAGTACGGCGACCAATGAGGACCCACAATTTTCGTCATAAACTCAACCCCATGGCCGTTTCTGGCCTACGTGGCATCATTGTCAGCAAGAGGGGGTCCATGTGTCAGGCTTCGCGGGCCCACGGTCAAACCATTTTCGTCACTAAAATTTCGTTTGACCGCGTAAAATGCCACAAGGCGCACAGAAAAGGGCAACTGTGTCCCACGTATCAGAAGACGGGGTCCCAAGACCAAGTATTTTTCGACGCTGATTTTATTTTCCAGCGTGGTAATGGCACTTGCGCACGATGCAACACTACGAGGGCCTACATGTCAGTCAACGTGGGACCCACAACTTTCGCCATAAACCGCGCCCCAGGGGCATTTCTGGCCTACGTGGCATCCTGGTCAGCAAGATGGGGCCCATGTGTCAGGCTCCACGGGCCCACGGTCAAACCATTTTCGTCACTAAAATTTCGTTTGACCGCGTAAAATGCCACAAGACGCACAGCAAAGGGCAACTGGGGCCCACGTATCAGAAGACGGGGTCCCTAGACCAAGTATTTTTCGACGCTAATTTTATTTCCCAGCGTCCTAATGCCATGTGCGCACGATGCAACAATACAAGGGCCTACATTTCAATCAGCGTGGGACCCATAACTTTCATCATAAACCCCGCCCCAGGAGCGTTTCTGGGCTACGTGGCATCCTGGTCAGCAAGATGGGGCTCATGTGTCTGGCTCCACGGGCCCACGGTCAAACCATTTTCATCACTATAATTTCGTTTGACCGCGTAAAATGCCACAAGGCGCATAGCAAAGGCAACTGGAGCCCACGTCACTATAGTTTTTTGTAGTTGATTTCATTTGCCAGCGTGTTCATGCCACACTACGCGGGTCCATATGTCATCGACGTGGGTCCCACGGTCAAGTAATTTTCGTCGTAGCTATGGTTTGCAGTTTTGCACACTAGTCTGAACGCGTCCCACAATGAAGCACTCGTCGGGCCCGCGTGTCAGCCACGTGGGTCCGTCGGCCCCACTTCTGTGACCCATCTGTCAGGCTTCACCGAGGCCTACTTTTCCACTCGTCCAACCATTTTTTTATGCGACGTGCCTCCGTCGGTCCCATTTTTGTGACCCACCTGTCAGGTTTGAACGAGGCCTACTAGTACTGTACTACTTTTCCAACATTTTATTCATCCCTCTAATGCCACGTGGCGTTCACGTTCGGGCCCACTTCTATGTATCTTTAGTGATGGGCTGAATCTTGGTCTAGGCCAGCTGTTATAGGGCTCGATTGTACTTCGCAGAAGCCTTCATCGGCCTGCTGCCCACGACCCACAGCACTACGCGGGTCCCAAGACCAAGTAAAATTTTCGACGCAGCGGTTTGACTAGTATTGAACGCGTCGCACAAGGAAGCATTCGTCGGGCCCGCATGTCAGCTGCGTGTAGAAAAAGCCAATGGCATACAAGGTATTTCCCCTCAGGACATGTGGGCCGGGATGGCATATAAGGGGTTTTAGTTTAAGCCAATTGCATACAAGGTATTTTCCCTCATAACAAAGTACTAGTACACTAACCCCTTGTTACAAACGACAACCACAGCTAGCACCAACGTGGACACAACAGCTCTTCCGCCGCCGGTGCTTCAAAACCATCAACGGCCAAGCAAAATGTGCTTTTTATCATCACTAGCAACGAACAAAATAGATAGGAGAGTATGACGATCAATTCTTGTGGATGATGAGGTACAGCATCATCACGCAAACCAGGATCCCAACCAGCATCCAGACCCTCTTTTTCTCCCCTTCGCTGGACAGCCACCTAGCCTGCGACAGCTTGGCCAAGACAATCTACTTTTCTAGCTCATCCACCATCTGCTTCATCCTCCGCTCCATGGCCTGCTCACTCTCCTTCAATCCCTGCTCCATGTTGACCTTTGCAGCGAGAGCATCGCGAAACGCGTTAGAACAATGCCTTGTTGCTCGCATAAACTGGTTTGACTGATGCCACAGCTTCTTGAAGGACACCTGGACTCTCTCCGGCCATTCTGCGTCAATCCACTTGACGTAGGAGCACTGCTTTCCGTCCTTCTGCGGAAATGGGAGAAGAGAGAAGCAAAATATTGTTACCAAAATGGACTACCCGAAAACGGCGATATAGAGCAATATGAATCATACAGCATGAAAACGGCAGAGGAAAAACAGAGCACGAACAGATAGAGAAAAACCTCAAGGCGACAGCCGAAGAATCGGCGTCCAGTGTTCCTCCCGCCCCAGCAGACCTTCCTACGAGGACGGCCATGGGCGCAGCGCTCGTCCGTGCTCCTGTCAATCCCACGCCAGTGCCTCTCTTCCGTCTCGTGCGGAAGATCGTTGTCCTAGGTCACAACAAAACAATCCCCAAATAAAACCATTGGCGGAGCAAAATGAACCAAAGATCTAGGGTGAATCACAGGTTATCGAGCTCACCGAATCGCTCAGATAGTCGCTGGAGTCGCCGGAGTAAGTGAAAGTGTGGACGGATTTGTCGGAGTCGTCTCCGGTGTGGGTCGTTGAGGAAGACATCTCGAGGCTCGATGGCGTGACCTCGGGTCCTGCCAATGATCCAATCATTAATTTTGCTCAGATGCACACAAGGGATAGACCCCGGCTCGGCTCTTTCAATCACGGGATAATTGACTAGTACAGTACCAAGTAGCATCAACACGGAAAAATAAACGCAAGGCGAATCACCATATCAAAAAATAGAGGCGAACTGCAGGATTTATAAATGGAGTAATAGGCAGTCTACAATTGCCTTAGTACAAAATATACTTCGGCTATGATCGGTACAAATTATTTTCGCGACAACAACATCGAACAACTGCAGTAATATGTGCCGACCATGACCCTACAAGCAATCACGGTGCCCGCGGCGGCATAGGCACCATGAAGAAAAACACAGGAAGCATGAAAGCGGAAGCACCTAACGCGCACGCGGGCTCTTCCGATGCAGGCGCCTCGGCACTGGGTTCCCCTGCAGCAGGTGTGCCGGAAGCCGGTTCCCCTGCAGCACGACCCTCGGCCGCCGCCTCCCCTGCAGCTCGGCGGTGCTCCCTACTCCGCGACCGCGTGATCGGCCCACCCCATCGAGACCACCGCCGTTCAAGCCACGGCCTGCACCGTGGCCCCCGCTGCCTGGCGCGCTCCGGGCACCCCCAGCGAATGAGCTGATCTGGTCGCTGCGGCCTTCGTGCTCGCCGCCGCCTCGCGCGCCACGGCTGGCAGAACAGAGAGGAGCGCCCCCTTCATCGTGGCCCGCCCCAACGCGCCCGCCGCTGCTCGGCTCGCCGCAGCCGGCCCCACCGAGCACGCCGCCGCGCCCGCCGCTGCCCGTAACAACGACCGCGCCGCCCGGCAAGCCGCGGCCGGCCCCAAAGAGCCCGCAGCCGTGACAGCCGGGACCGCCACGGCTCCTCGCAAAACCTTCTCCCAACCCCCTCATGTAAGCCTGTAGCTGTCTTTGGTTCTGCCCGTCCTCCATCGCTGGCCGGAGCTCACAGGGATCCGGGAGCGAGAGAAATGGGAAAATGGTGAGGAAAGAACCGAAATAGGAAAATGATGCCTAGGGCAGACGCGTCAATGTGTTGGCGGCAACTTGCCGGGAAGCAAGACGGGAACACTGCGCGGATTTCGTCGCTTGACACGCCACGTCAGATGAGACGAGCGCTTCCCAATTTTGACAAAATATTGAAGCTTTTTACTATGGTCAGTCTCAGTGGGGGTTTCCTTAGCACTAAATGAGGCTCCACATCACATCAATAATGAGCGTTCAAGGAATCCCAACTTTAGACAAATCTCTATAGCTGTTGTGGTACTCTAGTCTCTCGAGACTGGCCTACGTTCATCGGATAGAGTCGGGACGAAACAGTTCCAACACGGGATAGAGTCTGGACGAAACAGTTGCATCAATGGATCCTACACGGGTGCTCCTGCAGCAGAAGATCGTAGACTAAGGGATTGTCCCGTGCCTGCATTCTCGCATCCATGGATTCTCCCGCGTTCTCACTATCATCCAAGGGGTAGTGCGCGCTGAAACAAAATTGTAGACCAATGTCTGGTGTTGCCGCGTTCAGTTGATGCGTATAGAAGATTACCGAATTTAATCCCATCTTGCAGCTTGCATGCAATGGAAAAACCTATGTACAAAGAAACCGTGATGGCCTTTGTTTCAGCATTGGATTGTGAGTTGTAGAATCCCCAGTCGTGAAATCTGAGGTCAAAATCTTAGTAGTATTTGTTTGTATGGATTCCACAATTCAGATTTTAGTATCTTTTTACAATGCTCCAGATTGTAGAATCCAGGTTCAAAAGCTGGCTCTTTTGTTTCAATTTCTGCATTCAGAGTCTAGCATCTACGAAGTACAATCAAATGCTATAAACAAAGGGGCCGCATCTCTTCGTTGCCTCATCGGAGTAGAAGCCCTCCCCGCGGCAGCAAAATGAGCACGTTATCTCTATAGCTGATGTGGCACTCTCGAAACTGGCCTAAGTTCATGGGATACAATCGTGAAACAAAACTGACCATTGCGGTATGGATCGTCTGATGTTTAAACGCATACAACACGGGATTGTCCAGTGCCGGCATTCTTGCATCACGGATTGTCCCGTGTTCTCAGTATCATCCAAGGGGTAGCGCGTGCTGAAACAAAATTGTAGACCAATGTCTGGTGTTGCCGCGTTCAGTTGATGCGTGTAAAAGATTACCGAATTTAATCCCATCTTGCAGCTTGCATGAAATGGAAAAACCTGTGTACAAAGAAACCGAGATGGCCTTTGTTTCAGTATTGGATTGTGAGTTGTAGAATCCCCAGTCGTTAAATCTGGAGGTCAAAATCTTTGTAGTATTTGTTTGTATGGATTCCACAATTCAGCTTTCAGTATCTTTTTACAATGCTCCAATTGTAGAATCCAGATTCAAAAGCTGGCCCTTTTGTTTCAGTTTCTGTTTTCAGAGTCTAGCGTCTATGAAGTACAAAATGCTATAAACAAAGGGGCAGCATCTCTTCATTGCCTCATCGGAGTAGAAGCAAAATGAGCACGTTATATCTATAGCTGACGTGGTACTCTCGAAACTGGCCTAAGTTCGTGGGATAGAATCGTGAAACAAAACTGTAGACCATTACGGTAATGGATCATGTGAGGTTTAAATGCATACAACTCGGGATTGTCCCATGCCTGCATTCTCGCATCCAGTGATTGTCCCGTGTTCTCACTATCATCCAAGGTCTGGTGTTGCCGCGTTCAGTTGATGCGTGTAGAATTTTACCGGCACGGGAACGTCTCTGGTTAAACACCGAGAACAGAGGATTGTCGGGAGGATTTTCCGTGGCCTGCAGTCTCGTTTTAGTCCAGAGGAATGGATCGGCTCGTGCATCAACCTCCAATTACATCAAAACATCATAACAAGTGAAAACGAGCGCTTCCTGTGCCGTTTTGGTGCATTTTGCACGAAACAGCACTAATGCACCAAAACGGCTCCGGAATATCCCGGTTTGCATTGTCCGCAAGTAAACTCATGTTTTTGAGTATTTTCCAATAGGAACAATCCAATTACATCAAAACATCATAACGAGTGAAAACGAGTGCTTCGTGCATCGTTTTGCATGAAACAACACTGATGCACAAAAATGGCTGCGGAAGATCCCGGCCTGCATCGTCCGCAAGTAAACTCATGTTTTTGAGTGTTTTCCTATGGGAACCCTCCAATTATATCAAATCATCATAACGAGCGAAAACGAGCGCTTCCTGAGCCGTTTTGGTGCGTTTTGCATGAAACAGCACTAATGCACCAAAACGGCTCCGGAACATCCCGGTTTGCATCGACTGCAAGTAAACTCATGTTTTTTAGTGTTTTCCTATGGGAACCATCGAATTACATCAAAACATCATAACGAGTGAAAACGAGCGCTTCCCGTGCCGTTTTGGTGTGTTTTGCACGAAACAGCACTAATGCACTAAAACAGCTCCGGAATATCCCGGTTTGCATCGGCCGCAAGTGAACTCATGTTTTTGAGTGTTTTCCTATGGGAACCCTCCAATTACATCAAAACATCATAACGAGTGAAAACGAGCGCTTCCCGTGCCGTTTTGGTGCGTTTTGCACGAAACAGCACTAATGCACCAAAACGGCTCCGGAAGATCCCGGTTTCCATCGACCGCAAGTGAACTCATGTTTTTGAGTGTTTTCCTATGGGAACCCTCCAATTACATCAAAACATCATAACGAGCGAAAACGAGCGCTTCCCGTGCCGTTTTGGTGCGTTTTGCATGAAACAGCACTAATGCACCAAAACGGCTCCGGAACATCCCGGTTTGCCTCGACTGCAAGTAAACTCATGTTTTTGAGTGTTTTCCAATGGGAACCATCCAATTACATCAAAACATCATAACGAGTGAAAACGAGCGCTTCCCGTGCCGTTTTGGTGTGTTTTGCAGGAACCAGCACTAATGCACTAAAACGGCTCCGGAATATCCCGGTTTGCATCGACCGCAAGTGAACTCATGTTTTTGAGTGTTTTCCTATGGGAACCCTCCAATTACATCAAAACATCATAACGAGTGAAAAGGAGCGCTTCCTGCATCGTTTTACATGAAACAGCACTGTTGCACAAAAACGGCTCCAGAACATCATGGTTTGCATCGTCCGCAAGTAAACTCATGTTATTGAGTTTTTTCCTATGGGAACCCTCCAATTGCATCAAAACATCGTAACGAGTGAAAAGGAGCGCTTCCTGCATCGTTTTACATGAAACAGCACTGTTGCACAAAAACGGCTCCGGAACATCATGGTTTGCATCGTTTGCAAGTAAACTCATGTTTTTGAGTGTTTTCCTATGGGAACCCTCCAATTACATCAAAACATCATAACGAGTGAAAACGAGCGCTTCCCGTGCCGTTTTGGTGTGTTTTGCAGGAACCAGCACTAATGCACTAAAACAGCTCCGGAATATCCCGGTTTGCATCGACCGCAAGTGAACTCATGTTTTTGAGTGTTTTCCTATGGGAACCCTCCAATTACATCAAAACATCATAACGAGTGAAAAGGAGCGCTTCCTGCATCGTTTTACATGAAACAGCACTGTTGCACAAAAACGGCTCCGGAATATCATGGTTTGCATCGTTTGCAAGTAAACTCATGTTTTTGAGTGTTTTCCTATGGGAACCCTCCAATTACATCAAAACATCATAACAAGTGAAAACGAGCGCTTCCCGTGCCGTTTTGGTGCGTTTTGCATGAAACAACACTAATGCACCAAAACGGCTCCGGAATATCCCGGTTTGCATTGTCCGCAAGTCAACTCATGTTTTTGAGTATTTTCCTATAGGAACAATCCAATTACATCAAAACATCATAACGAGTGAAAACGAGCGCTTCCTGCATCGTTTTGCATGAAACAACACTGATGCACAAAAATGGCTGCGGAAGATCCCGGCTTGCATCGTCCGTAAGTAAACTCCTGTTTTTGAGTGTTTTCCTATGGGAACCCTCCAATTACATCAAATCATCATAACGAGCGAAAACGAGCGCTTCCGTGCCGTTTTGGTGCGTTTTGCATGAAACAGCACTAATGCACCAAAACGGCTCCGGAACATCCCGGTTTGCATCGACTGCAAGTAAACTCATGTTTTTTAGTGCTTTCCTATGGGAACCATCCAATTACATCAAAACATCATAATGAGTGAAGACGAGCGCTTCCCATGCCGTTTTGGTGCGTTTTGCACGAAACAGCACTAATGCACCAAAATGGCTCCGGAACATCCCAGTTTGCATCGTCCGGAAGTAAACTCATGTTTTTGAGTGTTTTCCATTGGGAACCATCGAATTACATCAAAACATCATAACGAGCGAAAACGAGCAATTCCCGTGCCGTTTTGGTGCGTTTTGCATGAAACAGCACTAGTGCACCAAAACGGCTCCGGAACATCCCGGTTTGCATCGACTGCAAGTAAACTCATGTTTTTTAGTGTTTTCCTATGGGAACCATCCAATTACATCAAAACATCATAACGAGTGAAAACGAGCGCTTCCCGTGCCGTTTTGGTGTGTTTTGCAAGAGCCAGCACTAAGGCACTAAAACGGCTCCGGATGATCCCGGTTTCCATCGACCGCAAGTGAACTCATGTTTTTGAGTGTTTTCCTATGGGAACCCTCCAATTACATCAAAACATCATAACGAGCGAAAACGAGCGCTTCCCGTGCCGTTTTGGTGCGTTTTGCATGAAACAGCACTAATGCACCAAAACGGCTCCGGAACATCCCGGTTTGCATCGACTGCAAGTAAACTCATGTTTTTGAGTGTTTTCCAATGGGAACCATCCAATTACATCAAAACATCATAACGAGTGAAAACGAGCGCTTCCCGTGCCGTTTTGGTGTGTTTTGCAGGAACCAGCACTAATGCACTAAAACGGCTCCGGAATATCCCGGTTTGCATCGACCGCAAGTGAACTCATGTTTTTGAGTGTTTTCCTATGGGAACCCTCCAATTACATCAAAACATCATAACGAGTGAAAAGGAGCGCTTCCTGCATCGTTTTACATGAAACAGCACTGTTGCACAAAAACGGCTCCAGAACATCATGGTTTGCATCGTCCGCAAGTAAACTCATGTTATTGAGTGTTTTCCTATGGGAACCCTCCAATTGCATCAAAACATCGTAACGAGTGAAAAGGAGCGCTTCCTGCATCGTTTTACATGAAACAGCACTGTTGCACAAAAACGGCTCCGGAACATCATGGTTTGCATCGTTTGCAAGTAAACTCATGTTTTTGAGTGTTTTCCTATGGGAACCCTCCAATTACATCAAAACATCATAACGAGTGAAAACGAGCGCTTCCCGTGCCGTTTTGGTGTGTTTTGCAGGAACCAGCACTAATGCACTAAAACAGCTCCGGAATATCCCGGTTTGCATCGACCGCAAGTGAACTCATGTTTTTGAGTGTTTTCCTATGGGAACCCTCCAATTACATCAAAACATCATAACGAGTGAAAAGGAGCGCTTCCTGCATCGTTTTACATGAAACAGCACTGTTGCACAAAAACGGCTCCGGAATATCATGGTTTGCATCGTTTGCAAGTAAACTCATGTTTTTGAGTGTTTTCCTATGGGAACCCTCCAATTACATCAAAACATCATAACAAGTGAAAACGAGCGCTTCCCGTGCCGTTTTGGTGCGTTTTGCATGAAACAACACTAATGCACCAAAACGGCTCCGGAATATCCCGGTTTGCATTGTCCGCAAGTCAACTCATGTTTTTGAGTATTTTCCTATAGGAACAATCCAATTACATCAAAACATCATAACGAGTGAAAACGAGCGCTTCCTGCATCGTTTTGCATGAAACAACACTGATGCACAAAAATGGCTGCGGAAGATCCCGGCTTGCATCGTCCGTAAGTAAACTCCTGTTTTTGAGTGTTTTCCTATGGGAACCCTCCAATTACATCAAATCATCATAACGAGCGAAAACGAGCGCTTCCGTGCCGTTTTGGTGCGTTTTGCATGAAACAGCACTAATGCACCAAAACGGCTCCGGAACATCCCGGTTTGCATCGACTGCAAGTAAACTCATGTTTTTTAGTGCTTTCCAATGGGAACCATCCAATTACATCAAAACATCATAACGAGTGAAAACGAGCGCTTCCCGTGCCGTTTTGGTGTGTTTTGCAGGAACCAGCACTAATGCACTAAAACGGCTCCGGAATATCCCGGTTTGCATCGACCGCAAGTGAACTCATGTTTTTGAGTGTTTTCCTATGGGAACCCTCCAATTACATCAAAACATCATAACGAGTGAAAAGGAGCGCTTCCTGCATCGTTTTACATGAAACAGCACTGTTGCACAAAAACGGCTCCAGAACATCATGGTTTGCATCGTCCGCAAGTAAACTCATGTTTTTGAGTGTTTTCCTATGGGAACCCTCCAATTGCATCAAAACATCGTAACGAGTGAAAAGGAGCGCTTCCTGCATCGTTTACATGAAACAGCACTGTTGCACAAAAACGGCTCCGGAACATCATGGTTTGCATCGTTTGCAAGTAAACTCATGTTTTTGAGTGTTTTCCTATGGGAACCCTCCAATTACATCAAAACATCATAACGAGTGAAAACGAGCGCTTCCCGTG
>CM017443.1:23650094-24023914 GCA_007726485.1 Eragrostis curvula | reverse complement strand
GTGCAGGTGGACTCATTCATGACCTGGTTAACAACGAGCTGAGAGTCGCCAAAGGCTTCGAGCCTTCGGACTCCTAACTCGACAGCTGCTTTCATGCCGTTAAGTAGTGCTTCGTACTCGGCTACATTGTGTGATGCTGGGAAATTGAGCCGGATGACATATTGCATTCGCACACCTTTCGGAGAGATGAGCAGCCACCCACTCCCGGCACCCCTTTTTGTGAGAGAGCCGTCAAAAAACAGCCGCCAACATCCCTTTTCGACAGGAACTATGGGCAACTGAGTTTCGGTCCACTCGGCGATGAAATCTACCAGGGTATGTGATTTTACGGCAGATGGGTGCGTAAATTCTATTCCCTGATCCATTAATTCTAACGCCCATTTAGAAATTTTGACCGACACCTCCGGATTGCCTAGAACCTCAGCAAGGGGGAAGGAGGAGACGACGGTTACCGGATGGGCGTCGAAGTAGTGGCGGAGTTTGCGCCGAGTGATGACCAGCGCGTATATCACCTTCTGGATCTGCTGCCACCTTGTCTTGCAGTCGGAGAGGACCTCGCTGACGAAGTACACGGGCCGTTGTACCTTGAGCACCTTGCCCGACTCCGTCCGCTCCACCACCAGGGCGGTGCTGACCACCTGCTGTTGTCGCCGCTATATAGAGCAACAAGGGCTCCTTCTCGGTCGGAGAGGCGAGAATCGGGGCGCTAGAGAGTCTAGCCTTGAGATGATCAAGGGCCTCTTGTGCCTCGATTGTCCAGACGAAGTTGTCGGACTTCTTGAGGAGACGATAGAGTGGCAACCCCTTTTCCCCGAGTCGGGAAATGAATCGACTGAGTGCGGCTAAGCAGCCGGTCAGCTTCTGAACGCCTTTCAGGTTTTTGATCGGCCCCATCTTCGCGATGGCTTCGATTTTTTCTGGGTTGGCTTCGATGCCGCGTTGTGAAACGCAATATCCCAGGAGCATCCCTTTTGGGACCCCGAAAACGCATTTCTCGGGATTGAGCTTAATGCCATTCTCTCTTAGCCGTTGGAACACGGCGTTGAGATCGGCGACTAAGTCGTCGGTTCGCATGGATTTGACTACGATGTCATCCACGTACGCTTGCACGATCCGTCCGATGAGATCACCGAAACACTTGATCATACAACGTTGGTAAGTGGCGCCGGCATTCTTTAACCCAAACGGCATTGTAACGTAACAATATGAGCCGAAGGGAGTGATGAACGCCGTTGCCTCTTGATCACCGATCTTTAGTGGGATCTGGTGATAGCCCGAGTAGGCGTCTAGGAAACACAGGGTTTCGCACCCTGCGGTCCAGTCAACAATTTGGTCGATGCGTGGCAAAGGAAACGGGTCCTTTGGGCATGCCTTATTGAGACTTGTGTAGTCAACACACATCCTCCATTTCCCATTTTTCTTTTTAACAAGTACAGGATTGGAGAGCCACTCGGGGTGATACTTTTCTTTGATGAAGCCGGCGGCAAGGAGCTTTGTCAGCTCGTCGCCTATGGCTCGGCGCCTTTCCTCGTCGAATCGGCGCAACCTCTGCTTGACCGGTTTCGATCCCGGTTTGATGTTGAGGGAGTGCTCGGCGATTTCCCTTGGAATCCCTGGCATGTCCGAGGGTTTCCACGCGAAGATGTCCTTGTTGGCGCGAAGGAAATCGACGAGCGCGCTTTCCTATTTGGCAGAAAGGGTCGCCCCGATGATGACCGCCTTCCCCTCGGGGTCGGACGGGTCGAGGGGAACCTTCTTGGTGTCCTTGGATGGCTCGAACGAGCCGGACGCCTTCTTCGGAGTCGGCGTCTCCTCGGACTCCACGCTGGCGACCTCCGGGAGGTCGGGCTTGTTGATGAGCGCCGCTGCCAGCTCGCAGCACTCTACTTCACACTCGTAAGCACGTTGAACAGACGTGCTCACGGTGATGACACCTCTCGGCCCCGGCATCTTGAGCTTGAGGTAGGTGTAGTTGGGGACGGCCATGAACTTCGCGTAACATGGCCGACCAAGGATCGCGTGGTACGCGCCGGGGAAGTCCACCACGTCGAAGGTGAGGACCTCTGTGCGGTAGTTGATCGGCGTGCCGAAGGTGACGGGCAAGTCGATTTGCCCGAGTGGCATGGCCGTCTTTCCGGGCACGACCCCATGGAAGGGTGCGCCCGAAGGTCGGATGCGAGAGCGACTGACTCCCATGGCATCGAGGGTCTCTGCGTACAAAATATTTAAGCCACTACCACCATCCATCAATACCTTGGATAGGCGCTTGTTGGAGACGATGGGGTCGACGACGAGTGGGTACCGCCCCGGACGCGGCACGTACTCGGGGTGGTCGCCGCGGTCGAAGGTGATGGCCGCCTCGGACCACTTGAGGAAGGCCGGAGTCGCCGGCTCGGCGGCGTACACCTCTCGGCGCTCCAGCTTCTGGCGCCGCTTGGAGGAGCTGACTCCTTCGCCTCCGAAGATCATGAGGCAGCCGGTGGTTTTCGGAAACCCACCGTCCGCCTCCTTGTCGTCCTTCCCGTCATCCCCGGGGTCAGAATCCTTGGGGTCGGACTTCTTTGCCTTCGCGCCCAGGAACTTCAGCATGAGCCCGCAATCCTTGAGGGCGTGCTTGACGGGGTAGGCGTGGTTGGGGCACGGCGCTTCCAGCATCTTTTCGAAATGCTGGTTCTTGCCGTCGTTGTCGACGGCCGGCTTCTTCTGCTTACGCTCGACGGCCGCGACGAGTGCGTCGTTGCGGCGTTGCTGATCGCCGCCCTTCTTCTTCTTCTGCTTTTGCTTCTTGTCGTGCGGGGCAGACGGACCCGCACCGGAACTCTCGTTCCGCTTTGCCTTGCCTTTAGTCCGGTGAAGGAGGGCATCGACCGCATCCTCACCGGAGGCGTAGCTGGTGGCCACGTCGAGCAGCTCCTTGATGGAGCGCGGGCTCTTGCGGCCGAGCTCATGAACGAGCCCTTCGTTGCTGGTGCCCGCTATGAACGCGGAGATCACCTCGGCGTCAGCGAGATTGGGTAACGCGTTGCATTGCCTGGAGAACCGCTTGATATAGTCCCTCAGGGACTCGTCGGCGCCCTGTCGGCAGTTCCGAAGGTCCCACGGGTTCCCCGGGCGCGCGTACGTGCCCTGGAAGTTGCCGATGAACACCTCCTGGAGGTCAACCCAATCCTGGATTGAGCCCTCCGGGAGATGCTCGAGCCACGTCCTGGCCGAGTCGGCCAAGAAGAGGGGGAGGTTGCGGATAATGAACCGTTCGTCGGTGGCACCGCCGGCCTGGCACGCCAGGCGGTAGTCCTCCAGCCACAACGCGGGATTCGTCTCCCCGTTGTACTTCGTGATATTGCTGGGCGGCCGAAACCGCTGGGGGACGGGAGCCCGCAAGATGGCGCGGCCAAAAGCCCGTGGGCCGGCCGGGACCGGAGCCCGAGGCTTGTCTTCCTCCGGGTCAAATCTCCCGCCACGCCGCGGAGCGTAGACAAAGTCCTCGGTTTCGCACCGTGGACCTCGCCCTTGCTCGCGGCGCCTTGCCCGCAGAATGTCGCGGGCGTCGCGGATCCTGCCGATCCGCTGATGGACCGGCGGCGCGTCCCCAGTCCCACTTTGCTCGGGGGTTTGGTGGACGGAACTTTCGGGTTGTGGCCGCGGCTTGCTTGGCGTGCGGTAGGAAACGCTGGATTCCCACCGCCGTGCAGCGGAGCTTTGCTCGCGCTCGGCCTGCTGCACCGCCGCCAAGTCCAGGAGGTCCTTGAGCTCCCCCTGGATTCTTCGCTGGTCCTCGTTGGACGGTTGCGGGAGCGCGCGCAAAAGTGTCGCAGCCGCGGCGACATTCTGGCTGGGCCTGGTGTATCTGGGCACGAGGTTGCCCGCCTCGGCCAGAATCCGCTGCCGGGCTTCGCGCCCATGGGCACGCACGCGTTCGCGCAGGGCCTGGCGCTGCGCCACCTCGTGTTCGAGCCGCTCGCGCTCCTCCTTGAGCCGCCGCGCGGCTTCTGCGAGCTCGTGTTGGCGTTGGAGCAGACGCTCCAGGTCATCGCCCTCCCGGAGGTCGGCGCTCGCCGGAGGGGTTTCATGCTGCGCCTGTGTCACAAGCAGGGGCGCGGCTTCTGCGGCCGCTCCGGCGTCCGCCGTCGTCGCGGCCGCTGCAGGGTCTGGCTGCGCCGCCACGTCGTGAACGTTGCGGCGGCTACCTCCGCCGGCTTCCACCACCATGCACTCGCGCGAAGGATGGTGACTGCCGGCGTCGGAGTCGTAGTCGAGGAGGTCATCCTCGTCGCTGTCGTAGTCGTACTCCGCCATACCCACGAGCTCCGCGCCCGCGGACATGGCGAGGGTGAGGGCCCTTTGTGGGGGTGCCGGCGGTTCGACGCGCGAAAGCCCCCCATCCCGGACCACGATGAACTCCAGGCTCCCGAAGTACACGAGAGCGCCCGGAGACCAATCGATGTCGTGGCTCGCCATTAACTGAAGATGTCAAACGCGCTGAGGTCCCCTTCCTGGCGCGCCAACTGTCGGTGTTAAGAAACCGGCCGACAAGTAAATTTGTAACTACGGCGCCTAACAATCTTCTATGATGGCGAGGGTTTTGCGAGAGAGGCAAGGTTTATACTGGTTCAGGCAATCGGTGCCCTACGTCCAGTTCGTGGGTGGTTCGTGTTTCGACTTGCAGAGGGGAGCTACAAGTGTTGACGAGGGAGGAGGAAGACTCCAAGCCTCTTCGGGTGTATTTCTATGTCTGTGTGCGTTGTCTCTCTGTTTGGAATCCCTTCGCCTCATGCACCCAGCTCTCCTTTTATAGTCAAGGAGTGAGCCGGTTTACAAATGGGAACGGGGCTTTCGAGTTGTGGGCAGCGCGGCTACGCGCCGCACTAGTCTGATCCCTATCCGCTACTGTGGCTCTAGTCAGGCGGCGTCCTGTCAGCCTGGTCGCCGGGCAGGTGGTCGAGATGTCAACCCAGACTGTCGCGGCCGTCTTGTCGCCAGTCCGGTCTTCGTCCCTGTTCAGGGTGATGATGATGCCGTAGCCATCCCGCTGCTGTACTCGAGGTGTCAGGCGGCGCCGCGAGATGGGACGGGTGTCACTGTGCAGGTCAGATCGCGTGCCTGCAAGTATATGAGTTGCTGGGTAGAGTTAAGGCTCCCCAGCTACTCGTCGTAAATGCCTGTCCTCCTTGCCAGAGGAAAATCTTCTCGACGAAGTCTCCCAACTCGGGGTCGGGCGAAGCGTGGCTTGTGGGCCCGCCCGACTGGGAGTCGGGCGAGGCGGAGTTCGGGGCCCGCCCGACTGGGGGTCGGGCGAGGCGGAGTCCGTGGACCCCACCCGACTCGGGGTCGGGCGGGGCGGAAGTCGTGGGCCCGCCCGACTGGGGGTCGGGCGAGGCGGAGTCCGTGGACCCCACCCGACTCGGGGTCGGGCGGGGCGGAAGTCGTGGGCCCGCCCGACTGGGGTCGGGCGAGGCGGAAGTCGTGGGCCCGCCCGACTGGGGGTCGGGCGAGGCGGAACTTGTATGTGCCTTCGGGGTCGGCCGTGGGCCCCTTGAGCGCTCTGTTGTCGTGTGCCTGTTCCTGTGGGCCCTACACAATTCAGCTGAGACGGTTAGCAGAATTGAGTATCCCAGATCAGGATACCCTGATTTGGGTATCCGTCAATGTGATAGCATCGTCCTTTGTAACGATCAAGACTGGTAAGTCCATCAGTCCAAACAGTTGTCCATGTACCAGTAGAAGATTCCGCAGCCACTGCAGCCCCTGCTTCTTCAGGCGGAACCCCGGGCTGAGGACTTACTCGGAATGCTGCCAAGATATCAGTATCCTTGGTTTCGTATTCCGGGGTGTAGTAAGTCAATTTATAATCTTTAACACCAGCTTCAAATCCAACACCTGCTTTAGTTTTTGTTTGTGGTGACATAAGTCCCTCCCTACAACTCATGAATTAAGAATTCTCACAACGACAGGGTCTACTCGATATAGATTAAGCGTAAATTAAACCTTTGCAAAAATCTAAAAAAAAAAAGATATTCAATTAATATCAACTCATTAAATAAAAAAGGGAGTATGCTTAAGTTAATGAATATGTTTTATTCATATATAATGGGTACACCCTGTGTACGTTCTATCCTATAGGAATTCGATAGGAATTGAGTTGTTGTTATGGTAAGTTAACATGGTTCATTATTAAACCATAGATTTGATTCACCAAATCCATCATTATTGTATACTCTTTGATAGATATAGCGCAACCCAAACCAATCCCTTAATCCTTATTTTACAATTTTATAAGTTCTTATCTTAATATGCCCCTTTCTTATTTTGAATCTAAATACCTAAATACTAAGAAAATTCTCTGTTGACAGCAATCTATGCTTCACAGTAGTATATATTTTGTATATCGAAGTCCTAGACAGGAAAGTAGAGTAGGCAAAGATCCTTGACAAAAGGAAAAATGTCTATGAAAAAAAAAAGATTGATTGAACTTTCCAACGGACTCATTCCATGAGTAAATGAGTGAATGGGATTCGCTTAGGCAACGAAATCAAGTGCTAGCCCCCTTTTCTTTTTTATTGAATTAACTAATTCATTTCCTTTTCACTTTTGGATTTTGGGATATTTTTTTGATTTGGCATTATTCAACAAGAAAAAAACGAAAAATTTCGACAAATTCCTTTTTTTGATAATTATGTGATAATTATGAGAACCAATCCTACTACTTCGCGTCCCGGGGTTTCCACAATTGAAGAAAAAAGTGCAGGGCGTATTGATCAAATTATTGGACCCGTGCTGGATATCACTTTTCCCCCCGGCAAGTTGCCTTATATTTATAACGCTTTGATAGTTAAGAGCCGGGACACTGCCGATAAGCAAATTAATGTGACTTGTGAGGTACAACAATTATTAGGAAATAATCGAGTTAGAGCTGTAGCTATGAGTGCTACAGACGGGTTGATGAGAGGAATGGAAGTGATTGACACAGGAGCTCCTCTTAGTGTTCCAGTCGGTGGAACTACTCTCGGACGAATTTTTAACGTTCTTGGGGAACCTATTGACAATTTGGGTCCTGTAGATACTAGTGCAACATTCCCTATTCATAGATCCGCGCCTGCCTTTATTGAGTTAGATACGAAATTATCTATCTTTGAAACAGGTATTAAGGTGGTTGATCTTTTAGCTCCTTATCGGCGTGGAGGAAAAATCGGACTATTTGGGGGGGCAGGAGTAGGTAAAACAGTACTCATCATGGAATTAATCAATAACATTGCTAAAGCTCATGGAGGCGTATCCGTATTTGGGGGAGTAGGGGAACGGACTCGTGAAGGAAATGATCTTTATATGGAAATGAAGGAATCTGGAGTAATTAATGAAAAAAATATTGAGGAATCAAAAGTAGCTCTAGTCTATGGCCAAATGAATGAACCGCCGGGAGCTCGTATGAGAGTTGGTTTAACTGCCCTAACTATGGCAGAATATTTCCGAGATGTTAATAAGCAAGACGTGCTTTTATTCATCGATAATATCTTTCGTTTTGTTCAAGCAGGATCGGAGGTATCCGCCTTATTAGGGAGAATGCCCTCCGCAGTGGGTTATCAACCTACCCTTAGTACAGAAATGGGTTCTTTGCAAGAAAGAATTGCTTCTACCAACAAGGGATCGATAACTTCGATCCAAGCAGTTTATGTACCTGCGGACGATTTGACCGACCCTGCTCCTGCCACAACATTTGCACATTTGGACGCTACTACCGTACTTTCCAGAGGATTAGCTTCCAAGGGTATTTATCCCGCAGTCGATCCTTTAGATTCAACCTCAACTATGTTACAGCCTCGGATCGTTGGCAAGGACCATTATGAAACTGCGCAAAGAGTTAAGGAAACTTTACAGCGTTACAAGGAACTTCAGGACATTATTGCAATTCTTGGGTTGGACGAATTATCGGAGGAGGATCGTTTAACTGTAGCAAGAGCACGAAAAATTGAGCGGTTCTTATCACAACCGTTCTTTGTGGCAGAAGTTTTTACCGGTTCTCCAGGAAAGTATGTTAGTCTTGCAGAAACAATTAGGGGGTTTCAACTAATTCTTTCCGGAGAATTAGATAGCCTACCCGAACAGGCTTTTTATTTGGTGGGGAACATCGATGAAGCTAGCACGAAAGCTATAAACTTAGAAGAGGAGAACAAATTGAAGAAATGAAATTAAATCTTTATGTACTAACTCCTAAACGAATTATTTGGGATTGTGAAGTGAAAGAAATCATTTTATCTACTAATAGTGGCCAAATTGGTGTATTACCAAACCACGCCCCCATTAACACAGCTGTAGATATGGGTCCTTTGAGAATACGCCTCCTCAACGACCAATGGTTAACGGCGGTTCTGTGGAGTGGTTTTGCGAGAATAGTTAATAATGAGATCATCATTTTAGGAAATGATGCAGAACTGGGTAGTGACATTGATCCAGAAGAAGCTCAACAGGCACTTGAAATAGCCGAAGCTAACTTCAGTAAAGCTGAGGGTACGAAGAATTGGTTGAAGCAAAGCTAGCTCTCAAGCGGGCTAGGATACGAGTCGAAGCTATCAATTGGATTCCCCATCCAATTAAAGACAATCCAAAGGTTTCGTTTCGAAGCTATCAATTGGATTCCCCCATCCAATTAAAGACAATCCAAAGGTTTCGTTGATACAAAGAAAAAGAAAAGAAGGGTAGAAAAAGTTATTAGATAGCGAAGTAAGTCCAATGCTATCTAGTAATTTTTCTACCTACCTACCTACTATTGGATTTGAACCAATGACTCCCGCCGTATGAAAGCAGTACTCTAACCACTGAGTTAAGTAGGCAATTTATCATCACAAAAGAAGTCACATTACTTCGATCGATTATAGATCGAATGTTTTTTATAAGCAATACCGCTCCATTATTGGTATTCCGTTATTGGTATTATAGTAATAGTAAATAGATAAAAGGGATATCCTATGGCATTAGAGAATATTCATCTTGACAAGAAATTATCTATATGTTAAGATATCTCTGACAAGGGCTATAGCTCAGTTCGGTAGAGCAACTCGCTTACACGTGCGCCAATGCTTTTCAAGGGAACTTATTATGCAATGAACATAATTGACCTTATTGCAAAATCAATGTCTTACTTCATGGATTCGAGAGAATAGGAGAACAGTAGCCTGACAAACAGTCGGTTCAGTCCGATTCAGGTGCCAATTCTGGTGCCTAATCAAATAGAACCCCTATTGATTTGCTAGTTGATAAGGTAAATATCCAGCCCACTCAATGCTAGGCATAAGAGGATAAGGGCCTCCAAAAAACTTCTTTTCGTTCTATGAACTTTAAGGTGTATGAAGTCTCATAGTCAACTCTTGGAGCGGAACGATAGAGACTCCATTTCACTTAGTTTGATTTAATTTAGGCCGGAGGCAGACCTAAGTCAAAGTAATCCTCCTTTGAAACACTTTGGTATTGCTCCTAGATAGATCATAATACAAATAATCAATCAGAGCACAGGGAGCCATCTTATTATCTTTCCGTAAAGAAAAACTATGGCGGATTAACTGATCTTTACATCAGTTGATGAAAGAGCCCAATGCAGAAAAATGCATGTTGGGTCTTTGAAACAGTTCAAATCATTTCGATAATAATCCGTTTGATCTGTTTTACCGAGAAGGTCTACGGTTCGAATCCGTATAGCCCTACTAATATATATGTCTTTTTTTTTTTAGATTTTAGGATGGATATCCTATGTTTCCTTTAGTATAGTTTTCTTTTCCTTATTAGTACTTGTTTATAGACTCGAGGGTCGCTTGCGCCATAGAATAGAGATAAAAGCATTAGCATGGCTCATTTATCGAAAATCATAGAGACAGGAAAAGAAAAAAAAAAATTCGATCAAATCAATAGAAGGAAAGATTCCTTATCTGATTTGAATTCCATCCTCCTTCAAATAGGATATGCCCTAAGTGCCTAGACTTTCCTATAATGACTGCAACGATTTTCTCCATTTTGCGAATTCCTATTTTGTTTGAAGTTTATTACTATAATATACATTATCTAAAAATATAGATTATCTAAATAGATCTACTTTAAATTGAAAAAATCGAAAGAAAATAAAAAGAAAGAGTAAATAATAAAACAGGATATTCTGTTTCATAATTATGAAATAGAGTTCTTTTTATTTAGTATTATTCCTCATTAGGCTGCATACATTAGTAATCCTATTTTAATTAGGTTCTAATCTAATTAGTAGTTAAGTATTTTCTTTTTTATTTAATAGTCTCTGACTATGCTTAAATAAAGGATAGAGCTATTCTTTTTTCTAGAAGATTCTAGAGAAAGCGAGACAAAGTGAAGCAAAAGAGTTTTCTTTGTATAAGAATTAGGTCTGTCTATACCATATCTAAATAGAATGGAAATCCAAAAGAAAGATAGTGGGGATTCCATTGGATGAATCCTTAAAGAAGACATGACACAAAAGAAACAAAAGCTAAAGTAAGCGCTCTTTGGTTTGAGCAAAAGAGATTCTTGTTTCACCGAGGAAAAGAGATAAATTCTGGATAAATTGACAATGCTAACTTGAATTGACTAATTTCAGTTCCGCCTATTCCACATTAATGGGAGTACATTTATGTTCCTGCTTCACGAATATGATATTTTTTGGACATTTCTAATAATAGCAAGCCTTATTCCTATTTTGGTATTTTGGATTTCAGGACTTTTAGCCCCGGCTAGTGAAGGACCAGAGAAGCTTTCTAGTTATGAATCGGGTATAGAACCCATGGGGGGTGCTTGGTTACAATTTCGAATACGCTATTACATGTTTGCGCTAGTTTTTGTTGTTTTTGATGTGGAAACGGTCTTTCTCTACCCTTGGGCAATGAGTTTTGACGTATTGGGTGTATCTGTTTTTATCGAAGCTTTGATTTTCGTGCTTATCCTAATTGTTGGTTTAGTTTATGCATGGCGAAAAGGAGCCTTGGAATGGTCTTAACTGAATATTCAGACAAAAAAAAAAAGAAGGAAAAGATTCCATTGAGACAGTTATGAGTTTGATTGAGTTTCCGTTACTTGACCAAACAAGTTCCAATTCCGTTATTTCAACTACACCAAATGATCTTTCGAATTGGTCAAGACTCTCCAGTTTATGGCCCCTTCTATACGGTACCAGTTGTTGTTTCATTGAATTTGCTTCATTAATAGGCTCACGATTCGACTTTGATCGTTATGGATTGGTACCAAGATCAAGTCCTAGGCAAGCGGACCTAATTTTAACAGCCGGTACGGTAACAATGAAAATGGCTCCCTCTTTAGTGCGATTATATGAGCAAATGCCTGAACCAAAATACGTCATTGCTATGGGAGCCTGTACTATTACAGGGGGAATGTTCAGTACGGATTCCTATAGTACTGTTCGGGGAGTTGATAAGTTAATTCCTGTGGATGTCTACTTGCCGGGTTGCCCACCTAAACCAGAGGCTGTTATAGATGCCCTAACAAAACTTCGTAAGAAGATATCACGAGAAATTGTTGAGGATCGAACTCTATGTCAAAGTCAAAAGAAAAAGCGATGTTTTACTACTAGTCACAAACTTTATGTTCGGCGCAGTACTCATACCGGAACTTACGAGCAAGAATTGCTCTATCAATCACCATCTACTTTAGATATATCTTCTGAAACTTTTTTCAAATCAAAAAGTCCAGTATCTTCCTCCAAATTAGTGAATTAAGAGGGGTTCTTTTGTGCAGAAAAAGAAAGAGCAGTGCAATCTTTCAAACTTACATTTGAAATGTGAAATATTTATACAAAAAAAGGGGGGGGGAGATCAAGACAATGCAGCAGGGGTGGTTATCTAATTGGCTAGTCAAACATGAGGTGATTCATAGATCTTTGGGCTTCGATCACCGAGGAATAGAGACTTTACAAATAAAAGCAGGGGATTGGGATTCCATTGCTGTCATTTTATATGTATATGGTTACAATTATTTACGTTCCCAATGTGCTTATGACGTAGCACCCGGGGGATCTTTAGCTAGCGTGTATCATCTTACGAGAATACAGTATGGTATAGATAACCCAGAAGAAGTATGCATAAAAGTCTTTGCCCAAAAAGATAATCCTAGAATCCCGTCTGCAGATTCCAGCTGTGCCGTAACATGTAACCATCGTTTTCAGCATCCTTTACCCTCGTCAATCTTGTCACCATTCCATCATTGTACTGACATGACATGCCTGCATGTTTTGCTTAATTTGTCATCACAAAGTTACCATAAATGTGATATATTTCCAGCTAGTTCATGATCGATGTGGAGTACCTATCTACTTATATAGGATCGAATTGACTATCGAGTCAGGGCTGACAAAGAGTAGCAACTCCGGTCGTCACAAGGGCCGTTGGGATTTTTTTTGATCTGGCCGGTGGAAAGAGATTTGTTTTTGTCTCCAGTGAGGAATTCATGCGAGATATCAGAGGAATTTTCTTTGATTTATAAGTATAAAGTTATCCATGATTAAAGATCGTAAAATCGAATCTAAGACAACAACTCGGCCGACATGAGGAAAACGGGTGCAAAAAAAGGACGAGGAGGGAAAGAGGTCGAAGCAGCCATTAGTAATTACTAGTAGTGGAGGCTCACCTCTTATCACCATGACATGATGCGTGCATTATGCTGCTTTCAGTCCTAAGCAAGCATGAAGTTGGCCAGGTTAGAATGGAGTAATTTAGTCCAGGAGCTCTTTTTTGCTGACGAATTGATCATGTCAAAAGCGGGCGATACAGGTTTCTGAGCTGTTCCGGCTTTCTGGCCGCTCGACTCGAGGAGATAATGACAAGGACTTGAACGGATTTATTGCCATCTTTCTAGATAAATTATGTGCACTTTGGACGCCAGCGTGCTTTGGCTGATGGAATGAAGATTCCGGTAGGGGACACAGCATCACCTCATCATTTTTATCATGGAACTGATCCTTCCGTTCTACCTTGCACTGCTCATTCCGCTTGGTATTTGCGGAAACTGTGATGGCGCCACCGGAGGCCCGGAGCGGGGCGGCTGGCACGGTGGCCAGCGGCGGTCAGTGCGCGCAGCCACGCCACACGACGCCGAAGGCCGAACCAGGAGCCCCCCAAGGTAAACTGCATCAGTCGGACGATCTGAAGGCGCAGCGGAGACCTTGTCGTCTCTACCTGAACCGAAGGGCGGCGTGCGCGCGCCTGCGTCGGGGAACGGGAAGATGGTTTGTTTCGCTCCATAGACCGGGGGTGCCGGGGTGGTTGCTAAATGAAATAGCGCACCAGCAGCCAGCCAGCCACACCAACATGGTCGCATCCATCCACTAATAAATTTGTAGCTCGAAAAGACCAGGCATGGGAAAGCAAACAAAGAGTTGAGATAGAAGGCAACGGTGGAACCACATGGGCATCCAGACCTTACTGTATCAACGAAGATGGCACACATCGGTGCAACAGCGCCGCCACCATCGCCTGCCACGCTCGCATTCTTCGTGAACCAAGATTCACACATGCTACCATCAATCAAACCCTAAGACGAGGGGAAACAGGGGACGGGAGCGGAGGGGAGGATGACGACGAGGAAGGGTCGCACCGTCGCTTGGAGAAGCGCCGTCGCCGCCGTCGCCGTGGGTTAGTCCGGTGAGAAGGAGAGCGCCGTCGCCGTCGCCGTCGGAAGGACCGGAGGAGAGAGCGAGAGCGAGCGACGAACCAACCGTTCCCGGCCTCCGATGGAGTTGCTGGATTCCCACGCCGATCGGCGTGGATCGGGAGTGGAACCAACCGTTACCCAAATGCACTTTTGCCCGCGACGGGAAATTCGTCCGCGCGCGTGTTGCGATCCACGCCGCGGCATGGATTGGGCCGGGATCCACGCCGACCCCTGCCTATCCAAACGAGGCCTGAGGCCGTGGGAACCCTCGGATCCGAACGAGGGGCTGGATCTGAGCAGACAAAGGCCGTCGCAAACCTCGTATGGAACGCGTGACGGCCCAAATTACATGGCTGGTGGCCCAAACAAAAAGACGAGGCAAATGGGACAAAACGATAAGGCCAGCCCGAGAAAGTGTGAAAGCTGTCGGCGAGTCGCAATGGCGGCGTGACGCTCGACGAGACCTGTCCTCTGCTTGTCGCCTCTACTCGTCCTAACCGCTCTATCTCCGCTATCGATTGTAACTATTCCTAAGTGCAGTAATTCATAACAAAACGGTACACTAATGCTTTATTACAGACAATAACCACAGTTAGCACGAACACAGACACAATAACTCTTCTGGCCGTTGGTGCCTCAAAGGCCATCACCAGCCAAGCAAAATGTGCTTCTAATCACTAGCAACAAACAAAAAGAGAGAGAGAGAGAGAGTAAGATGATCAATTTATATGGATGATGAGGTACAACATCATTACGCAACCCAGGATCCCAACCAGCATCAAAACCCTATTTTGCTCCCCTTCGCTCAACACCCACCTAGAGGGCGATAACTTAGCCAAGACACTCCACCTCCTGAGCTCAATCTCTGTTCTATGGCCTCCTCTCTCTCCTTCAATTTCTGTTCTATGATGACCTTTGCGTCGAGAGCATCGCGCAAGAATAATGCCTTTGCCCGCATAAATTGGTTCAATTGATGCCACAGTGTCGATGTTAAGAAACCGGCTTCCCTCGCCAAACAAAAAGTTAAAAAACCGGCCGACTAGTAAATTTATAACTGTGCGATTAGCTCCTGATGGATAGTGAAAGAACACGAGGATTTATACTGGTTCAAACACGAACGTCCTACGTCCAGTCTGGGATGTGTTGTATTCAATCAGCTCGTATATAGTAGGGGCTACAAGCCCGCAAGAGAGAGAAGATGCTCTCAAGTCTCTGAGTTCTTGAGTATGTGCGTGTGTGCGTGAAAGTGAGATCGACTCCGCCTCCTCTTCCCTTTCGTCCACTCGCCCCTTTTATGTTGCAAGGGTTTGAGATGGCTCACATGGAGGAAAGGAGAAGGAGAAGAAAATGTGTGTTTGGCCCCATTGATACCCTACTCCGCCCACCTCCTTCCCCCTTGTGTCCTCCTCCCCTGCTGCCGACGCGAACCACAACGTGTTCATGGACATTAGCCCTCGCTCTCTGCGCCACAGTCATGAAACCCCGCGAGGCAATTTGACGGTGTTTGCTAGAGGCCGAGGGCCGGAGCCATTGGCATAATTTCGGGGCCTCTGGACTTGGCCATCAACGTCGTCTCCTACCGTGCCGCACCACCGCTACCGCTCTCTTCGCCAAACCGCTGCTGGGCAGCCGCTATGCCATCGTGCTGCCCGTCGTGCCCAAAACTCAGGCCCGCCATGGCCTGCCAGTCCGTGCCTAACTGGGCCGGGTCATGGGCCGTGCTCAAGTCCCAGGATTACCGCCACCCGACTTATACAGGGCCCCTGCTCCGCTACGCCCACCCTGCAAACCAAGAGTAGGCTGCGGACGAGCGCCTATGCCTAGCCGCACTAACAAGGCTCACAAAACTCCAAGCGCCCTGGCATCGGGAGGCACTCACGTGTGCACGACGCTACCTGGCTGCTCAAGTAATCAGTAGTTTGGCCCATTAATCGGTAGTTCGGCTTAATAACCAAATAGTTCCAACCCAAGACAATCGAATATTATTATTTCTTTTGGTTTTGGGTAGTTTTAACTATTTTCGTCCAATTTAGCATCAGTGAGATCCAATACAATATTGACATTTCAAAAACATGGACTGTTATAAATCATTCGAGTAAACTTATATGTCATTCCAACATAAAAAAAAGTTGGAACAGAATAACTTTGATTGTATCATGAATCTTCAATCCAAAAAATTAAGTTAAATCACTTAGAATGAAAAGTTTCATATTTAAATAAATAATGTTCCATTTATTAAGAAGAAAAGTTTCAAGTTCAAAAAAGCTCCATTTCCTAAGAAGTGAAGTCTCACACTGAATCTTAGAACCTTGAGCAAGGGGCATGGTGATGACTGATGAGCCCATGGCTCCTCAAAAATGTACATCTTCCATGGATGCTCAGGTTTGCAATACGCTCCACAACTCTTATATTCAAATAGGCACAATTCTTTTTTTTGGTGGAAGAAAAGAAGCCTTCAGTTCAGTCCGTGTCCAACTCTGTTCCAACCATACATGGTCAGAGTAAAATGACAGTAACTCATCTGGAGGCCTCTCAGGCTATATGAATACTGGTTGGAAAGCCTATTCCAGTACCTTTTCATTGGGACCAACCTCACCTTCCGATTCAACCTGTGCTGCTCCCAGTGATCGAAACAATATCACGGTTTCACCTTCAGATTTGACTTTGTTCCAGCCAGACATGGTTAGAGTAAAAATACCATAACTCTTTGTATGAGTACTTTCTGGAAAGCTTATTTGGGTAGCTTTCCAATGGGTCCAACCTCACCTCCATATTCAACTTATGCTGCTCCCAGTAGTCGAAACAATATAATGGTGGCTGCCTTTGGAACGCGGGATTTTTTCCCGTTCCTGCGTTTTTCCTGTGAACAGTCAACTGATTCCTGTGAAATTCCTGTACAATTCCTGTGAAAATCCTGCGTTCCAAAGGAGGCCTTAGAGCAACTCCAAGAGTCTCTTTAAAATTGGCTAGCTAAATTATGATTTTAGCTATTATGTAAAACTAAAATGGTACCAAAAACATCACCAAATCCAACAGCCTCTCTATACTTTTATCCTCTCTATATTCAAATTCAAATTGTTGTGTGTACTGGGCGAGGATGGCACGGCTCCATCGCGAGCGGCCGCGCACCGCGGCGACGTTCAATGCTATAAAACAATCAAGCCCATCCATACTCCGCCTCGATTCGCAGCATAGTTGGGTGCGCGTTCCAGCGGCAGCTCACTCACCTAGCAGCCTGCGTTGCACAATGTATAATTTACTCTGCTGCCTGCTTGCTTCTCGATCTCCAAATGCGCACCGGACGGCTGTTCGTGCTCGCCGCGCTCGTCGCGGCTGCCGTCCTCCTCTCGCTCGACTCACGCAGCGACGTGAGGCTGCTGGGCATGACAGCCGCTGTCCTCGTCGTCTCAAACTCCGACCATCAGCCTGCACCACTGCAACGTCATTATTGGATCAATGTATAAGTGCCTCCGTAAGTTAGACACCGCCGCCGAGCTGCTCCATCCCCATTGCGCCGTGCTGCTCCGAGGGGCTCCGCCGCCGATCCAATCCCCTGAACGCCTAGAGCCAGACGCGTGGACTCCATTGCCCTTGCTGCCTCCACGCCGCAACGCCCTGCTGCCTTCATGCCGTGAGGTATGGCGATGGCCAGGAGAGAAAAAACGGCGCGCGCTGGACGAGGGCGATGCACGGGACTGAAGTTGGGGTGCGGGAAACCAGGGAAAGAGCGCGGGAGGAGACGATGGCGAGCGGCCCGGGCTGGCCATACTTGGCGAGCGATGCCGGAGGGATGGCGAGCGAGAAAATCGGAAGATGAAGATGAAGAGGCTGTTGGATCGCGTTTTTCACCTCATGTTTTCTATATTTGACGAACATGACCTTTTGCATGAGCTGTTGGAGATGCTCTTAGAGTGTATTGTGGCTGGCCTGCGTGCCTACTAAGCTAGGGGCACCACCACCCCTTGTAACCCTAGACTTGATCCCGTTCTCCTGATTACTTTAATGTCGTTCTTTAGATCGAGAGAAGCTGTGGCATGAAAGGCAGGAGGGGCCAATTAGGCAAGGTCTCACAAATACTAATCAGAGGACACAAAAATGCTAAGTAAAACGGTGGATTTTGTGAGCAAAATGAAGCAGAAAGCATACTAATCATGTACGCAATGGTGCCTGTAAGCCTGTTGCAACAGTCTGTGACTCGTATCTTCCTAAATTTTTATACCAGCAAGGGGGGGGGGGGGGGGGGGGGGGGCATAGCCCCGGTTGGCCGAGCTGTGGCTCCACCAGTGGGCTGGAGCTTGTGCTAGTTGTTTTCCCCCTTCTTCTGATCTTGTTCCCTTGAGATCACGGGTGGAAGAGTTGTTGCTACCTAGGAATTAAGCTCACAACATCCTTTTCGTTTTTCTGCATCAGCCTTGTGCAGTAAAATAAGCTTTTCCCATAGAAGAATAAATCCAGAAATGCTAGTTTTGCAGTATAGACCTCGCACTTCAAAGTTCATATCTTTTTGCTCGTAAATATGTTTTCAGCGATTCTTGTGCTCAAACGATCGTAGCGATGAGTACTTTCTGTTAGTACAGTTTTTGTATTATTTTGATACTGTATGGTGTATTGTTTCTTATTGTTTGTACTTGTGTGCTTTGCATGCTATCGATAATAAAGAACGTGTGGTTCGAGCACCGTATCAAGAGGAAGACCAGGACCTTGAAGACGCTGAGCAGCAGTAATGGTGTTATGGCAAGTGTCGTTGATGTATTTTGAACCGATTTCTTTCTCCGTCTAGTTTAGTCATGCATTGAGTTTAATTTGAAGTTTTGAACCTTATGTGTGTCATGTTCCTTATTATTCCTTATCGCCAGTTGGGTAGTGTCTATATGATTTTGGTAGATTCATGCTTAGCCTTGCTGTATATATGTTGGGATTGGAGTTGTCCTTAATTTTGACTAATGATCTATGCAACTTAAGTGTGATGGTAGTGGTGAGTAACATGGAGCTTACAGAATCAAGACAGGACCAGGGTTTACAAAACCGCAGTAACCAGACCGGTTACCGCAAAAACTGGAAAAACCGGTCCGGTCTAGTTTACCCAGTTCTCTGGTTTTTTAATTCAAAATTCAAAATATTTTGAAAAAAATGAAAAGATTTAAATAAAAAAAAAATTCAAAATGTATATGAAATTTTCAGCACGGTGATGGAACAAGAACACAAAAATTCGATCGTTTGATTAGTTAAAAAATCATGCAAGTTTTCTGATTTCAAAAAGAAGAAGAAAAAAAGAAAGTTTCAAACTAGCAATATTCCTTGATTTTTTTGACAAACCAAACGATCGAACCTATGTGTTCTATTTCCACTATTGGGCCACAAATTTTGATCTATTTTTTAACATATTTTTTGTTTCAATGTTTTCAAATTTTCATTTTTTTGCATTTTTTTATCTTTAAACTAGTTTATCAGGATTTTCGTCTGGTTTACCAAAAATTTCAACGTATTTTGTTATTTTTATTTTGATCCGGTATCTGACCAGTTTTTTCGATAACCGGACATCTCGGTCCGGCCCGATTTTTCAGGTCAAAATGGGATTGCGTAGGACGGTTGGTTTGGTATGGTTCCATCGTGCATAAGATTATGATTTGTGCTTGTTTCTTGCTTAGATTGTAAGGACCGGTTCATGAAGCATGTAACCCGGCATAACCGCGCATTCACAAGACTGCTATGGAACAATTTGACCAATTAATTAGATGTTTTCCTTATTCTGTGTGCACCATACGGTTGCTTAGTGGCGCAAGAGGAGGCTTTTGCAGTGGAGGTAAAATAGACTCCAACATGTTGTTAATGGTGAAACCTTAGTGGGTGCATACAAATTTGGAAGCGCTTTGTAAAGGCCTCGTAGTGATCTCCTGGCCGCATACCAAACGAAGTGTACAGTGACATAATGGAGGATTTAGTCACTGACAGGTGATGAAATCATGACTTGTGGATAAAACTGTCTAGACAACCGTGCTCACGGTCACGAGCAATACCTGAACTTATTCATGATCAGTTGGGTGTGGTTTGGTTGGTTGATAGTCGGGTGGTGAGAACCTGATTGAGTTGGTAACCAGATGGTGGGAATCTTGTGAGTCTTGGTAGCTAGGTGGTGGGAACCTGGTGAGTGCTGTCGGTTCGTTTTGGGAGTTATCATCATTTAGTAACATAGGTGCCATTAACCATATGTTAGTCTTTCTTTCATATAAGCCTTGCAAGCATGTTATATTTTTCTACACTTACAGAGTACGGTATGTACTCACATCTGTTTTTTTCTCATAATTATCAAATGCTGCTCAGAGAGTGAAGATGAACTACTTCGACAACGATGATGACCACTAAGTTTGTGGAGCCCCCGGTCGACTGTCTGTGGTGTTATGGAGACTTCCGTTAGTGTTTGTATTTTTTTAGTCTCTAGTCTTTTATTGAAATAGTGACATTGGTTTTATGTTGTACTTTACTTTGACCTATATGTGAGAAATTTGATCTTGAGCACACATATAAATGAGCATTCGGTTTTGTCTTTAAAACCGGGTGTGACAATACTTGAGAGTAGTAAAATAGACTTATTCCTTGCTATTTTCCCTCCTTTACTCGCCAACTCATCTGAGCTCAATACCATTTTCTTTTACAAATTCAGTTTCTAGAAATTGACCAGACGGTATCAATTTAGTTTCTTTTTCCACTTTACCCATTGCGAGTTTCAGTCATAGTGTATAGTTCCACGTGTATTCTCCATGGAGGTAATGGTGCCTTAAGATTATTTTCTTTAACTATTCTCATATGGAGTCCTAAGATAACTTTCTTTATTAAACTATTTACTAATTTTATGTGATGGTAGTACATAAGAGATCTACTTAGCTTCACTTAGAATGAATGAATGAACACATGAATCAAGCATTACACGTACCATACCATTCGTGTTTCTTATTATTAACGGTAGATATTTATATCTTGTGACTTTTGCACAAGACAAAATAGTATACTTTGTTTCAACACCGCCATTTATTTGGCCCATATATCAAAATCGAAATCAAAGAAATTTTGGATTCTTTTACTTGTCTTATACCTTCCTATGTACAAAAATATGTGGATTAAGCATGTAAATACTTTTATCATATTCTTGATCATGTTATATAGCAAAGGAAATGAGGAAATATCTTTGGCAACATGAACAACCATGCACCTCACATAGCTTAGGCTCTGTTTGGTTGAGCTTTTAGGGGCTGTGGCTTCCTAAAAAAGCCGGTAGCTAAACCAAAGACTCGGTGCTAGGCAACTGCTTTACGTCAAAGCCGGCTTTTTCTCAGTGTAAAGTTCACAGCCACTCGAGACGCGCTTTTACCGGCTGTGGGAGTAGAAAGATTGACTTATTTACCCGCCTGCCACTGCTAAGTGAAGATACCGGTTCGTTTCTATTTCCTCTCCGCCATGTCTCGCAGCGGTGCCCTCCACGCCGGCCAAACGCGAGAGCTCTGGTGAGGCTCCAAGGCTACGGGCTAGCTCTGCCGCCGTTCTCCGCGAGCTCCGGCGAGCGAGATCCGTCGTTACCCTGCCGCGCGAGATCCGCTGCCGTCCCCGCTGGGCAAGATCCGCTGCGCGCGAGAGCACGAGCGCGAGCTCCGCCGCCTCCCCCTCAACGCGCGGCCTGGACTCCATCTCACCTGCTGCGGCGGCGTCTGCAACTCCAGCCGGGTGCATGCCGATTCGTCGCCGGTGCCCTCCTCCAGACCCGCCCCCTCACCATCATCCCTCCCTAAAATTAACCGTCATCCCCACAGCTCTGACCCAAAATTCGCATCAAATCGATGCTCCATAGCTCGGGGCTTCGATTCCCCATCTTCCCAACCACCATCTCCCCATTTTTCTACTCCGATTTGAGCTCTAAAGAAGGCCATGGCGGACGGACGTGAGGAGAACGACAATGAGAAAACCTTTTGCAAAAAGGCCCTCAAAAAAAGATCCAAAACACATTAATCGAATAACTTTTGTGTCTAGATGTTTTTACAGAAACCCCTCAATATTTAAGAGAATTTCTGATAATTTTAAAACTTGTACTATATGTTAAAGGTTGAAGCAATTTTCTTTTATTTTTTCTTTCTAAATTGGTTATTTACATGTAAATCTTTAACAACATGTTGTTTTACGATTAATTTCCATATAATTTGTTTCTCAAACTTTTAAGGGCATTACAGACATTTTCACAGCTTTTTCACAGCCACAGTTGTTTCAACCAAACGGATTTCAGCTTTTTCTCAGCTCACAAACCACAACAGCTTTTTTCTACAGCTCACAGCCACAGCCTAACCAAACACACCCTTAGTAGTGTTGCGATGCTCTTTTGGTTTATTAACATGTCTATTTCTAAGCCAATGTCTACATAAATTTGGCAACCCGGGACAACGTCCAGGGTTCCTAGTTAACACGAACAACATGTTGTTAACACGAACAACATGTTGTCATACTGATGGTGGCTCACGGGTGAGGACTTATGCAACTTGCCGAACCTTTTTTTATTTTCTTACAGATACATGCAGGAAGTGTCAATTGTTATGCGGTGCCTCTTTTGTTCCAAAGAACAGTCATTTTTCGGGGAAAAAACATTTTGGCTGTTACCTTGCAACATGAAGAAGGTCAAATGGAAATAGACATGTTAATAAACCGAAAGAGCTAGGATTCGAAATGAAGTTACCAGGATCCCCATATTTATGTTGTCCCGGGTTAATAAAAAAACAGATACTCCATAGAACTAGGATTCGAAAGAGCGATACTCTATCGAGAAAAATGCTAACTCATTTATCTCCGCTGCATCTCCATCTGCCAGTTGACAGTGACTCTACGTGTCTTGTCCATCCTCCGAGACATGCGGTTATGCAGGAGTGTTGTGACTTGGGAGAGAGAGTTGCAACTATAAATCCACCTAGTTAGGCCCTGTTTTGGCAGAGCTTTAAGCTATAAAAAAAAGAGGAAATTCCTTTTATGGCCTCAAAAAAGATGGTCCTTCCTTCTTTGGCCCTTCTCGAATCGAACTTCCTTATTAGGACCAAAATCATTTTTCGATTCCTTTCATGGCCCTTCCGTCAATTTTGACACTTAACGGCGTTAAGTGGAAGGTAAAAAGACCATTTTACCCCTGATATAAATAAACTTTAATTCACCTCTTGGTACAATTATGAAATTTGAATGGAAAAAAGCTCAAATTTGATTAGATTTAAATTTAAAACTAACCATATACATACTTAGTAATTTTCAAATAAAAACCAACCGGTAAAATAATAGTCGCATTCCAATAATATTTTTAAGAAGTTAAAAAATTATTTTATATAAGGGGTAAAATAGTCTTTTTATCCTCCATTTAACACTGTTAAGTGCTAAAATTGACGAAAAGGTCATGGAAGGAAACGAAAAATGGTTTTGGTCCTAATAGGGAAGTTCGATTGAGAAAAGGTCAAAAAAGGAAGTGTCATCTTTTTTGAGGCCATGGAAGGAATTTTCTCATAAAAAAATTCATGGACCAGTTAGAGCTGCTCATACCTAGTTTCGAAAATTAATCCATGGATCTGATCAAAGCTGTGTATGGATTAAGGGTGTTTGGTTAAGTCATTTCTTTAAAATGTGGACTAAAAATAAAAAAATTAAACACGTTAGTTTGCCATATAATTGAAAACTCAGAATAGTTTATGAGTTGTGTGCCAAATATGCCTATAGGCTCTGCTCGATCTAGAGACTCAAAATTATTTCCCAATCATCCACACAAAAATCTCCTTCATTTGGCGACCCAGGGACCAGGGTACTATCAGTCATGTTTGCTTTGCAAATCAATCACAATTATTGTTGCTTAATTTATTCTTTTTCTGAATGGTTACCTTTTTCTTGAATATTTTACCAGAAAATTAATGTAAATATTGAATGCTTTGGATTGCGGCTTTCGCGTTTTCAAGGCAAAGGTCTGGTAACGGCCCAAACAGCTCTCTCTAACTGATTTGTAGCTACTTTTTGTATGACATTGTGACATAAAAATGGAAAAAAGCCACAATACTTTTTTTGACGTGTTGAAATAGTAAAACCATGTTTAGAACATGCTGAATGGCGTATAGTACTACTCATAAAATACTTTGAGCATATACAAAAAAATCGCCAAAAAATACTTTAAGCATATATATAAGACCATAGATCATATTGTTATTTTGTCATAAAGCATTATTTATAAAAATATAATGTTAATTAAAATTACTGAGAAAGAAAGATTTTGTGTCCTTCTCCATCGTATAGATAACAAGCTGATTACTAGCTAGGACGGACAGATAGCATATGTATTTTAAGCTAATCTAGAGTAGAGTAAAAAAATGACCGGTTGCCCCACGTTTGAGGTATAAAAAACCTGGTCGACACCTGCTCAATCTGCTGAATCACTTTGCGCCATCACCATCATACTTTGTCAAATATACTATTGATGACAGTGCTATCAAATGTCAATCACTGATATTGAGCAACCGCTACAATTGTTGTGTACCGTAAGTCTCATTGCATTAAGGGCAGCTGCAAGGATTGGTCCATGGACAGTAACAACTAAGTACATACTACTACTGCAACGATTAATAAAGTTGTCATTGGACAAAGAAAATCTCCATTGACATCATGGTAAATGTGCTTCCACGAAATTTCAGCACTTGAGTTATCTGTATTATGGTTTCTTAAGTCAGTCTCAATGCACCACTTCATTATACTTTTTTCAAGACTAGTTTTAGAAAAGAGAGCTAGAGCTTTCTTTCATTTGGATGAAAGGTCTCACAAAATATGAAAGTTTTCCTTCTCTCATCATAATTAACTTACCAAGTCAGCAAAAGATACAGATATAGCATAGAATTTAATGCAAATAAAAGACTGCATTGAGACTAGCCTTAACTATTGATCCGCATATACCATATCGTTATGCTATCCTCTTCGAATCTAATTGGCTGCTTTCTTCAGCACCCGCTCGGTGCTGAAACGAAGGTTGCATTCAGAGGTTCTTCTTCTTTGTTTTTTTCTTTTTTGCGAGGCCATTGGGAGGTTCTTCTATAGTTCTGTTCTAAAGATCAGGAGCCTTCTTTATTCATTTTTTTAGCAATTTATAGCATATGAAAAGTTGGTTGCAACTTGGAGGTGTGTAAAGGCGAAAGCTTTCATCAGTTTTTAAAATTCTGGGTAGGCACTAGGCAGGCGCTCGCTCGCTCTTGTTTTCACGTCTCTGACGCGGACAACGTTCTGGACGCACTTTGAGAGGTCAAAGAAATTGGGAGGACGAGCATATCCCCAGGGGACAAGATCACTCAAGACAAGAAAGCCCACGTCGATGTCGAGCTTAATCAAGCCAGACTGCAATAGCGATCCCGTGAGCATCCAACCAATAGCGATTTGTCAGGGAACTGGACACGACCTTGAGTTAATGATAGTGCGGCTTGAAATCGTAGTAGTAGTGTAGTAGTACTACCCAACAAGCACGCACGGTCCCGCCGTACCAATCTCGCCGCCTGGTAATTTTTTGTTGTCTGTTGAACGAGGCACCATTTCAGACACGAGATTCTCACAGAATTTTAGCGAATTTTTATAGTGCTTCGTCCACGTGAAACTATGGCCCTATTTGAATTCCTTTTCAGTTTTTTAAAAACTGATTTCTTGGTATGGTTGTTAAAGCTAGTTTCTTAAAAAACAAACTCGGTGAGGCAGCCTGATTTCTAAATAGTGAAATGCACCGGAGGTCCTTAAACTATTTCGAGTGTGCCATGCAGGTCTACAAACTCTCAAACAGCACATTCAGGTCCTCAAATTATCAAAACTGTTCACCGGCAGTTCATACCGGTTTTGAGCACGGTTTTGATTTTGAAATATTGCAAAAAAAAAACCCCTAAGTTTACCGTTCTTCCCGCATGCAAGCCGCGCCATTGCAACTTGCACATATCAGTGGCACGGCTGCTGAGCAATAGAGGCAGCAAGAAGGCAGTGTGGAATGGTGTAGGGCATCAAGGCAAAGCTGTAGGGCGGGGCGGGATGCGCTAGAAAGGGATCGAGCCGGGCGGCTGTTCGTCGCACGACAGATATATTGTGACGGTGACACGGTTCGATTCCTATGGGCTCTGATGACTAAAAATGACTTAAGGACAACTAAATTCTCGCTCAGCAGCCGTGCCACTGAGTTGCGCAAGCTGCCATGGCCGGGGGCTCGCGTGCGGGAAGAACGGTAAACGCTGGGGCTTATTATTTGCAATTTTTCAAAATTAAAATCGTGCTCAAAATCGGTATGGACTGTCGATGGACGGTTTTGATAGTTTGAGGACCTGAATATACGGTTTGAGAGTTCGTGGACCTGTATGACACACTCGAAATCGTTTCAGGACCTCCGGTGCATTTCATTTCTAAATAAAACCAGCTAATGACCATGCTGCCATCCATATAAGGGGATGGAACAGAAAGAAGACAGTGAAGATAGGAGTAATGATCTCATTCCCTTGAAAAGCAAGGAGTCATTAAACAAGAGAGAGAGAAAAACAAATAATAGCTGGGTTGAGTGAGATTCTTGGCTTCTTAGAGCAACTTCAGCAAGATCTCAATAATCTGCCTTTCAAAAAGTTTTTTAAGGATATTGGGAGGTGCAGCTCCGGCGGTCTCCAAATAACTTCCTCCCAATAAGAAAATGTATGAAGATGATTACGCTTTCAAAACACGAAAACACAAAAAACGCAATCTGTTTCTTCGACCTTGGCTTCCACGGCGCCGCCGTCAGCAACCCCGAACGCGGGTGGGTGGAGCCCCAAGCGCGGCGGAGACCAAGGGCGGTGCGACCACCATGTCAGGCCATGTCACGCCGCCCAAATCATCCAGATGGGGGTGTGCCTCGACGGTGTTGGGCAGGACAGAGCGGTGCGAGCTCGACGCAGGCCGACGCGACATCCACTGTGAGCTCGAATCGACCACCGGTGCTGCAGCCGTGGAGTAGCGAAGGAAGGAAGGGAGGCGGTGAGGTGCGGATGAACTCTCGATGGCGTGGCGTGGAGACGGCGCTCCACATTGTGAATCGACGCTGGGGGGCGAGGCGGAGCGCGAACGCCGAGCTTGACGGCGAGCCGCGGACGCAGGCGCACCGCGGAGCTCGACGCCGGCACACGAGGCGGGGCACGGACGACGGGCAAGCGAGGACGGGCCGGGACGCCGAGCACCTGAGGACAAGCCGCGACGTCAGGGCGATGACGGGCCGCGACGCTAGGGAGCGGGAGCGGGGCTCCACTGCGTCAATCGACGGCGTCGCGAGTCAATCGACAGCGGGGCTGCTTGATTTGACGGCGGCGGCGCAACTCCGTCCAGATCTGGGCTTGCCGCGGCCCTTAACGGGGGCGGAGACACGGCGTTGCGACGACGGAGGGGTCCTTCGCCACCATGGCGGGTGTGGCGACGGCGGGGACGGCTACGTCGGGCTTGTCCGGGGTAGTCGAGGCGCGGCGGCAGGGACGGCGGCGTGCGTGCGGAATGAACAGAGGGAAAGAAGAATCCTTCGCGCGTCTGTGAAGAATGGTTTGGCTCGCCAGAAGTTCGTATTAGGAGGGGGAGCAAACCTCCCTCTATATTGAGAGGAAAAGGCTGGTTTTTGGGAGGTGAGTGAAAATAGGAAGGTTTTTAGAAGACTGATGGAGCTGGTTTTTTGCCCCAACCTCCCTATATGACAGGATTTTAAGATTGGGATTGGGAGACTGCTGAAGTTACGCTTAGAAACTAGAAAAATAGTTTAGAATCCAGTTTGAAAGCCTTTCAGTCTCAAAATTCTAAATTCTTAAAAACTGGAGTAGAAGGGAACCATACATCCTCTAAAACGTTGCGAACCTCTTGTTTCTTGGAATCAGAGGCTAGGCCCTGTTATACCTGAAATCTGCATCGAAATTCTACGACTGAAAATGTTTGAAGCTCGCACTCTGATCATATGAATCGGGGGACAAATCACAACGGTCCTCTGCTGCGGCGTCAAACCGGGACGTGGATGCGGGGCACGTGCGGTGTCGCGCGTTCAGCGCTTCGCCGCTGAGGCGCTGACACACACACCCACCCTTTGACTGTAGCTTCGGCGGCCTTCCACGTGCGCAGGGATCGCCAGGCGCCGGCTGCGCACTGACCCACCTACCGCCGTCGCCGTCGCCGTGGCCGCCGTCGCGCTCGCCTCACCACCAACCGCCTTCTCCCTCCGCCGCGGACCAGCTCACCTCACCGGATAATTACTTTATTTAGACACGAGGAAAGAAAGAAAATCAGAAAAGGCGAGGAAGCCGGTAAAAGTCCAAGGCGAGACGACCTGAACGGCGGAGGGCACCGCGGCGCGGGCGTATATAAACCCTACCCTCGCCACGGCGCCTCTCCTCATTCGCCACTTCACTGACATCGTCTCGCTGCTTCTTCGCGCCAAAGTCGCTCGCTCGCCGCGTACGCCCACCGAATCCACCAAGGCTCCGCTCCGGCCGGGCACCGATGGCGGCGGCGTCCCTCGCCGCCGCGGCGCGCTTCGTCGCGGGCGAGGCGTCGCCGGCCGCGGCTGGATCGGGGCGTCCTGCGCCCGGGAGGGTCGCGATGTGGGCCCCCTGCACCGGGAGGCGGCGCCGGTGCCCCGCGGGGCTGCGGTGCGGAGGGTCGAGTTTGCGAGGTGGTGTCTTGGGGGAGGGGGAGGCGGAGGAAGGGGGTAGGTTCGTCGGCTGGTTCCGGGAGGCGTGGCCCTACATCCGGGGACACCGGGGTAGCACCTTCGTCGTCGTCATCTCCGGGGAGGTCGTCGCCGGCCCGCACCTCGATGGCATTCTGCAGGTACCCATCTCACACCCGGTGTTCTGTTCTGCTCTGCTCTGCATACATAAAACGGAATGGATGACTATTATTTGCCTCTGTGAATTGCGGTGCTTCTGCTCTGTTGTTACTTGTTTGTTTTGTTCCACTGAAATGGGAGAGGTTTTGCTGATTTTTCTGCGATTATGGGAGGAGGCTGTGTATGAAATCGATTCATTGTTGTGTTTCAAAAGTAGCGAAATGATCAATCGTTGCTACTAGAGTGTCAGAAATGGTCACTCCCTTCCTGCCGTTATTGAATTTTGGGGATTGATCCATTTTATGAGCTCATGAGTTTCATGGTCTACTAGTATGGTGTCGTGCTGGTGCAGTGGTGCTACTTGGTTCTTCAACCATTTTAACAGGCCTGCCGGTTGTTTGAGTTGAACGTCAATTTGTCCGGCTAGGTGACAACAGAATAAAAGTTGTGAAAGTTGACCCATTGGGTGAGCATATGCTTGTTCAGACTTGTTCTTGACTCACCTACGATGTTCTTAGTCTGCCAGCTGCACGCGTATTCCTTGTTAATCTCGCTATCTGTTTCTATCGTTCTCACCCAGTCCTCTGCTGAGAACTAATATTTGCAATCTTGGATAGTTTGACGAGTTCCTCTTTCTTCAATGGCCAAGAAAAGTAACCATTTATAAGAAGAAAAAAGGGGTGCGAGTGTGATGTTTTTTGAAGCAAATTTGCTTCATGTTTTAGTTTTGCATTTATGGGTTCGATTTCTTAAGTTAATTTATGTAACATTCTTGAGGTATAACTCTCCCTTCTTTGAAATTCTAGATTCATGGGTCAACAGAAGCAATTGAACAGGCGTTTCTTAATCTATTGGATTTTTGGGGGCTTTTTTTGTTTGCCTTGTTTGGTTCTACTTTCCATGAAGTTAGGTGCATTAGGTATTGTATTTGTATATGCTTAGGAAGGTGAGAGTCATGTTTACATAATCTTTTAACTTAATGTAGTGTTATTAGTGGCCATTGGTGGTCTGCTGGGGTCAGGCAAAGTACTGTTAATAACTATGGGACACCTAGTTATTCCCTATAATGAGATATACTTTTCAGCTTGAACCCTTTCCTAGTGTCATTTGTTACTTGTGTTCTTTCTTTTAGCCTTGTGTCCTATTAATGTTATTATATACTGATAGTAGATGAAAGGTAACGTTGCTAAAATTATGTGGCAGAGACAGTTTTTATAAAATGAAATATGCACCCGGTAGTGCATGCCTTCTTTATTGTCTGCTTCATGTTGTTACTTTACATGTAGGATATATCCCTTCTTCACGGTCTTGGGATCAAATTTGTTCTAGTTCCTGGAACACATGTCCAGATTGATAAGCTCTTGGCTGAGAGAGGTTAGCTATAATTTAATACCCTTTTATTCTCTTATTCTTTAACGTTTGCTTTTATATTTTCTGTTCTCAGCTCAGTTTCGCTTTTCTCTTACTGCTTGAATACAAGATATTTGTTCGGGAACCATTGAAATTCTCTATCTGTATGCTCTTTTTTTCTTTTATATACAGAGTGTATGATATACAACCATGTAACCAGGTACACTGATATAATGTAGGATAAATAGTACTCATTGGATAAACTTATCAATTTGACTTCAAGTTCTAAATTGTGTAATGAAATACTATGATAAGGGCAATAAACACATTCTTTTGCAGTTATATAATGGCTCAAATTCACGTATTTTCTATCAGAACATCGAGTACTCTATATTTGTGGGGTCTCGTGTCAATAAATGCATACCATTTGTACATATCTACACTGATATGTATCTGTCTAGGATAAAGCTTTAAAATTAGCTAAGTAAAAAAGTACACTGATATACACCGACTACTAAGTAAAAAGGTACTAAATAATATTTTAAGTGGATCATTTAGTCCTCATGCAAATTATGCACTTCTATGGCAAGAATAGTTGATGGAAAATGATACACCTGCAAAGCACATGATAGATAATTACAGAAATTTCAAAAACAAACCCAGATAGAAATATAAATATCTTCAACCGTATTTTCATGGAAAGATCAAGCTTGAAGCTCAACTATGGAACTATTTTTCAATTTTAAATATGAAGGCCTTTTTCAGCTGCAGAAAAATCATAAAAAATTCATAGAAATTGCAGAAATTAATATTTAAATCGATTTCCGGGACTTATAATTTATAACATTTCAATAACACAACTTTTTATATGTTGTAGCAATAATTGTCTCATTATCTTTAGATTTGTCACTTTTGGAAATGGAAAGTAGGTTAAAAAGTTCATGTATCAATATTATTGTTGATTTCTTCATGAAATAACCGGCAATACCACAGTTTTTACTGTTGTTGTTATTCATGATTTGCTTTTGCTTCCAATGTTTAAACGTTTTTGTTTTTTTTATGGTGGTAACTGAGATTATTGTATGAAATTCTCAGGAAAGAAGGCTAAATATGCTGGTCGTTATCGTATTACTGATTCAGATTCGTTAGAGGCTGCAATGGAGGCAGCTGGTCGTATACGTTTAACTATAGAAGCAAAACTATCTCCTGGCCCCCCAATGTTAAATCTCCGTCGACATGGTGTGAATGGACGTTGGCATGAAATCTCTGATAATGTTGCAAGTGGAAATTTTCTTGGCGCCAAGGTTAGCATTTGTCAGCATCATATTAAGGAGTATCTGCGAGACATTGGGTGCTCTGTGGGAAGAGGGATAAGGAGGGGGGAAGGGGCTGTAGGTGCTATGTAGATCAATTTTATATCTCCTCTATCTTACAAAATTAATACATATTGTTCATGCTTAAAAGCAGTTAATATATTGATATAATGGTACTTCTTTTTTCAAGAAAGAAGAAAATGAACTCCTAATCAATGTTTGCCTGCATCTCAAATATTTTGGATCTTGTTACTTAGATGTTTAATTGTTTTACCTGTTTTGGCAGAGACGAGGGGTTGTTGGCGGCATTGATTATGGATTCACAGGTGAAGTTAAGAAAATAGATGATTCACGGATAAGAGAAAGGCTTGATAGGGATAGCATTGTTGTTGTGAGCAATATGGGATACTCCAGTGCTGGAGAGGTCTTAAATTGCAAGTATGCTTCTCATATTCATATTTATGGAATTTCATGTTGATTTCGGAATATGTGCCCATTATTCATGCCAGGATTCACCATAAAATTTATCATGTATCTTTGCAACATTTTATCTTTCTGCATGGGTGCTAACATGACCCTTTTTGTTTGCTTTTAGTACCTATGAAGTTGCTACGGCATGTGCTTTAGCCATAGAGGCAGACAAACTTATCTGCATTGTTGATGGTCAAATATTTGATGAGCATGGCCGAGTAAATCGTTTCATGTCTATTGAGGAAGCAGATATGTTAATCAGAACACGTGCTAAGCAGAGTGAGATTGCTGCAAATTATGTGAAGGTTGTTGGTGAAGAGGAAGTCAGTCATGGTCGCAAGCTTCCCATGAAACAGGATATAGAACTAGGTTTGAATGGAAGAGGCCATTTTAATGGGTATACTGCATCTTTCCGGAATGGCGTGGGCTTCAATAATGGAAATGGTCTTTCTGGTGAGCAAGGGTTTGCTATTGGTGGCGAGGAGAGGTTAAGCAGGTCAAATGGTTACCTTTCAGAGTTGGCAGCAGCAGCATATGTGTGCAATGTAAGTTTTGACATCCTTGAATGAATTTATTCGTCGAGTGATTTTGCATGATTTTCGATTCCTCGTTTATGATTATAGTTCAAAACCTTTATTCAGCTGCATGTACTATTATGTAATAATATTAGAGTAGAAAACCATTACCTCTGGAAGGAGTCTTATGTTTGTTGATTGATCATTCTTTTGTTTAACTATCTAACAGAGTCGTGGTACGAGCAGGAAAGCATTTGATAAGAAATTTTACAAGTCAAAACTAGTAACTGGTTGGTTTATTGTGAAGTTAAGGCAAACCAGACTATGATGACAGATGCCACCTCATCTGTTGTAGGGTTTTGTAGCAGTATTTTTGTATGTGTAACCTTTTTTGTTATCCAAAACGTACTTGGATATGCATCAGTGCATGAGATATGATGTCTACTATAATCTGTGGGTTGTTATGTCTATTAATGCAAAAATATACGCCCTACATATATTTTTGTATTGTATTGCTCATTTTTCTTTGTCCTAATTGTACTTTATCTTCTTTTTTTCATATCAGGGTGGTGTCCAAAGAGTGCACATCATAGATGGTACTGTTGGTGGATCATTGTTGTTAGAACTATTCACAAGAGATGGTGTCGGGACGATGATAGCTAGGTATAACAGAGCACCTAATAGAATGGTTTCATCATGTATTAGCTGCTATTGACTAATACTAGAGCTTTGGTGTGAAAGCCGATACTTGGTTTCATACCTGTGTTGTATTTAGATGCCTCTGGAGCAAGTGATATTTCTCTTTGCTTCCCAGTAAATTGCAGGATCTGATCCATGTTATATCCTGATTTAAAGCATATAATACCCTTCTGCTTTCGTGTTCATTTAATTTTCCTGTCCATTGAGATCGAATGCTTCAGTTATGTGTAAAAATATATATTAGGATGATACCCCTTTTTTTATATAAACAAATCACTGAATGATATTTGACCATATCATCATGCTGAATTCAATAAGACCATAAAATATGATGTCTTATTGCACTATTGAAACGATAAAGATATGACAAATTAACTTGAAAATTATGTACCTGAAGTAGGACATTTGGAGTGCTTATATTCAACAAGCAAAATTTCAGAATTGATATTTTGTTGATAATTTTGCAGGGACATGTATGAAGGAACAAGAATGGCGAGAGAGGAAGATCTTTCTGGTATTAGAAAAATCATTCAGCCCCTAGAAGAATCTGGTGTCCTGGTGCGCCGAACTGATAAGGAGGTCATTATATTCCCATGTTCTGACCTTAAACAGTTAAAACCTTAATAAATTCATCTTGTATGTTGCCGAAAGTCGTTTATGCAGCTTAACATAGATTTCTGTTTTTGCATCAGCTTCTTGAAGCATTGAAGGCATTTATTGTTGTGGAAAGAGATGGTTCAATCATAGCGTGTGCTGCTCTCTTTCCATTTCCAGAGGATAAATCCGGTGAAGTTGCTGCTATTGCTGTATCTGAAGAATGTCGAGGACAAGGTCAAGGGGACAAATTACTTGGTATGACGCAAATAATTTCGTCTTTTTAATAAATTTATATCACTTTCTCTATTGAGTTGCAGGGTTATAGAAACTTGTTTCCTGGGTCCAAATTAGTTGCTAGGCCCGACATCTATCTTTTGTTTATCCTGTAATTTGTTTAACCATATTTGTTTGATATTGCAAACCCTTACTTTCTCAAAATCATGAAAACTGAAGGAAAGTAAAAAAAAAATCTGGGAAAAATCTTTGAAGTAAGGGGCTCTCCCTACTAGTCCCTCTTTATTCTGATATATTATATGACACTGCTAACATTTTGGTCTTGAATGTGCAATTTGACCGCTATTGTCTTAGCCATGGTATCTACTGAAAGTATGATATTGCGAATGTCAATTTCAAGACGAATATACACATAGGATTTTTATGTTTCCAAAAAGAAAAATCCTAAAATCTAATGATAGTCAAAGTTTCAAAAGTACTATTTACATTGCCTAACACTATAGATAAAAATCTGATAATCGGGAGTTTCAGAGTACACTTAGAAAACTGCAATGCGTGGGCCTGACATTAAGAGACATCTTATATATGCTACTTCAAGGATGTTGGTATAGTATTTACATCATTCTCTTTCTTTTCACTGCGAATTTGGATGCAGTTTTCCATGTGCTTGAAATTCGGAACAAATTTGGTTACCTTTTTCTGTTATGTGGTTTCACTTCTGAAATTCTAAATTTGCGATGCTAAAATATAGCACCAATCTGCTTGTAATGCAGTGAATACCAATTCATCAACCACTTATTCTTTGTGATGTTCTTTTTTCAGATTTCATTGAGAAGAAGGCTCTATCCCTTGGACTGGAGAAAATATTCTTGCTTACCACACGGACAGCAGATTGGTATGTAGTTTAGTTATACATGATGATTGCGTAATTTATGTCAAGACAACCTTTTTAGAATCTCTGTTATCTGGTAATAAGAATTGTCATTTAGGCAACAGATCTTAATTAGGCACGTTGTACTTTCCGATACTGTAACCTAAGGCCCCGTTTGTTTCCCACTCAGATTATATAATCTAGCTTATATAATCTATAAGCTAGGACAGAGTAGCTTATTGGATTATGATAATCTGGCCTGTGAATTGCTATAATCTGGCAATAATCTGAGACCCGTTTGTTTCAGCTTATAGATTATATGAGCCAGATTACATAATCTGGGTGGGAAACAAACAGGGCCTAAGTTAATGTAAGTGCATCACTGGAAACTGCTATAATGACAAATTATTTTGAATGTGGCCTTATATCTGGTTGGACAAACCACATTATTTCCATCCAAGAAGCTGGACAGTCAGTACTCAGAAAACACCATGGCGCGCACACGTGCCGATTTAAATTGTTGCACGGGTGGTCACCAATAAGAATGTTGCTAACTTTGTTTGGATCTCCACAGGTTTGTCCGGCGCGGCTTCAAGGAGTGCTCAATTGAATCCCTGCCTGTCGTGAGGAGAAAACGGATCGATCTTTCACGTGGGTCAAAGTATTACATGAAGCGCCTCCAGCCAGCAGAGATTGGGCAAATGGCAGTCAATAATTTTGCCATGAGATGAATTATCAAAACAAACTAGTGTATCTCTCGATGTTGCATATGAGGTTTTTTTTTTTAATTCTTTTGGCGAATGCATATGAGGTTTCTTTGATGACCTCTGCAGCGCTTGTACATTGTAGATTATGTATTTATGAAAGTAAATAACCAGTCAATGATGAATGTGACCGTTGTGTTTCTTGAGTGAAGGTCTCCTTTATCATGATTTTCGTGAAGTCCATACTTCTCTTTGAACCCTGATTCATAGCAGCGCTGGGTGATTTCAAAGTCACTTATCTCCAGATTCCAACCACCAAATGTTTCTGGTAACTGACAAACCACGTCCATAGAGTCACATGTATACGAAGCCTCGGTAGACTGGAGTAATAGTCCAAAACGATGCTTGCAAAATGACAAGTCATTTGGTTTAAGAATGGCTCCAGCATTTTACAATGACCAAGTCACAATACCCGAAACGGGGAGACGATTTCATTAATCGATGTCGCTGTTGCAACTTGCTGGGCACTTGCTTCGTCATCAAGGTTGGAAAAACCGACGGTAACCGCTCGGTTACCGCGGTTACCGGACTAACCGGTCCGGTCCGGTTAGTCCGGTACCCCGGTTTTGAATTTTGAAATTTAAATTTTTTTAGAAATTTGAAAAAATTTAAAATAAAAAATATGTAAATAAACTAGATGTTATTTGGAACACATTGGTGGAAACGGTTAACAAAACATATGTCGTTTGATGGGTCAAAAAAATCGAGCAAGATTCCTGGACGAGAAAATTAAAAAAAGAAAAAGAAAAACCAACCTTATCCACTTACCCCTTCACCCCCGACGTCCCCTTCAGTCTCCCCTGGCCACGAAACTCGCCAACGCTCGGTCCCTGTCGACAGGAGCTCCAAATCCGCCGGTCCCAGCCGCTCCCGCCGCCGAATCGTCGATTTGGGGCCGGTTACCGACCGGTTGACGTCGGTAGCCGGGGTAGCCGCCGATTCGACCGGGCGCTGCGGTCCGTCGTCGGTAACCGATGTTACCGACCGGTTAGGCGAGGTCTAACCGCGGTAATCGGTTAAAATCGGTCGGTTTGTCGCCGCGCGCCGAACGAAGGTGAGGTTGCTTCTCTTTTTTGTTTCACATTTGATTGATGTAGTGTTGTAGTTAATGTTGACTGAAATTGCAATTTGCAATGTCCTACTGTGATGGATGTGTAGACAAAATATAGAATCTGTGAAGCAATTAGTTCATAGTCAATTTGGGGGATGCCGTAGGAAGTAGAGGTGGCTGTTGGACATTTTTTTTTGCTGTTTTGCAATTGATTGCTGTAGAGGTTACATAGGGCACACTTGTTGGCTACACAAAGAATTAACGTCATGTCAATTGATGAATACAACGTCATCAACAATCCGCAATCCGACGTCATATGGTCTTAAGATGTATGCTTGTATCCATTGTTGTATGTTGATGTGCACAAAACTACGTGTATTATGTTCAAAACTATGTTGTATGTTAAATTTCGTCAAGAACTATGTATCGGACAATTTATGTTGGACTTTGTATGAATTGTGGTATGTTGTATGAGGTTCATTGGTGCAATATTTGATGAATTCTATGTTCTCAATGTCTGGTAACCATTATTAGAATATTTCAGCAAAGTTCATGCCAAAATTTCCAACTTTTTGAGCCTATTTTAGTAATTTCCAGTGAAACCGAGAAAACCGATCAAACCGGTCGGTATACCGAGAAAACCGATCGGTTACCCAAGAAACCGGTCGGTAACCGAGATTTTGAATTCAAATTTTGATTTTTGAATTTTTGATCGGTTTCCGACCGGTTACCGCGGTAACCGGTCAAACCGGTCCGACTTGGTCGGAACGGTACCGTCGGTTATGTAAACCTTGTTCAAGTCATTTCCACATCTGCGTGTTGTGATACCGTCATCATAGTCAGAAAAGCTAGACGAACATGGCAGACACTCATTATGAGACAACCAACCACTAATCGCATGAGCTTTAGAATCATCGAGGGGACACTGAATTGGTTTCTATAGTCAACTAGGCGCTGAGGCGACTTGGACTTGCATTGAGGTCTTCCTTTATGGAATGCTGAAGTTCAGGGAAATTTCACAGAAAATATAGTTGATTCCTCTTAGAGGAGTAGTGAACAACTCGTTGCCTATTTCCCATGAATTACATAAGAATCATATTCTTGGCTTGAATTCTAACAAAGATGAAATCCGAAAAACCGTCATGATTATATGGTTATACTTCCTCTGTTTTTAAATATATGGCACCGCTAACATTTTCTTTCAATTTTACCAACAATATGTATTTGTTTAAGTATTTAGCGACGTAAAGTGAACTGAGCATTATTAGATTTGTTGCCAAAAAAAATCTATTTGCACATATATTTATAAAAAAGGTGAACAATCAAACCAATGAAAAAAGTCAATGGTTCATATATTTTAAAATAGAGGGAGTATGAAAACAACAGTCGGGGTGTATCATTTGCAAGCCTGTCCCCCCTAATTATTTACCTAAATCTTTTGTCATTTTTAGGCTCTTTTCTCCTAACTCATCCGACTTTTAGGGTAGGATACTAGGATGTCTCCTTTTCCTTGAAGTTATATTTGTCATTACGAGGATATAGGGTATCGTTAAACTAGTGAAAGTGATAATAATACAAAACACTGTAGACATATATGTATACACAAGAGAGTGCCACAGATCAAAATGCAACAAGAAATAAAAAGAGAAGAGAAACAGATATATCACACAATGGCTGCTAGACCAACGAATTCATGAATTCCATTGGATCCATTAGAAACATAAACTTCATGCGACTGCTAGATACATTAATCATCTCAGCGGACAAACAGAAGGATAAGAGGCAGAAAGAGGTGCGATTTGCATAAGAACCCTTTTAATCATCACTAGGAAGCAATTTAGCAAGCCAATCCCCAATCCTAATTACATCAATTGCGAGCAGAGTTCTCCAATAAGTTGTATATCTTGGAACTTAGAAGCAGGCTTCCAACAGGCAGCAACAGCAAAGGGCAGCCAAGCTGTCGAAACAGGGAACAAATAATTCAGTCAGTAACGTTAAAATGATCGATCACAACATAGTATTTGGCTGTTAGGAAAAAAATAGAAGTTTTATTCTTTTCACTTTTTCTTTTTAGTTTTAGATCACTTGTTCACTGCTAGAGCAAATGTTAACCTGCAATTTGCAGGCACAATTCATGTGGTGGCATGAAATTCTGAATTTTAATCATAAGTTGGACCATTCTGCTACCAGACGCTAAGAAAACGACTGAAAGCAAACAGTCCACGGAATAACATTGTGTTCCCTTGGTTCTTTCCGGAGTTGTTATGTCAACGTCAAGCGTCAAGCACAATGGACGCAGTAAAGAAATGAACAACTGTAAACAAGAATTTGCCAAGACAATGACGTGTTCTGGCAACTTATGCAGAAATGTAGCGCAAGAGTATATGCCGAAACGAACGGAATTATGAATTGTCTATGGTTGTTTCGCACCTAACAGGGACAAAGTAATCATCGAAACTGGAACCATGCTTTGACAGAGAAACACACGATGCGTCAGATACAGGTCGATTTCAGCCAACGAGAGACGTTCGGATGACATGAGCCCATGCCATTCTGGCGGAAAAAAAAAATACAGAACGTGTTAAAACGTCTGGAGTTGAGTGGGAACCACGCATCTGCCTTCTCGAGGACCAGATCATGGTCAGCTCACGGGAGCGAAGGCCGGCCCAACCAACCACTCGCCAATTGGCTGGCGAGCACCCAACCACTCGCCAATTGGCTGGCGAGCGACAACCAAACACACGTCACCCACCAAGGCGACTGGCCACTAACGTCCACCACGCCGCCGGCGAGCACGAAGGGGACATGCTCGCGTCCGGAAGATCTGGCTAGCGTCGTCTACCACGATGGAGTAATTATGTAGATGCATGGGACGAGAGATCATCAGAGGGAACTGCAGGGAGGAGGATGAGGACGTACCATCCCTCCATGAAGGAAGGCCCGCTGCTCTGCTGCTGCCGGGGCGGCGGCGGCGGCTGCGCGTACGGCGGCGGGTAGCCCTGCTGCGGGTACGCCTGCTGCGGAGGGTACCCCTGCTGCGGCGGGTATCCCTGCGGTGGGTACCCCTGCGCCGGCGGAGGGTACCCCGCCGGCGGGTAGCCCGGCGGCGGGTACGCGTCCTTCCCTGGATACCCTGCGAGAACACACGTACGGATCCAAGCAAAAACACACTCGCGCGTCAGATATGAGACGAGGTCAATCCGGCCGTCGCATGCAGATTGCAGAAACGAGAGGAGGAGACAGGACGAGAACGGGAGAGAGGCGCACCTTGCGGCGGCGGCACGCCGACCGGCGGCTGCTGCTGGCCGTAGTAGCTCATCGCGGCGGCGGCGGCGGCGGAGGAGGCTTTGGTTTTGGAGACTACAGAGGAGGAGGAGGCGTGTTCGGCGGGCGGGCGCGGACCGGCAGTTATATGGACTGACACGAGGAGCGGAAGGAGATATTATTGTGGCAGGTCTCAGCGTCATATTGAAAGAGCGCGGCCACTAGGCAGTGTTGTAAAACTCTTAATGGCCAGGCTCAACTTTTAAAAGAAGCTGTCCTGGTCTATATGGGCTATTTTATCGAATTGGAGCCCAACACGAAGTTAGGGTTTCCCCTTATAAATAGTTGAAGAGACCCCTCCTGTGACACCAGAATTTCGCAATAAAGAATTTCGTCTCCTCTATTCCAGTTTTACTTTTTGTTATCTGTCGTGATCTACGTGCCGTCGTTCCGCCGATAACCTAACACGTTATCAGCACGCTATACGAGAAATCCGCCCAGCAGATCGGTGAGCTACGGTACGTTCTTGTTTTTCGTATGATTTTTGCTATCTTGACTCGTTGCAGCCAAGATCTGTTCAGAAATCAAAGAGAAAAGACCAGATCCGAGGATTATTTGACCCAAAGACGATCTGGATCTGTGAAGAATCGTGAAAAACGAGAATCATCACCTAGTGCCTCTGGCACCTCCTTGCTAGGGCCTTGTGCCCTGGCAGACTTGTGTGTCGGTATACCGCGCCAATCGATCTAGATCGATGTTGAAAATCGAAACAAAAAAGGCTAAGGGTTTCATTCCCTAACCCTAGATCAATAGAAGCAAAACAAAGGGAACAAGGGTATTAACCCTAACCCTAGGTCCAAGATCCATGCAAGAGAAAACAAACGAAGCCGCGGGCTGTCGACGGCCTTGGCGCCTCATCGCGCCATGGCCTGGCCTTCACCGCGTCACCGCACGCGCTGGCCCAACCCAGCTCCGAAGTCGCCGCGCCGCCCAGGCCCGACCTTCACCGCGCCACCGCGCGCTGGCACGCCAACCGGCCCAAGGCGAGTCCGGCCCACGCTCACGGCCTCTGCCGCGCCGAGCTGCGGCTCCTGCCTTGTGCTGCCGCGCGTCGGCTTCCGACCCGCGCCGCACAGGCCTCTGCGCCGGAGAGCCGCGCCCGGCCCCCGGCCACCGCGCACGAGATCCGGCCCACCTCGTCGCACCGCCCCGGCCTCTGCGCCTCCTTGGCCCGGCGTCACGCCGTCCCGGTCCGCGGCCACCGAGCAGCCGAGCCGGGCCGACGTGCCGGCCAGCCGCTCGCGCGCCCCGAGCCCCGGCCTGCTCGAAGCAGCCGCGACACGCAAGGTACGCAGCGCCACGCGCGAGCCGCCACAGCCCGGCCACCGCGCCGCCGCCGGGGGCGAGCTGCTGTCGCCCCGGCCACCGAGCGCCGCCCCGGACCCGGCGAGTCGTGCCGCCTGCGCAACTCAGTCCGGCGCGCCGCCACGCGCGAACCACGGTGCCATGGCCCGCCGCCCCCAAAGCTCCATATCCCATGGCCAGATCCAGATCTGGTGAAGAAGAGAAGCCGGCGGCGGCTGGTGTGTGGAGAGAAAGAGAGGAGTGAGTGAGAAATTAGGGTTTCACCCTGGTTATATGCTCCCCTCGTCGTTTTACAAAAACGACCTCCACAAATCGAGAAATTAAGAACAAGTCCTCGTGCAGTTCTGAATCACAAGAAAATAAGATCCTCGGAATTTTTACAAATCACGAAGACATCCTCGGGCTGTTCTGGAAAGACCAAGAATTTCAGAAACACCCTTGGATATCAGAAAATCATGAAGTCCTCGTGGAATATCACAAAGAAGTCCTCCAGAAATTATCATATTATGAAGGTATCCTCTGGACGCGTAAAAATTATGAAAATATCCTCGGAACATCTGGAAATTACCAGAATATCCCTGGAATATCTGAAAATTACGGAAAAATCCTGTTAAATTACGAAAATTGACATGGATAATCCGAAAATTTCTGGATTGTGTTATTTTTGCATATAACACCCCAGATTTTGGTGATTTTATATAAAAACACTAATATTATAACTTAAACACGCAGTTTTTGTTATACTTATACTCTCTATTACTTGGATACATGAATTAATCCTTGCACATTGACATCATGCAGATGTCTGACCTCGTGAAGAGAGACTTTGAAGTCTTGACTCCTCATGGAAGCAACTACTTGTCATGGACACTTGATGCGGAGATCCTCCTAAGCAGCAAAGATCTTTTGAAGACCGTTCTGCCTAAGGCGGGAGACACTGCCGCAACAGACGTGGAGAAGGCGCAGGCTTTGCATTTCTTGCGCCACCACTTAAGTGCTACTCTGAAGAGTGAATACATGACAGAACGTGATCCAAAAGTCTTGTGGGACTTATTGTAGAAACGCTTTGAGCAGATTGAAAATGTCTTACTCCCAAAGGTTGAGCGTGAATGGCAAAACCTACGCTACCAAGACTACAAGACTGTGGAGGATTACAACACCAAGCTTTGTGGGATTGTCACACGCATGAAGCTTTGTGGCAAAGAGCTCACGCAAAAGGATCTTATTAACAAGACCCTCTCCACCTTTCACCCTAAGTTCACTCATGTGAGCCACCAGTACAAGAAGGAGAATTATGAAACCTATGTCGCCCTGAGTAATGCATTGCAGCAAGATCAGGGGGAGGACGAATTGATCATGGAGAATCATAAGAATCGTCCTACTGGCTCCTTGGCACCACATGAAGCGAATGCCGTCTCCTTCAATAAGAAGAAGAAGAACAAGAATAACAAGGGTAAAGGTGCTCCCAAAGCTTCACCAAATGCACCCCCGAAGGTTCAAAACAAACCTAATGCTTTCAAGAAGAACGCAAAAGGGAAGTCAAAGAAGACACATTCAGGGGGAGCATATGGTGAACAGGATCAAGATTGCTATAGGTGTGGTATGCATGGCCATTGGTCTAAAATATGTGAAACACCACAGAAGTATGTTGACATGTACAAAGACCTCAAAAACAAGCTTGCGCAGCATGAGGCTAACTTTGTTGAAGGCACGCAGCCAACAACAAAGATACCAATGGACCATGCAACACCAAGCAAATCCTCTGACCTAGAGTTGGACAATGATCTCATGGATGAAGAGGAAGATGTGTATGGAGATTCTACGTAGTCATGAAGACTATTAAGAATTACTTAGTTATCTATTTGTAATAGGAGTGAAATAAATTTAAATTCCTCGAAGGAATTAGTTCGTTTATGTACTCTCTCGAAGAGAAGACATTTGCTTTGAATAAATCAGTTTGTGAAGTTTGTCATTTATTACTCTCTTTGTTTATACATTTCTTATGTATGAATTACAACATTGTGGAGGAAAATGACTATGGATGAGGAGCTTTGTCTCGTAGACAGTTGCACCACCGCTACTATTCTAAGGGACACTTGTTATTTTCAGACACTTCGAAAGTATACTGGGAATATTCTTACTGTTATTGGCAATAATAATAAGATTGTTGGCACAGGAAGGGCCACATTTGTCCTACCAAATGGTACGCAATTAACAATCCAAGAAGCTCTACTTTATCCGGATTCAACCCGGACATTGTTAAGCTTTAAGGATATCCGAAGAAATGGGTTTCACGTAGAAACCAATGACGATGGAGGTGAAGAACGTCTTATCATAACCAAGAAAGAAGGCAATAAGAAGACCACTATTGAAAGTTGTCCGTCAGTCAAAGAAGGCTTGTACTACACGTACATTAAGCCAAACAAAGAATTTGCTACGTTCAAGACTATCTTTACCAATCAAGAAGCATATAGATTATGGCATGACCGTCTTGGTCACCCTGGCCTTAATATGATGCAAAGAATTACGAAGAATGCAACGGGGCATAATTTGAAGACAAAAGATTTCCCAAATCAAGCAGATTTCTTGTGCATTGCATGCGCAAAGGGGAAGCTTATTACTCGCCCCTCGCAGCTTAAGATTCAAGCAGAATCTATGCCATTCCTTGAACGAATTCAAGGTGATATATGCGGACCAATTAGTCCCTTATCAGGGCCTTTCCGCTATTTCATGGTGTTAATAGACGCTTCCTCGAAGTGGAGCCATGTATGTCTATTATCTACTAGAAACCATGCATTTGCACGATTGACTGCCCAGATCATACAATTGAAGACACATTTTCCAGATCATAGAATCAAATCCATTCGAATGGATAATGCTGGATAATTTAAATCGAAGGTATTTGATGATTATTGTATGAGTATGGGCATCAAAGTGGAACACTCCGTACCACACGTGCATACATAAAATGGTCTTGCAGAATCATTAATCAAGAGGATCAAATTGATCGCTCGACCATTGTTACAGAATTGCTTATTGCCTACCTCTTGTTGGGGGCATGCGGTGTTGCATGCAGCAGCACTTATCCAATTACGACCATCTGCTACACATGAAGACTCACCATTAGCATTGGTGCGTGGTAGAATACCAAATGTTTCCCATTTACGGAGATTTGGATGTGCTGTATACATTCCAATCCCTCCACCTCAGCGAACTGCTATGGGCGCACAACGGAAACTCGCAGTTTACGTTGGCTATGAAAGTCCGTCCATAATCAAGTACTTAGAACCCTCCATTGGAGATTTGCATACTGCAAGGTTTGCTGATTGTATCTTTAATGAAGATCATTTCCCGGCATTAGGGGGAGGAAAGTATCTCTCTAGAGAAGAATGCCGGCAAATAGATTGGGATGCTAAAGGAATCCTAAGAATGGATCCTCGCACTAAAGAAGCTGAACTTGAAGTTCAGAATATACTCCACTTGCAGAGAGTTGCTAATGAATTGCCTGAACCTTTCACCAATACAAGAGACATTATGAAGTCTCATATACCGGCTGTAAATGCTCCTGAAAGAATAGAAATCCCATTTGAAGAGGATGAATATATGGAATTCCAATCTTGTTCCATAAAAGTAACGAATGCTAGGAAGAGGGGGAGTGAACCGGTTACAAGGGCACCCAAAAAGCCTAGAGTACAAGCTCAAGCTAAAGCTCCTAGGAGACGTCCTGCGGAGAAGAAGCCTAAGCAAACTGCTCAAAAGAAAACCAAAGAAGGTGAAAGTGATCCACATGAAGTGGTGAGACTTGAAGAATTAAATCCAAGTGAGAATATGCATGAATCTCACGAAGGGATACCGGAAATTCCTGACCTCAATGTATCTATTGATAATGAGGATCAAGGAAATGAAAACTGAACGAATTATGTTGAGACGGCAGTGGTATATAATAGAAAGACACTTGAAGTCAATACATACTTTGCTGAAACGATTGCAACACAAATTGATTTAGAATCTGAACCAAAATCAATGAAGGAATGCAAGAAGCGTCCTGATTGGCCAAAGTGGAAAGATGCAATCTGTGCAGAGTTAAACTCGCTAAAGAAAAGAGAGGTGTTTGGTAGTGTAAACCTTACACCAACTGGCATTAAACCAGTGGGTCACAAATGGGTGTTTGTCCGGAAGAGAAATGCTCAAAATGAAGTGACTAGATACAAGGCGAGACTCGTAGCGCAAGGTTTCACGCAGAGACCTGGCATTGACTACGAAGAAACCTACTCTCCCGTAATGGATGGAATCACATTCCGGTATTTAATCTCAATGGCAGTGAATATGAATTTGCAGATGCGACTTATGGATGTGGTCACAGCATATCTATATGGAACATTAGATACAGAAATCTATATGAAAGTTCCAGAAGGTATTAAAGTCCTAAATGAAGATGACCGCAAATTATATAGTGTCAAATTACAGAAGTCACTATATGGTTTGAAACAATAAGGGAGAATGTGGTACAACAAGCTCAGTACATTTCTCTTGGAAAAGGGATTTGTGAAGAATGAAGATTGTCCTTATGTATTCATAAAGAAATCAGAGAAAGGCTTTTGCATAATCTCTGTTTATGTTGATGACTTGAACATCATTGGTACTACCAATGAAATTGAAGAAACTTGCTCATACTTGAAGACTGAATTTGAAATGAAGGACCTGGGCAAGACTACGTATTGTTTAGGTTTGCAACTTGAACATACTCCTGAAGGGGTACTCTTGCATCAATCAAACTATACCAAGAAGGTATTAGAGAGATTTAATATGCACGAAGCATATCCACTCCGATCACCTATGGTGGTGAGATCCCTTGATATAGATCAAGATCCTTTTAGACCGAAGCAGGAAGATGAGGAATTATTGGGACCTCAATATCCATACCTCAGTGCCATTGGAGCCTTGATGTACCTTGCGAATGGTACAAGGCCCGACATAGCTTTTGCTGTTAATCTACTCGCAAGATATAGCTCAGCACCAACTCGAAGGCATTGGAATGGCATCAAGCAAATCCTCCGATATTTGAGAGGAACTGAAGACCTTGGATTATTTTTCAAGAAGAATGGGGAATTAACCCTTGTGGGTTATGTTGATGCTGGATATTTATCTGATCCACATAAATCAATATCTCAGACGGGATATGTGTTTTTATTTGGAGGAACTGCAATTTCGTGGAAGTCAACGAAGCAAACATTGGTTGCTACATCGACAAATTACTCGAATATCATCGCATTGTTTGAAGCTACAAAGGAGTGCGCCTGGCTCAGGAGGATGACAAGCCATATAATGAAGACCAGTGGAGTGGCGTATACTCCATCCCCTACAATTATCTATGAAGATAATAAAGCTTGTATTGCACAAGTACAATCGGGATACGTAAAGTCGAACAGGACAAAGCATATGTTACCTAAATTCTTCCACACGCATGAAATGCAAGAGCAGGGAGAGATTTTAGTAACACATGTCCGATCTTGTGACAATCTTGCAGATATGTTCACAAAGGCCTTACCTTCCCGCACTCTCCAAGAGTGTCGGCGTGGTATTGGCATGAGAAGACTTAGAGAAGTGCTTGGAACAGGGGGAGAACTTCCCTAAGTACATCACATTCCCGAACTAAATGAGTTATCTCGAAGATAATTCATATCAGTCATGAAGATTGATAAACATTAATCATGAAGATTAAAAACATTGCACTCTTTTTCCCTTATGAGTTTTTCACATGAAGTTTTCTCAATAAGGTTTTTTTTTTTTTTTTGAAAGATCCGAATCTTGTCGGCATATATTAATAAGGGAAGCAGATTACATGGTGCACTGGACGCGCACCTGGGCATATTTGAGCCAGCCTAAGCCAGAAACTCATGCCCCAACAACTAAATTACAGAATAGACCGGTTACATAAAAAACATAGATTTCATCTCGGGGCTAGGGGCATTTCGGCTACGGCGCAGGTTGCTGCGGCCGCAGTAGTTCCTGCAACTGTTTTGCTCCAGCTAACATCCAGCACTTTGCCTCATCTTGAATGGTGGACACTATACGTTGCACCGTCTGAAACTTCTGCCTGAAAACACGCTCATTTCGCTCAAGCCAGATGCACCAAAGTACCAGTATTACAAGTGATCTCATAGCTTTGGTTTGACTTCCGGCCTCGGTGATTCCCAAATACCAGTCCTCTATGGAGTTGCCTGATTTCCAAGCATTGGGAAGTAGGGATGTTATTCCTGTCCAGGCACCAATCGCCTCCCAAATCTTCTTTGTTGTTGGGCATTCAAGGACTAAGTGTTCAGGTGTCTCTAGGCTTCTCTCACACATTTGGCAAAAATAGCAGTTTTTCCATCCCCTTAACTGCAATCTGTTGGCCGTCCAGACTCTGTTTTGTAATAAGAGCCAAAGATAGAATTTGCACTTGGCCGGCGCCCATGGTTGCCAGACCAAGTTTTGGTTCAGAGAGCGTGTGGTTCCCTCAAATTGCAATAGGTAGGCCGAGCGAGCTGTGTACTGACCATTTTCTGTGAGCATCCATCTGATTTCATCTTGTTCCTGCACAGAGCCATCAAAATTCATGTCTGTCACCAACTCATACAGTTGTATGTACTCCATTATGAGTTCCAAGGTCAGGTTGTATGCCAAGTCGCGGATCCAATTTTCACCTCGCATTGCTGCCGCGACTGTTCTAGCTTTTCTCCTGCTATGTTTGAACAAGTTTGGGAACATTGCTGCCGGAGAGGTGCCATGTATCCAAGATGATGTCCAGAACCGCGCCTTGTTACCATCTTTCACTCGCACCGATGTTGCCGCCGCAAAAAGTGCTCGGTCAGTGTCGTCAATTGGCAGCTCCATGCCAACCCAGGGCCTGTGTTCTTCAGTCCACTCAAACCAGAGCCATCTCAGTCTTAATGCTCGTCCAAAAAATAGGAGGTTTGGAATCCCCAAGCCACCATTGCACGTTGGAGAGCATGTTTTTGTCCAGCTAACCTTGCACTTGGCTCCTGTCAGTTCCTGCTCGCCTGCCCATAGGAATTTTCTGCGTCCTTTGTCAAACTCCTCAATAAATTTCTTCGGCACTTTTGTTGCTGTAATTAGGTAGATGGGAATTGCACTCAGGACCGAACGCACCAGTTCACGTCTTCCGGCAATGTTCATCAGCCGTCCTCGCCATCCTGCCATCTTTGACCTGGCCCTATCTTGTATTGATTGTAGGTGGACGAGCCTAACACGCCCAAGTGTCAATGGCAGTCCAAGGTATGTGATTGGGAACGATGCTTTCTGCCCCTGGAAACTTGCTAGGACCTCATCAAGGTTGCTGCCGTCACATCTGATTGGAATGACCGAGCTTTTCTGCTGGTTTATTTTCAGTCCTGTTGCTTTGCCAAACTGATCGAGTATGCTCATGGTGAGGTTGACCTCATTGGCATCTGGTTTGAGGAAGAGGATGACATCATCAGCATACAAAGACACTCGCAGTGCTGCATGTCTGCCACGTAGCGGCGACAGGAGGCCTTCTTCTGTTGCCACATCAAAAACTCTCTGCAGGGTATCAATTGCAAGTATGAAGAGGTACGGCGATAGAGGGTCGCCTTGCCTAAGTCCTCTTTGATGCTGAATGTTTGGCCCGACAACCCCATTTAGGAGGATAGAAGACGAGGATGATGACAGTGTAAGAGCTAACCAATTTATCCATCTATTTGGGAAGCCTCTTTGCTGAAGCATGTCAAACATGTATTCCCATGAGACACTGTCAAAAGCCTTGGAGATGTCAAGCTTTAGTAGAAGCGCTGGGGTACGGTTTCTGTGATATGCCCTTGCAAGGTTTCGCACATACAGGAAGTTGTCTTGTATACAACGCTTTTTGATGAATGCACTTTGCGCACTGGACACTAGATGCTCTATGTGAGGTGCAAGTCTCAGAGCCATCACCTTGGAGAAAAGCTTCGCAAATGAGTGAATTAAGCTGATCGGCCGGTAGTCATTTGCAGCATCCGGAGCTTCACGCTTTGGGATGAGTGTGATGGTTGCCGTGTTTAACTGTTGTAGCGGTGTTGTGTGCATAGCATAGATAGCTTGAAATGCATTGCACACTTCTGTTTTGATGATCGGCCAGCATGCTCTGTAGAAGGTGCCAGTGAATCCATCCGGTCCTGGTGCTTTTTCTGTCGGAAGCTGGTTGATTGCTGCTAGAATCTCTTCCTCTGTGAATGGATAATCAAGGCCGTTCTGCTGTACTCTCGGTAGGTTCAGTCTGTCCCAATCAAAGGTGCATTCTCTTTGCACTTTGGTTCCCAATAAGGCTTTGTAGAAACCATGCAATTCCATTTCCTTCTCTTTGTGCGTCCACTGATATGTGCCATTACGACCCTTCAGGTGTGCAATGAAATTTTTTCTCCTTCGACCATTGACTCTTAAATGGAAGTACCGGGTACATGCATCGCCTTCTTTTAAATTGGTGATCCTTGAGCTTTGCCGTTTCCTAGCTCTGTCCACGGCCGCTAAACCCAGTACCTTCAGCTTCAGTGCTCGGCGCAGTTCGGCTTCTTCCTCTGTGAGTAGCCTTGACTCCTGAGCCACATCAAGGTGCAGTATAATGTTCTCGGCCATAGCAATCTGTAGCTTTATATTCCCAAACAGCTGTCTGCTCCATGTTCTCAATGCCTTGGCCGTGTTCTGTAATTTTTGACGCAGAATGACTAGGTGTGAAACACCATGAACCTGCATTTCCCATGCATTTTTAACCACATCCATAAATCCCGGTACTCTAACCCAGAATTGCTCAAACTTGAAGCTTGCTTTTCTTGGCGGCCCTCTGTTTGCTCCAAGGTACAACGGGCAGTGATCCGAGACGGAGGAGGATAGGGCTTGCAAACACATGCCAGAGAAGGCGAGATCCCATTCTTTGTTACAGAAGAACCTGTCCAGCTTTACCAGTGTTGGATTTTCCCTTTCATTTGACCATGTGTATTTCCTGTTTTGTAGAGCAATCTCTATAAGTTCACATCTGTCCAAAGCTGCTCTAAACTGACCCATCAGCCTCCTGTTCAGATTGAGATTGTTTTTGTCTTGCGCCTCATATATGAGATTGAAATCACCAAGACAAAGCCATGGGGAGTCATCTTGGGGTGCAAGTGAAATGATTTCTTGCAGGAAAACTGGCTTCTCAGCATCATCACAAGGACCGTAAACATTGGTGAGCAAAAAGGACTGCAAACCTGCTCTCTGCAAAACTGATGCTGTGATTGAGTGATCTCGCAAGATTGGGTTCTGCACTTCAAAATAATCCTTGTCCCAAGCAATGAGCGCTCCTCCTCTAGTACTTGTCGCAGGCAGATAAAAAAAGGAGCTCAATCTTGCCCCCAGGAAGTCAGTCGCCAGTTGGTTGTCTATTGCATCCAATTTGGTCTCTTGCAGGCAGACCAATGAAGGCTTAGCAGAGTTGATCATGTTCCGAACAGCCTCACGCCTTGCTGGTTGATTTAGGCCCCTTACATTCCAACATAGGATCGAAAGATTGTGTTCACTCATTGGTAGACTCAAAGAACAAACTAAAACAGAGGAGCTCATGCTCGGTTACACCAGGACACCAAACCAGAAAGAAACAATACAAAGGAAGACACCACCATCTCATCCTACTGATCACCTCTAGCCGGAGGAAAGCCCACCAATAGCCCCAAGAAGCTACTCCTAGGAGATCAACTTCCACAACCCTAAGAACTACAAAGAGACCTAACATGACGGAAACTAGGAAAACACTGCTGAGGATAGAAGGCATTCCCCACTTCTCATGCGACCTCTGGAGCCATCGGCACAGGAAGATGGGTCGCCTGTGCCGGTACCTGCGCTGGGTCACTCCCATCCGTGCTTGATTCCACAGTTGCTGCCACCGCCGCCGTGGCTGCCATGACTGCCTCCGAGTTGATGCGGTTCAGAGCCGCCATTGCCTTGACTGCCTTCGACGGCAGTGCGTTGCCATACATACCATCATAGGCCGCACGGATCTCCGGGGTGATCTGCTCCTCGCCTGTCACCAGATTGAGCTCGCGGATGAGACGATCCTCTGCGCGCCAAGCAACCGGGCTCAATAAGGTTTTTAACGAGACAATGTGTGCATACAAGTGGTGGTAATATGTGCTCTTTTCTCCAATTTTTCCCACTGGGTTTTTAGGAGTTTTTATGAGGCATACTTATCACGATAAAGAGCCCAAGGGGGAGTGTTGTAAAACTCTTAATGGGCCAGGCCCAACTTCTAGAAGAAGTTGTCCTAGTCCATGTGGGCTACTTTATCGAATTGGAGCCCAACACGAAGTTAGGGTTTCCCCCTTATAAATAGTTGAGGAGACCCCCCCCCCCTGTGTACCCTGACACCAGAATTTCGCAATAAAGAATTTCGTCTCCTCTATTCCAGTTTTACTTTTTGTTATCTGTCGTGATCTACGTGCCGTCGTTCCGCAGATAACCTAACAGGCAGGAGCGGGTCGGGGACCAAAGCAGAGGAGAACCGCGTGGGGTTGGAGCGATGTAGCCGTTTGGCCAACGGATCGCTTAGCGCGGAGGTGCGGGTCGACCGCGGCTGCTAAACTATGGCAACCAAGCCAGCCAGCTCGAACCGAACCGGAGCCGGTTCACATGCGCCTTGGAGCCCATCGACCCTAGAGTCGAACCGAACCTCCTCTCCCTCCTTTCTTCTTCTTCTTCTTCTTTGTGAGGGCTCTTCCTCCTTTCTTCGAACAACCACACACTATTGCTACGCCCCGGTCTCGTTGATACGAGCGTTGAAACTCCGGCTTGGGCCTCGTTCAACAGCCTGGGTTTCATTCTGGGAGTTAAAATGAGTGAATTCATTTGTTTCGCTCAATCCAGATTAGTTATCTATCGGCAGTGAGTACGACTGATGCATTTTGTTTTCAAACATTGTGAGGTGTTAGTTTTCGTTCCGTGCTGATAGAGGACAGAACCGGACGGAACATGACATATTTCATTGTAAATCATGTTAAATCGAACAGACATTCTGTGGTTAACCTGATTTTAAACCTGCTCAATCGATCTGGCCCGAACAAACCACGTTCCACGCTGTTCCTGATCTAACCGTACGGGCCCTTAGGCGTCATCATTCTGAGCGCCGCCGGAACGGCCCCTCCCCGTCTTGTGGCAAACCACTATCGTGGACCAGCCAGCTTTCAGGTTCGACCCTGAGCGACCTGCGGGCTATCCTTTAAGCTAATCAACATATGGAGTGGTTCAGACCTCAACCCGTGTTCTGCTCTAGCGATACCCAGGATTGGCTGCAGAAGCGCCCCGCCCTGCACCGTCTGCAGCGCTAGGGTTGCTTGTGTTATCTCCGATGGAGCCAAATGAACACGCTAGCTAAGACAAAATCGATTCAAGGGTTCGGAACCATGATGCTGCAGGAGCGCCCCGCCCTGAACCATGATGTTGTCGGTCATCCATCCCACAACAACATTAGCTGGTTTATTTGTTTCAAAGGCCAAAAATTAAGAAACTAGGAAGGACCATTTTGCCAGGCTTGCGAGAATGAGTTTTGCGCCACACGCGTTAGGAAAAAAGAAATGAAAACGTCAAGTTCGTTACTTTTTTATCGGAAAAAGTAAAATAAAAGTTGGAAAAATAAAACTTCTAAACCGGAAAAAATGAAGAACATATTTTCTGAGCAGCGGCAGGAGAGGGTCGGGGACCAAAGCGAAGGAGAACCGCGGCGTTGGATCGGCCCGTTGGGTCCGCTCAAAGCCGTTCGGCCGAAACGGATCACTATCCCGTTTTTCTTTTCTTTAATGGTAGCCTTTCATGAAATTTAACCCATCGTTATAAAGTGAAGGTCAAATAATCTACACGTACAGCTAGGGACAGAGTTTTGTTGTGGGCAATGGGTCGTGGCCCTCCTGCCCAACAAAAAAACCTTTAGCCTGTTCGGCTGGGCTGGGTTGAGAAGCCACGGTTGTTTTTTGTAAGAGAAAAGTACTGTTGACTGGCTGGTGCTAATAAGCCGTGGCTGATTTTTGTGAGAGAAAAGTACTGCTGGCTGGCAATAAGCCGCGACTGATAAGCCAAGCGAACAGGCTACTTTATTTTACCATGTAATTGGCTTAAGTCTGAAACTCGGCCCACTGATCGCCCCCATCCAACCCAATTGTCTAGCCCATGGCCCCCTCTAAAAACGGCCCAAGCTCCGTCACCGCATACAACTTCGCTAAAACATATCAACTCAGACTTTTAATAAAGAAAATTTTTATTTTAAGGTGAAATAATGTTCCGGCCTCTGCACAACGAATGTACATTTAGCCTTTACATACAAACACCTAGGTGAGCCGATGTAAATCAGCCTAAAACACCTAAAAGACAACGGATACTCTATCATCTAACTCAACACTTGAAAGTCCTATGGTTTCAACAAAATGATATTGTTGTAACTCTACCTCCATCCTCAAAAAAAAATAAAAAAAAATCACCTTTCTACAGGAATGTTGTCGCCGCTTAAACAATACTTCATCACTTACATCCAAAATCCAATAGGCAAGGTCGTGCGAAGACTCAACATCTCCTCACGCACATGCCGCTTTCGCTGCAAGCTTTTGCTTTCAGATTGACTCAGATCGGCTGAGCTGGCTAATACATGTGCTACCTCATCCACCATCTACTAACATGGGTGAAAAAAACAAAATAACAACAGAACACTACACCATGTATTACTTTTGCCGATATATCTATTGCCGACACTTTATTAGGCAACAAATTTATCTATATTTACCAACAGATTATAAGACAAAGATTTACAACCTTTCCCCACACTTGACTGTTGGCAAAAGTAGAACATGGTGTAATGGAACTATGAGCAGCCTGCTTTATGTCTTGGACGAGAGAACACCTGCCTGGGAGCGATCCTTGGCACCTGAGTGGAGCTTTTGTACCAAAGATATACAATCTGAAAAGATTGTTCCACTAAAGTACCATAACAAAGGCACGCAAAGGATGCAAACAAGCCTCCGCCCAGATTAAGCGAAGGACATATACGAAGCTAAGATTAAGAAGACCCAGCAAATCGTTAGATCTATGAAGCCTCGTCTCAGTAGCCAAGACAGTAGGATATTTATAGCCGCAAAATGCGACAATCCCAGAGGCAATGTTGTAACAGACAATGTTTTTGGAGGGATGCAGTAGTGATTCATTGTCATAATTCCATTTCCCTGAACTCTCATTGAGGGCTTCGACCCCCTACACTGTATACCTGAAGCAAATATGAATCAAAGTGAACATGTTTTTCCTCCTTTTTCTTCTGTTAGTGAACAATGTTCAGGACGTCTATACCGAGCCTATATTTTCTTTCAAAATTCGGATTGTACAAGCTAGGCACATAGTGTAAATATATCCACAATTGTGGTACCGCATCATTAACCACTATACACTAAGCTTGGGCCACAATTGTGGTACCGCATCATTAACCACTATACACTAAGCTTGGGCCGGTAATATACATCAGCAAATTTCTTTGTAATGGAATCAACACAGGCCATTCTTATTCGTTCAGGTGTCGCCGGGTTGTCAAGAGGGAACCAATCGGAATAACCCTCCTCCGCCCTTGCAGCAAATATTGCATCTTTTATCGCAAACAAGACAGCTGACCCGAGGAAGAATGGTGGCTCACCCACGGCTTTGGAAGAATGAATGACCTTTGGATTTGGAACACCCTGCAATGAAGTAACACAGTCAATCAATAATCAAACATAAGGAGATAAAAACACGCTATTTTACAAGAGAAATCAATATAGTTCTGCAGTAACTTGTCAAGCCCACATGGAGATTTCATTCCATCCATATCAACTCTTTCTTAAAGATCAAGGGAGAGAGACAACAGCATTTATACATAACCATAATCTTGCATACAGTTTTACCAACAGCCAAAAGATCTTTTGGTAGTACCGGGATAAACAATTAAAGGGTATTGACTACAACTGATTTTCTTCTAATGAGATAAGGTCCTCATAAAATCGAGTGATACTATGCACTGACATTTCATTTGAACATAGAAGGAAATAGCAATGTAATGAACAGATAATTGCTGAACAAATATATGGACCAAGGATGAATGTGCTATTTGATCTAAAATGGATCTTTTGCAGTGGGATTGGATGGTGGAAGCCAGCAAAGTTCAGCGCTGAGGAAATCATTCACAGGTCCAGCCCCGAGCTCAGCAGGGAGTGCACTCTGCCTGCGGTGATGCTGAGGGACAAATTATAGTACTGGGGAATCTGACAGGAAACCTAAATTGTTATTGATGTCTTGTTGCTTTGATCCTCTCATTTGCTAGGGCAGATCAATGCATCAGGGCGAGGCAACACAGATGAAGCGAAAGGGCACTCAACCAGTGAGAGGGTGGGTGGGGAACTAGAGGATGGGCCAATGGCAAACTCATGATAGAAGGCATACATGTCATAACATGCCAGATCATATATTTGATGAGGATACACAAAAAGGAGAAGGGTATAGAACTGTAAAGCCATGCATCCAACTAGGCCCACTGCTGGTTTTGATGGCAATGTGATGATATGCGGTTTTTGTAATGTTATAACATTGTTTAGCTACCCTTGTAATGTTCTTGTAGTTCACTTAGGATGTTGCATTACGGATACATTTATATTGAAATACTCATAATGAATTTAAGTTCTTATCTTTTTTCCCATAAAAAGAGATGTGAACATCAGCAATTTGCAAATAAATAAATAAATAAAATGATATTTTTACCTTCAATAGTGAAACTTTGAAGTTCAGAGGTATATCATTTACAGAGGGTATTTTGTAAGACCCAGGACCACTGGTGAAAAGATGTCCCGGTCGGATCCATTTGTGGTTATCATCCCCCCATTTCAGCTCTTCCATGGCTACCCAACCCAAACCCTGGATGAAAGCTCCTTCAATCTGAAATACAGTACGACTAGTTAAAGGCACCAAAAAGGAACTAAATGTTATTGTGATAAAAAAAATATTTTTGTTGCTGGGAACATACCTGGCCAATATCAATTGCTGGATTAATTGAAAAACCGAGATCCATTACAACATCGGCTGTCCTGGTGTGAAAATCCCCAGTTAGAGTGTCGATCTCAACTTCTGCAAATGCAGCTCCATAGGTGAAGTAATGGAATGGAGACCCCTTTCCAGTCGTCCAATCAAATCCAATGTCAGGCGTGGCATAGAACCCATGAGCAGAGAGATCCACCCGCTCCATGTAGCATGCTTGAGCCAGCTGGAAAAGTATAAGGTCACACTAAAATTAATTTAACATTATATTTATTATTTTGTTAAGGGAAAATCCATTCTACTCCCAAGTGTAGCTACTCCCACTTTGAAAGGCCACCTTGGGTATGTGTACATACCTATTCTAAGATACCCTAAAGTGAACCACATGAAAAAGTTACATGGCAACCCATATTTTTACCACATAGTGATATATCATATTACTGACATGAAAATGGGTATGTCCACATACTCTATGTATGTGGAATTGTGGACATTCCCAACTAAAATATCACCTCAAGTGCTCTATAACGTACTCTATGTATGTGGACATACCAACTAAAATATCACCTCAAATACTCTAGTATGAACATATACTCCATGTTGATACCCTTCATTGGGTGACATACCCTCTAGGTTGTGAAATACTAATGTGGGAGTAGGGAAAATGCTTCCGTTATGTTAATGCTTTGCTATATGATTATACACTGGCAGGTATTTAAGTGCAACAAGCAGGTAATATTAGAATGAACATAGACTTATGTCATGAATATCGAGGCCGTCGAATTAGAGTGTCTCAGCCTCCTGTCAATGCTTCTAATGGTGTTGTGCTCCCATAGTTGACGCTTCTAATGGCGTCATGTTCCAATTGCTGATTTTTTTTTTCATGGAGGGGAAATGTGAGTTTCTGCACCAAATTGCTACATTGAAAGGATATGCGCATTGGGTCCAACTGCCCTTCCTCCTGCACGATATACACGGTGAACCCTCTTCCTTGATTGGGAAAGGAATTGCCAGCAATACCCTGCTACGCCATGGCAGCCTTCTTGCCAACCCCTACCAACGTTCCTTCATCCAACCCCGCCCGTCCATCTTCTCAGTTCTCACATTCAATGCATCAGTCACCGCAACCACCCTCCTTTCCGACCCGGGGTTCCGGCAGCGCTTGTTCCACTTTTTCGCCTTGCTCTACCGCAGCCCACTGCCCGGTACAACCACCACCACTGCTCGGACTTTCTAGGTTCGGTGAAGAAGCACAATTCTGAACCCGAATTCTCAAAACTTAACCTACTAGGTGTCTACGCATGTGACCATGGGCACTAATATTATCAAAATGAGCAGATGCACATGCAAGCTCTAAGAACCGAGTCCACAGATGCAAATGTCACCGGTTTGCTTGGGAACTATCAAAATGCTACTGATATATCAGGATTGGATGGATGAAAAAATAGAGCGATGACATGATTGCCACTTCTCCTACTGATGGAGCAACTCGTTAGGACCTATTCTGGGATGTGCAATGCGTTATAGATGTATAATAATTACCATTCAACAGCACATGGATTGTGTAGTGCAATTTTGGAAGTACCGGAGAAGGCAGCTCTAGTACACTAGGGAAGCACATAACCCTATCTAATGGGTATGCACAATATCTTTAAATATAGTGACAATATACCTTTAAATACGGTGAGAACATACTCTGTTCACCTTATGTTCATTTACCAACATTTTTTTTTTGTTGGTCAAAGTTCAAGTTCGGATATAAACACAAGTTTCTGTCAAGAAAAATCCTTGAAGCAACCATGATAACTAACACGTTCATTATATCGTTAATGAAGTTCAACAATAAACAGAAAATCAATGAATCGCTAGATGATCTAGATCCACGAACTGCAGGAAACTGGCCAACATCATCTATAATGGGTTTATCACTAATTCGAAGTCGTGTTGGCCCATGTAAACCCACATTATAGTTCATAACCCTTGGGCCTTGGGAGATCATGTAAAAAACGAAAACCCTGGGGAGATACAAATTTACCACTTATTTAATCGCAACAAAAAAAAAGAAGAAGAATTGACCATCTCCCCAGATCTCCAGTCTGATTGGGTTAGTCTTTGGTCAGGCCTCACCAAGCGTGTCTGTTTTATAAGTTTCTCCTAATCATGTAAAATGTCCCTCATGGCTCGGTCCGGAGTGAGGTGGCATCACGTGTACGGGATCGTTTTCTCTCCTCTTACTACAAAGATGTGCGGCTCTCCTACGTATTTGATAAAAAAAAGAAACATGCACAGGAAAGTATTTCATAGTTGGCTATAACAAACAGCACATATCAAGTATTTGAAACTATTGTATGTGTTTACGCTCTAGTAGTCCATTGACTACACTGAGTTACAGACTTTGACGGTTCACCAGTCCATTGGCTACTGCAGTACATGTATAGTTAAATGCTGATAACATCCGAATAAATCTACTGGTCTCAACACTATGTCGATAAACACACAATACCTCCAAAAATCATAGCATGCAGATGCACTTACTGTGATTGTGTGAAGCAATTATAGTTCAAAACTTGAAATGGCATGAAAGCTAGTGTGAATTAACACAGTTCAATGATAATTCACATTAGACTAAACACCATGGTGTAACTACTTCAAATATATAATAAATTATTGATGGCATTACCTCAGCAAAGGAGTTGTGGGTTCCCCTACTAGCAATAGGTTCCATCCGAGCCTTGATCTGTTGACAGGCATCCAAAACGGCAGCTCCGTACAAATCTGAACTGGCAGAGGCTGCTGTCGGTGATGCATTTGGAACCTAAGCATATGGAGTGTGTGTGTGTGTGTGTGTGTTATCACAGTGTTGTTTTAAGAATTCGTATGATGTATAAACTAAGAATAAACAACACCTGAAAATTTAGAGTGTGACCATGTGCTTCTTAACTTTACCTTATCAGTACTTGTCTCCGAGATAAATACAGAGCTAAGAGGGATGTTGAATGATGTTGCAGCAACTTGGGCGACCTTCGTGTGCAAACCCTGTCCCATCTCAACACCACCATGTGTTACCAAGACAGTTCCATCGGTGTAAACTTGCACAAGAGCACCAGCCTGCATTGTTCATCCACAAAAACTTTGGTACATTGCATAATGATTATCAAGAATTCAAATAGATGTCGAAGTATATTTCATCTTTGATATTTATTTCTGTTCTATCTATGATGCAAATATGAGTTTCAAAATTGGGATGCTGGACTATTGGAGTATAAGATAGCGTAACTGGTATAAAAAACGACATCATTCTGTCGTATCCATAGTGAGCAAGGTATAACAGCAAGCAACTCTTTCCTACTGGTACTAGTGCCAGCAAATGACAATTTAATTGGGGAAGATAACTAGAGCTTGTGCTCACCCAGGGGCTTTAGGATAATGGGGATTTCAACGTAATAAGGAGCATGTAAACATAAAACAAGAACCTAACTTCGGGGGGGGGGGGGGGGGGGGGGGGGGGACAGCCACCAAAGTTTATGGCCCTTGCGGGAATATATACATGCAATGTACAATTTACCTTTACCCTCAAATATATGTATCATTTATCCAGATTTGAATGTTCAGTATGGTCTCACGTAAATCCCATATTTAAATTCTAAAGAAATTAAATATTCACAACTACAAATAATTCAATACACAGCAGTGGCAGGAAAGTAACAAAACTTTCGAAGTGAGAGTTTTCAGGATGGAACATTATTCACCTGATTCATGAATTTTGCAGTGAAGGATATGCCAAATTTTGTGGGAACCATAGCAATTCCTCGTTTTCTCCAACGATTATTAGCGTTAAAACAACTAATGGCTTTCCGAGCTTCCATAAAATTACAAGATGCCTTTAGTTCATTCCACACTGAACCTATTCTACAATTCTTAAGCAACTGGCCATAATGCAGTACAACTCCATCATCGTGAAAGTTAAGTTCCTGTGAAAACTCAGTTAATACCACAATAGAATTACAAAGATATTACCATTATCAGAAAATGTGCATGCTTACTTTTATCTCCTCCGGACTTCGTTGGAGTTCTGTAGCCATGTGGTGAATCCAGTTCTCTACAATCAGCATTCCTTGCGGACCACCAAACCCTCGGAAAGCTGTGTTACTTGGGAAGTTTGTAAAGCATACTTGCCCACTCACCCTGATGTTTGATATATCATAGACATTGTCTGAATGAAGCATAGCACGTTCTAGGACTGCCAGGGAAAGATCAAGGGAGTTACCACCGTTGTTATAAATTTCAAGGTCCACAGCCAGTATCTTCCCATCATTGGTAAATCCCACCTACAAGATCAATAGGAAGCTAAGTAATCCCAAAACTAAAATTAATAGGAAAAGAAAATATTGTCCATACGTGAGCATTTCCTGGTTACATGACAATTGTGCAAAGTATTCACCGTTGGTGCTTAGCATTCACAATTAATGTCGCAAGTTATGTCATATATATGAAACTATTTGGTCCACCGAAACCAAGTTATTGAGATGAATTGCTTTGAATACAAAGTGAGAGGCTTATATTGTTTAAGTTTGATACCTTATATTTCCCAAGGAAGCTATGCCTCTGTCCAGAAGTTACCATGTCAATATCTCTGTCCAAAATAAGCTTTACTGGCCTTCTTAGACAATATGAGGGCACAGCTACTGCTGCAGCATATATTGCTGCCCTGGTTTCTTTTCCACCAAATCCACCACCAATACGCTTAGTCTTGCATACAACTTTTGACAGTGGAAGACCAAGAACATTGGCAACATACTTCTGATGCTTCTGGGGAGCCTTGATGTAAAAGAAAAAATTGTCAAATTAAACAGATTGAAGAGTTAGGCTTGTAGAAAATTACATCACTGAAAACTGTTAGCAGCATAAAGAACTAAATTCCTGAGACTCTGAGACAAGTAGTCCAAGTAGACCAACAAAATTAAGGGCAGCAAACTCAGTGTATTACCAAACCAAAGAATAAACATAAACCAGCATTTTATCTTGACCTCGATAAGCATTTAGCATGAGAAAGTTCTGTTGGACTCCACCACATTATGTCACCTTTGTATTATGTATTTTTGTTTTAACCTTTACACATGAACCTATGTTGCACCTCATATTCTTTGCTAACCATGAACTTTATAGTGTAACCAATCTAAAGGGGTGACATAAAAAATAATCATTCCTTGATCCTCCATTCACAAAAATGAAATGTATGAATTAGCATCGTCTCCAAAATGCAACATTGACCACTCATTTGCAATTTAATATATATGCTTACATAACAAAGTTATAATATCGTGAAACTATTTTTTGAGACAAATTCATTTTTATCACTTTGAAATGTTTCGCCTTCATTAACAAAAATTAACTGACAGCCATAGTTTAGCTGACTGTAGACAACCCAAAATTCCTGGCTCTTGGCCAGCAGCTATTCAAACAGTAAGAGATGCCATGCATGTAAGTGCAACCTGTCCATACAGCAGCAGTCCATTATTAAGTGATTTCTTAACATCTCAAGATAAGAGATCGATTTTAACATCGCTTTCTATCTCGGCTACGTTATAAGAAAGTTCACTATATGGGAATGCAACCAAATTGTCATATATGCCCCACATGTTAATTTAAATCTGTAACGAGCAGAACATACTTGAGTGGATGAGACCATATGAATTTCATTTCCAGAATCAACTGGCCAGATAAGAGTCCCTTGTGGTTCCATGTAAAAATGCTCTTGACCTCCAACTCGAACTTCTCCTGATATTACTCTGTCGCATGCACCCGACAGAAAGAATTTTTCAACATCGCCTTTTACTAGGCATTTCTTAGTATTTGGATGAAAACTTCCAACCTTGACAGCTTCCTCTATAGATAAAACTGCTGGTAGCTCTGAGTACTCGATATGTACTTTGTTGGCAGCATTTTTTGCATTATCATGGGTGTCGGCTACAACAATTCCAATTATCTGCCAACAAGAGATTTTTTAGAATTCTCAACAAGAAAGAGATGTAACAGACTCCTATGAGATACTAATATCAGTGTTACATTGCATAAGCAATCAGATCAAACAGATACCTGACCAACACAAGTAACAACTTCTGATGCAAAAACCTCTTCATCATGGATAATTGGTCCGGTATGGTTAGCACCAGGCACGTCTTTCGAAAGGAACAGACCAGCAAACCCAGGGGAGGATTTGGCCAGGGAATCATCAATTGATAATATGCGAGCATGAGCCTTCTTACTCAGCACCAGAGCAGCATGCAAAGTATTGGGGGGTGTCGGTGTATCATCAGTGTATTCAGCTTCACCAGTGACCTGGCATGATGGAAGATATTTCAAAAATAAGAAAAATCAGATCAAACAATGGATACATGATATGGGAACATTATTAATAGTATGGAATAGCTATGTCATAACGATAATGATGTTGTAGGAATGTTCCATGCCCAACAAGGTTACTGGGCTGCGAGCAGGAAGTAATTTTTATTTTCCATGAGTTCCTTTGTTTTTTTTGAAAGAGTCTAGTTGGCTCTCCGCTAGCATGGATTTCCTTGCCTACTAGCACAACTAGGCTAGAAAAAGAATAGGAAAATTGAACATGCACTCTGTTTGGGAGTAAAGTAGATTATAACTTATCTGGTTATTCGAGCACCAGATATATAAAACGAACAAATACAGGGACTATTCAGGATTCTTATTCACTGTAGGTGCTGACGTATCAGTTGAGTAACTGCATAGGCCAAGAGGGAACAAGATATGCTGAGGCATTTAAAGAAATAAACAAACAGAGCACTGAATCAGATAGACCCTGGTGCGGCATTCCACCAAATACATATGCAATGTAGAGAGACAAAAATTACTACGGATTTGCATAGCATTGTTTGCCACTTCCAATTCTCCACAGTACAGATGAATTTGACATTGAACATTAGCTGGTATACATATCATACATGTACTAGCACAAATTGAGTTTTGTTTGGTGCCTATTAATTTTCTAACCTCCATTGATGCATACTACATTGTGTGCACAGTTTGTTGTACTCCTTAGGGAAGCAGATTCACATTGCTCGAAGTGTTAATGTGAACCGAAACGGAATGGATCAAAATCTGGATTGGGTGCAATGCTTGAAGATTAACGGTACCTGTAGCATGGCTGACATATGAACCATTGGCTGGCCCACAGAAGTTCCTTGCCTGACCATCTCATAACCTTGGGTCGCAACAGTGACAGGCCTACTGTAGGACTGTACAGCTGATAGATGAGTTCCATGCAATCCGTCCTTTAACAATCCTTTTATGTTCATTTCATGAGTAACAGAAAGGAAAAATTTGAAAAAGAAACTCAAAGTAAGTGATCTGCGAAATTCAATCATTCCACCAGGTGCATTCTCTGATAGAGGGATGTCTTCTTTCAACAAATCGAAGGCATCATTTAACAATCCAGAGCCCCACTTCTTTCCAGTAAGAAAGCTTTCAGTTTTTGGAGCCCTAAGCGGAACTACAGCAACCCCTCCATACACAATGGAAACATCAGATATTATCTGATTCCCTTCAGCTTCTCTTAAATACACACGCATTCCAGCATTCACTAAAGCAATGTCATCCTCCCTTCTATGTGCCTGTTTAAATTCTTTAACATATTCCAAAGGCCTTGTCCATGGTAGTATAACAGAAAGCAATATTTCATCAGGTTTTATATCAACTTTACGGTAACCAAGAAAAAAATCTTTTGCCAGGGTAGTTCTAACATTTCCTCTCACATCAATTATCTGGAATCTAGCACCTGTAGCAATCCAAAGTGGATTTAGATCTGATATTGGACTAGCTGTACAAATGTTACCACCAACAGAAGCAACATTCCTGATTTGTGTTCCCGCAAACCATTTCAACTGCCGTACTATTGCCTGGCAAGATGAAGTTTCATGTGATTCACGTTCCACAATAACCCTTTTAAGGAAATTTTGAAGCTGTGCAAGTCTTACAGAAGAACCAATTTGTATGCCATCTTCTTTCGCTTCAAGAATATTAAGCTCTGGAACATGAGTAACTGAAATCATGACCTTATATTGAGCATTCTTGAACTTTGTTTCGACTCCTACTTCAGAGTTACCGATGACAAGCTTTGCATCTGGGTAGCAAGATTTCAAATTTAGTACCTGCTTTAGTTTGAGAGGTCTATACCACCTGATCCCATCAAACCCATTCAATTTAAGTGGTGCAACTTTTCTCAGCTGAAGTTCTGGAGGGAAGATGAGTTCTCTCTCATCATATGCATTTCCATCAATTTCATTGTATGAACAAGGTGAATATCTTTTCACTGGAAGTGATAATGAAGACTCATTAGCATTGACATCTGCCTCATTTCTGCAAGAACAAGGCTTCCCAGTTGAAGGGCAGATAGCTTGGCCGTTTGTATTTTCTGAAGATGAGTTGGTGTATACTGAATTATCTGTTTTTGCAAATACACGGAAGGCATCAATTATTGGTCTGTAGCCAGTACAGCGACACAAGTTGCCTGCAAGGCTGTCTTCAATCTGGTCTTCAGTAGGTGGCTGTTTGCTTGATCTCAACAGTGCATACATAGACATCACGAAACCAGGGGTGCAAAATCCACACTGAGAACCATGCGCATTGGCTAAAGATTCCTACAAAAGATGTAAAGCATTATGATTAAAGACAAAGACACATAGGTATGGCAGGGATATTGTGTGTGGGACAAACAGCTGTAGGAACCAATATATCAGCATTGTTCCTCAGTCTCATCTAATCATAAGAGCTTACAAAGCGAAACATAAACATAGACAATAGAGCTTTCACGTGTTTCGGTTCTGAGACAACAAGAAACATTAATTGAATGGTGGGACTTTCTCAGTACAATTGACAGCTTTTGAGATGTTTCCGTGATTAAGAAAAAATGAACCATTTCATAAACTCTCAGTGGAAAGAGAAGAAATCAAATCTGTCTTCCAGCTGAATCATGTCCACACAGGTAATATAACCAGCTGCCACACGGATATTGACAGGCCAGCTAGAACAGTGCATCACCTGAACTGGATGCAAACCTCGCTGGCGATCTCCAAGTCCCTCAACTGTTATTATGTGCATTCCCTCAACGGAGTAAAGTGGAGCCAAGCATGCATTGATTGCAAAATGCCTGAAGGAATTAATATTATCTATCACAAATCAAGCTTGAATTTGAGAACAATTGAATCCATATAGAAATAATAATGCAAATACACAAAACATGTGAAATATAGGATTTCTACGTTTCTATGTACGAAAATAGTTGCATTTATTTCAGGGAAACCCAGTTCCTATAAAGAGAAAGCTGGAGAAAGTGCAATCTATTTTAGGAAACAGAGATATATACTACTAACATCATTTTATCACCTGCCACTTAAGTTCTTTTGATATATATAAGAAACACAACATGAATGAGGAATATAATTCTCACTGTGACTTCTTTGTAGTCCGGTCATAGCATGAGACCATGACAGTACATGCTCCACAACCACCTTCGCCACATCCAAGCTTTGTTCCACGAAGGCCGATATCTAAAATGCATAGTTACAAAAATTTAGAAGGATATTTCAATTGACAAGTTAGAAGATTTGGATATCCATTAGCTTTCATAAGAAGTTCCTCTTAACAAAACAGGGAAAGTCTTCTTATTTACACAAGCAAAGAGGATAACACTTAAATTCAGAGCACTGCTAAAAGAGTAAAAGTTACCTAACATCACATGTCAGTTTCATATATCTAAATGTAGGTACATCAGCAAAATTATGAGGTGAAAAAAGGGAACACTAGATAAGACGGGGCACAGATCCAGCTCGAATAAGCATTGGAGAAAATAGATTTATCTCAGATACATCATATTCCAAAACTTCATGTAACAATTCAGCTCGAATAAGGGCCTGTTTGTTTGGGTTGGAGCTTTTGGGTGAAATGCTGCTTTTGCGACTTTTGACTTTGGCTATTGGGTTTTTGCTATTAGCTTTTGTAATAACTTTTTAGCATTTCAGCGCATCAAAAGCTCAGAAAATCTGAGCTTTTCAATTTTTCAAAAGCCAGCAAAAGCTGCAATAAACAGCCCAAGAGAGGCCCTGATGATGCATTTTTGGGATGCACAGATGGAAAGCACTCCCTTCATGTGATCCACAATCAAGATATACCAAATTAGATTGCATTATGATTCCTCCCAAATGGGGATGGAGGTATCCAACACTCCATGGATCCAAGGAATATAGCATATCCCTTTTTGTTGGAAAAGAGCACGAAAAGCACACTAGATGCTGAATGAACCTGTGCTTTTGAGTGAACAGTAGGGCCATGAGAGTGAGGCTTTTATTACAACCAAGTTCTTAGGTCCCTGCGACCCGGGTTTCAAGTTCAGTATGAGTTGAGGCATCGAACAGACGAACTTAAACCATTCCTTTTCCTGTTCTCATCATTCCTTACCGAATTCACATGACGCTACGGCCAAGGGACATCAGCCATTGAGGCTCTCCGTCTCGGCGATTCCAATTAGATGACGTGTCAAGCTCCACCGGGAGAGCTTCACACGCCACATCCAAATCTAACATTAAATCACCAAATATTTTCCAAATTCGAAATTCAATTGTTTCCCCCAGAAAAAAGGAAAGGAGAAAGGAACGAAAGGTGATACACTGGAGCTGGATCCCAATCCGGTACCGACCAAAAGCGAATCAGAGCAGTTATGGTAACAAAAAGAGGTCCACTAACGACCGTAGCCACAAACGGTTGAATCCCCATGCCGAGCAAATCAATTAGCACGTATATGCTCCTCAACAAGTTTCTTTCCATAAAACCAGACAAAGATGAAAGGAGAGAGAACGACCTCTGAGGTACTGGAGCAGGGTGAGGTGGGCGAGGCCATCGGGGAGCACGCGTCGGACGCCGTTGACGTAGACGACGGCCTCATCGGACCATTCCTCCTCCCCCTCAGCCACCGCGGCCGCCCTCTCCTCCTCCGCCGCCTTGGTGATCGACCCCATCGGACTCTCCTTTCTCGGATGGAGATGGAGGTGGATGGTTCCCGCGGGACTCTGCTACTCTCGCAGGTGCGTGGGACTGAGAGTGGACGGGCTTGATTAGCCGGTTGTGATGCGGAGATGAGATGATGCCGACTGCATGTGCAGGCGGAGGGAAGGGTTGTTGGCGCGCGGCAGGAGCGGTGCGCAGACGAAACACGGAAGTGGCAAGGCACGCAGAACCGACGTGAGCTACCTCTGCTCCGGCGATGGCTGTAGAGAAAAAATAAACGGGATTATTCTGCTGGCTCGTGTATCACGACGCCACGCTGCAAAATACTCTTGTTTAAGTCGGTGGTAAGTTTCAACGTATAAATCATCTACTTGCCGGATAAGACGACGATATACAAGTCCACAAAGATTCTGTATGTTGGATGATGATCTGGATGCAGACTTTTTCTAGTACCCTTAAATGTGGGCGAAGAAAAAAATGGAAACGTATGTTTCCCTTGTGAAGAAGAGAACAAGACACGTCACAACGCCGCACCTAGATGGAGTGCTAGAATGCCCGGTCTTTGAAGTAGATAAACATCATAGTTTTGGCCTTTGTGGCACCTTTTCTCAAGCAGACAGGTGTCAGAGTAGATAAACATCATAATATTAGCATACATAGAGCCTGTTTGGTTGCACGCCTCACCTCGCCGTGACAAAAGTTCGGCGAGTGCGAATGGTGCTTGGTTGCGCGGCCACGTCAATTTGCTCTCACGATTTGCTCTGTCGTTTGCAGTGGAAAATGTGGCGCGTGTGACGGCCTTTGCCGGCGCCACAGCCGCGTGGGGGCGTGGCCAGCCGAGGCCGAGAACCAAGCAGGCCCGTAGCTCTCTTCTTCAAGCAACATATGTCTTCGATAATTCTGTTATCCACCCACAGCTCATGTGGTCCATTCGTTTGTTTCGTGATCTAGTAGTTGGGCCTAGTTTTGTTACGTGTTGGTTAACGTGTCTTATTTTTTATGGGTCTCTTGCTTGTTAGGTTGTTAAAAAAAACAATACACCACGGATTCAAACATACAACCTCCCATAACAAGTCAACTTTTCAAACAGATGAGACAACTTCTCTTTATTTCAATTATGTCATATTACTATATGAAGGTTCAAAATGACGCAGCGGAGCGGGCCATCCACATTGTAGATTGATACAAGGAAGCATTCACTAACGCGCAATAGGGATGTAAAAGATTAATTACACAAAGCACGTGTCCAGTGATGTGTACACACCGTAAAAGCTTTGCTTGCATGAAATACACACGTCAATGACGAGATATAAAAGTTTTACTTGCATGAACTGCACACGTGCGAGATGTGAGCAGGCTATAAAACTTAGCTCGCGTGAAGTGTGCATGCCGATGACGTGAGCAGGTTGTAAACAACTTTGCTTGTGCAATGTGTACGCGCTCGATGAGGCCCTCTCGAGGACCAGGATCCCCTGCCTTCAATCCCATGGTGACATTATCACTGACACTAGACGCTGCGGCGCGCCCTTGGCGCGCCCGTCTTTCGTTCTAGACTGTCATTAGTCACACGCTTCAGTTGGCGAAAGAATCATTCACATAGAAAGCAACGTCACAATTTGGATTGAATAAAGCTGTTTTTTTTTATTAATTGACACTTTGACAATCTACAAGAGAGAGGAGCGCCTCAAGTTCAGTAAAGATAAAAGAAGTATTCATAGGCACTGTTTCGACCTTCATGTATACACCATGTATCCTCATAAAAAAAGAAGTACATCATATATTACATTACACAGAGAATAGTTACACGACAACATGATCACATCATACAGGGATTAGCCTGGCACTTCATTCAAGCATGCAGGCATTATCACACTTCTGTTGCTCCGAGGAGACAGAAAAAAAAATAGAATCCTTAGTTTTGCTGTTATTACAAAATTTATGACAAGGCCGGGAGGAACTGGAAACTGAGATTTAATTATGGGCTGATTAAAATACTTAACACAAGTCACTTAGACAAGCTTGATCACCATGGTGTTCACCAAAAACCATGAACTGCAAACAAAATATTGGGTGGAAACTTATCTCTGCCTGGTTCCGAGTAGACCAAGCTCTACAACTGTACCCAATATGAGAGGCTTCAAAATAATAGTACTCAATTTTAATATTACGTTTTGCAATAAAAATATTACAATGCAAGCGAATAGATGATTGTTTTATTAACATTGCACTATGACTCCTAGTCTCCTAGTCATGAATGGGACATATTTCACAATAATATATACTTGGCCCTGCCAACCTATCCATACAACAGCAGGAAATAAACAGAAATAAAGGTTCAAGGAGTTTAGAGAACCCATCACAAAGTTTTTTTTATTTTGACATTTGAGCCCCTGTACATCAGTATATGCTAGGCAGGGCTTGATAAGAGAGAGAGAGAGAGAGAGAGAGAGAGAGAGAGAGAGAGAGAGAGAGAGAGAGCAAAGCTATAAATGATGCTATATAAATGTCAAGATTCTGAAGTCAGAAAGCAAAAGGTGTGCAAAACTGTAATTGGGGGGTGAAGCAATCTCACTGTGTTGAGTCAGTAGTATCAAACAAAAAATCATTATCAAGAACTACATAGTTGTATCATATTAGTTATGACAATGATGATGCCATGCCTTTTACTGCCAAGATCTAAGTTTATGTTGTATGCATAAAAGCTTCAATGATTAAGGGATTCTTGATACATACATCATACCAATTATTCATATGTATGGATATAACACATATGTTTCAACGTCTCTGAAGCACACAGAGAGAGGCAAACTCACTGGTCACAGTCCATGCTAAAAAGCATGCAAGCAGTCTGACAAGGATGAAATATAAGGAGCTAGTGACAGCAGCATATGCAGGTGCACGTTGTCAACGAAATGGGCAGAGTCATACATACAAGAATGGAGGACCCAAAAGTCCAACAAGTAACATGGCATCTTGAATGCACAAAGGAAGATACAGTCAAAGAAGATCAGTCAGCATACAAGGGAAATAAGAACTTCACACTCAAATTCAATTCAATGCAATAGTCATGGCTGAACAACATTGACTTAATCAAATACTGTAAAAAACAAATAAAAGGACCCATATGCATCAAATTTAAGATGTAGTCTGCTTGTAGAAATAGCCCCTAGCAAGTGGAAAGACAACAACTGAAAAGTAAACAAATACATTGCAGGTTTTAGAGTTTGAGAGCAAGGAGTCAAAAAACAAAACTCAGAATACATTCTCATGGGTAGTTTGCATGGTTCTTTTCAACCAATTGTCTGCATTACCTGTACAGGTGCAATCCTCACGTAGAGATAAATATTACCAACATGGCTAATTGAGCTGCGTCCACTCATGTAGCAACTTCTGCGAGCATCATGAATGTCTCAACAAGTGAGACTGATCTATATTTGGTCCCACATGCTATGCTAGTAATCTATCTAGCATAGTTGTGTCACAGATGATATGTGCTTATCTCCTTTATTCATTTCAATGCAGAAATATAGACTGCTATTGGTCAACCAAAGCATAAGTCCATCAAGCATTTTCAAAGGCCTTGCCGACAGCATCCTACCCCTGTTTCCAAATCTCTTCCCAGCTAACACTAATCAAACTCTAGCACTTATTTATAGAGGTAAGACATGAGGTCCCCATGAGTAAAGATCCATGTGGAAGCTATGTATTTATTGTATTGTTTTAACTTGAAAAACAATACAATAACGTTATCAAACAAGCAAGCAGCATGCATGGCGATGCAAGGTGCTTAGCACGCGATCACGGCAGATGCGAGCTCCTAAGCACAGGTACGAGCACCCGCGCACCAGGTACGCACATGCTTGTTCAACCATATCGGGACAAGTTAATTACCAAAGATTAAACAAATAAATGGATGATTATTTTAACTCAAATCATATTGCCGGCAGTTTCTGTACTACAAGAGAAATCAATTATAATCTTTACTTATAAACAATTAAAAGTTGGGTGTGCCGGTGTCGCTCATGCTATCGATGGGCCTAAAGATCGCCGAGAGCGGCTGGTTCTTGCGGCGGCTCTCTTCCAGCTTCCGCACCACCTCCAGCATGATGAGCAGAGCTGCGGGCACCAGCGGCTGGATCCCGAAGGCGTACATGCGGTCGGCGAGGTGCGGCACGAGCAGGTGGTCGTCCACCACGAGCGCTTGCGGCGCCCAACGCGATCCTCTTGTGGCGTGGCCACGTGAGGAGCTCACCCTACTTGCAATGGCCCTTGCACAGCAGCACCTGCCCGTCACGCACCTCCTCCAGCGTGTCACTAACTTGAGGCGTCGCCTCGGCGAGAGTCATGGAGACGAAATCAGCACGCACAAACGATAACAAACAAAGAAAGGAATGCAAGGGATGAGGAGAACGGGAGGGATGAGTGCCAATTTATAGCGATCCAAGCCACCAAAGTCAACAATGTTGAACTTGTATACATTCACCAAGTCAAGGACCCTAAACCCTCAATTTCTTCGCACACGGTCTCACAAACTGGCAGCAGGTTGAAAAATGGACAAGGATCAAACGTCCAGCACTCCGTTCACACCATTCACACCAATGGGTTGCAAAATTCAACATTCAAAGTCACATCATTCACACCTATGGAGGAGGACAATGTCAACAAACCCTGGCACTCCATTGACAAAAACAAATGACACACGTCAAGATCTCAACGTCCAGCACTTTATGAATCGAACGGTGCAAAGATTTCAGGTGATGTGGCCGCGGGAGGTCAGGCGAAACCCCTGCGGGATTTATCCTCTTAGATGTGAGTCGAGGAGATGGGCGTGCAGGCTGGCTGCCTACCTTCGCTTGCGTGAGTTACGGTGTACGTGCCAAATGACGTGCGTGGTAAGCACGGGGTTAGCTATCATCAAACTCTGATTAATGATTCAGATGACGTGGGTGGATTGTAAAAACCTTCGCTTGCGTGTTCGATGACAGTGGGCACATTGTAAAAGCTTTGTTTGCGGGAATTGCAAGTGTTTGATAATGTGGACATGCTACGTATGCTAGCTAATTAAGACCCTGTTTGGGTGTTGTGGTTTTGTAAAAGCATGGTATTGAGAAACTATGGTTTTATAAACTAGAACCAGGTGATACCATAGTATTTAGAAACCAAGGTTTTTTCAATTTTGAGATAACCGTGACATGTTTGGCTACTACAGTATTTTGTAGTATTTTATTTTCCAAAAAGAATAGCAGTTGGGATGTTTCTGCTAGTAAAGTGACCACTGACTATTCAAATGACTAGCTCATCCAAAATATACTAGTATAATTTAGTAAAGACATTATTTCCTCATTCAACAAAGAAAGTGCTTTCTTTCGAACAGTGCAATTGAAGCGTGAAGGTTCTATTTCTCTAATAGGGGACAATGCAGTAGATTGTAGGTCCAAAGCATGAATTCTTGGCTCCTGCGCTCCTACCGAAGAAAGGAAGAAGAAATCGTTCCTACTCTCTTACTCGGGAAAAGGGCACTGAAGTACATCGCAAGTCCACGCATACGGCAGCAATCGATCGCAAAAGCAATGGATTTCGATGGCGTCAACATAATTCTTCAATTCCTTCCATTCCTTTTGGCCAGGGAGTATCAGGAGTCCTTGTCGCTATTGGAGCGTAGGAGAGATAGAAGACGGAGGTTGGGGGAAGTGCAACTGCAACTGCAAGCGAGCGCGCCAGTACTTGGCACGCGCGTCAGATTGCTCAGTTTATTAAAAAGAGGTTCCCAGTGGAGTTTTGAAAACTTCAAAAAACTTCGGTTTTAGAGATATTACAGTTTCCAAAACTATGAAATTGGTTGCATCCAAACACCACTTAATTATAAAAACCATGGTATTTTCTAAAACCGTGGTATTCTGTCAATACTTCAAAAATACTTAGCATCTAAAAAAAGGCCTAATCCTGAGAGGGCCCTCATGCGGCCCAGTGCGAGTCGCCGCGCCCAGCTGCTGCTCGGGCTGAAGTGTATTGCTCAAAAAAAAAAAAAGAAAAAAAAAGCTGCTCGGCTGAAGTCTCAAAAAAAAAAAAAAAAAAAAAAGCTGCTCGGCTCCTCTTCCTCTCTGCTTTCGCCGCCACGCCCAAGAGCCAGCCTGAGCCTGCTCATCCGATCCATCCCATCCAGCGCAACGAGATCCATCTCCGTCGCAGCGTCGGCGCCCTTTGAGTCCCTCCATGCGATCCAATGCCGATGGTGATGCTCGGCGTCTCGCTGGATCTAACGGGCTGATGACACAAGATCGGCGGCGCCGCCGCCGCCTTCTTTGTGATATATCTTCGGTGGCCGCCGTCCCTGAACGATGGAGAGACTGGGCCAATATCATCCCTGACCTCGTCAAGGACATATCCGGTCGGCTTCTCTCCCTCGATGTCGCCGAGTACCTCCGTTTCCGCGCCGTGTGCAAGCCATGGCGCGACCTCACGGACGATCCCCACGCAGCTGGAGCCGCTTTGGACACGCGCTTCCGCCCTCGCAACTGGATAGTGCTCCCGACCCCGGTCCCCGACGCCGCCTCCTCAATTTGGTAACCGCCGCCAGAGGAAGAAGACGACCAGAAAAAACAGCTCTGCTGTGCAAGCTGGGCTGAAACAATACTGGGCCATATCCCCTAGTCCTTCGAAGCCATCAGCAGCTCAGCCCATCCCAAACAGCAGTAGGCCCACACAGTAATTCAAATGGCGCAGGTTCAGCCCAGACCAAATTGCGTCACGCGTCTGACTTTCCTTGCTATTCTTCATGTCACGTGTTCTTCCTAAAACGAATCAAAATGTTCTTGAGTAAAATAAAATGTTGCTTCATATTAATGACTATTTAGGCCCTAAATTTTTTAAAGGCTAAATGGGAAAGCACCACATGTTAATGCTAAATAATGATTTAATGATTTGTATGCAGTCACTTCTCAACTAATTAACAAAAAAAATCATAGTATTAAAGTTATTGTTTATCACTAACTTATTCTTTTTTGTGTGTTTAGATTAATTTTCTTGAATATTAATGGGTTTAATGTATTATCTTTATTTTTATGTATAAATTATCTTTAAAAATTCAAATTTAAATATTATGATGAACATATGTTAGCTGGGTAGCATATAAGTTCAGCCCCCCCTACAATCTCCGTCTGGATCCGCCACTGGTTGTTCAGACTTGCGAATTGGTGATCGTCCAGGATGGTGATGTTTCAGGATTAAGAAGAGGCAAGTGATGTTGTGGACGTGTTTTCCTAACTTCAGAGTACTTACTGATCAAATGATTTAGAGTTGTATTTTGGTAATTTTTACCAATTTACATCTGTTACGTTTGTCCCTTATGAATTAGCTCTGGAGAGCTCATTGCCAAATGTCTTCCTCGCATTAATTAAGTGAACTAAAGCAAATGGCTCAGGTTTTTCGACAATTCTGTTATCCACCACAGAGATGTGTCTTCCTCGCATCAATTAAGTGCACGTATCCAAGGATATATAGTCAGGCCGTAAAACCTTTGCTTGCGTGAAGTGGACCCACCGGTAACATGGACAAGTTGTTAAGCCTTTGCTTGTGTGAAGTGCACATGTCTAATGATGTGGGTAGGCTGTAAAAGCATTGCTCTTGCATGAATTCAAGTGTTCGATGACGTGGGCTGGCTGTAAAAACTTCACTAATATGAAGTGCACGGGTTCGATGAAATGTGCGTGTTGTAAAAGCTTCGTTTGCCTGAAGTGTACGAGTCGTGGGCATGCTGTGAAACAAACATTTGCTAGCATGAAGTGGACGCTTCTATTTCATTTATGATTCGGCCTGGTTGGCCCAGCTATGATATTGTAGGATGGGGCCTTTTCTCGGAGGTTGGAAAGTCCATTGATAAAATGCAAACACAAGCATTCATCATCCGAGAATGAAGGCACTACATCTGTCAGTACTTGCTTTAACAGATATTGTAAGGAGGTGCACGTGTCAGATGATGTAGGCATGCCGTAAAAGCTTTGCATCTGGAAAGTGAATGTGTTCGATGACGTCACTACAAGAAATTTGTTGATTTATAGTCAGGTGTATGTTTTCCTTTCTAGACATTTCGTAATAGAAATACAGATTTTTTTGTAAGTCTAGACTTTTCCATTCTGTTATTACCAACGACTGTCAAGCAGATCCATTTGCGACTCATAATCTTAATAAAGTGTCTATGAAATACAATCTTTTGATATAACTGATATGCACATAATTTGACTAGTTCTCAGTCAAAACATATAAAGTAGTTTTTAAAATCCTAGTCCGCTCATTTGCTGTATTAGTTTACCTTAGCTGTACAACAGCCATCCAACTGAATGTCATAATTTAACTTCACTCAAGAGTCTCAACATAATCATTAGGAATAAGTCTACATATGCGGACTACTTAACCCCCTCAACTTTGAAACCAGATTTTTAACACCCTGACCTTTCCAATACCGGACACTTAACCCCCTGGAGTGGTTTTGCAAGGTTGTTTTGCCACCGTGGCATGCTGAGCTGGACATAGGCATTGCACTGACAGCTGGGACCTGCTCATAAGTGAGAGAAGCATACTAGAGTGAGCCCCTCCGTGCTCATCGCCACCCCTCGCGTGATGTCCTCGGGGAACTGTGCTCAGGCTGGCATGCAAAGCCCCACGGACGAGCTCAGGCTGATCGTCGGTGGAGAATTTGACGGCGAAGTATGTTACAACTCAGACCTTATGCAGTCGATGGCTAGCAGTGGGGATCTCTAACGGGAAGATGATATGGTGTTAAGCATGCATGCAAGTTGCCAAAGTCATGGTTAGGGAGGAGGTAGTGGCCTGGCGCAGCATAACTGCTTGGCCGCATCACGTGTAGCGTCACGCTGCTCTGGCCAACGGGAATGGAGTAGCAGCGAGAGAGGAAACAAGAGAAAGGAAGAGAGATAGATATGACATGTGGACCCAATGCCAAATCAGCATCCTGTAGCGTGACACATCAGCAAAACTATCTCCAAAACCACCTTAGGGGGTTATTTGGACGGTTTGCAATACTTGAGGGGGTTAAAAATCTGGTTTCAAAGTTCAGGGGGTTAAGTAGTCCACTAGCTATAGTTGAGGGGGTTATGTAAGTCTACTTAACCCCCTCACCTACGAGAGGTGGAACACATCACCCCCTGAACTATGAAACTGGCTTTTTTACCCCCTGAACTTTCCAAAATCGGGCAAATCACCCCCTGAAGCGGTTTTGGACGGCTGTTTGTGCTACAGTAACGACGGTTTTGTCTTCTTATTTCGGCTGAAACTTTGAAAAATCATAGTAAATCACAAAAAAATCATAAAATATGAAATCCAATTTTTTTGGACTCCACATGAGTATATCTACACAGTAAATATATAATATAATATGCTTTAGAACATTTTTTTACAGCTATGAATTAATTATATAAAAGCATAGATCTAAAGCTACAGCAAAAAAAATGTTCTAAAGTATACCATATTATATGTTCACTCTGTAGATCTATTCATGTGGAGTCCAACAAAATTGGATTTTCTATTTTCTGAATCTTCTGTGATTTATGATGATTTTTCATAGATTCAGCCAAAATAAACAAATAGGCAAAACTGCTGTTACTGTAGCAAACCGCCGTCCAAAACCGCTTCAGGGGGTGATTTGCCCTGTTTTGAAAAGTTCAGGGGGTAAAAAAGCCAATTTCATAGTTCGGGGGGTGATGTGTTCCATCTCTCATAGGTGGGAGGGTTAAGTAGACTTTTTCCTAATCATTAAAGCGAAGTGCAGATATACAATCAAACAAGTTGAAATTCAAGGTAGCAATAAATGTTAGCATACAAGATACACGAGCCGTTTGGAGCTAAGTGGCTAACCTATTACAGTATTTTACAAATTTCTGCCACTTCAAATGTGGCATCATTCAGCTAATATCCTACTCTTGTACTGAAGTCACATGAAACTACTGACTACGAAGCACTCTCCTATTGCTGAAAACAAACTAAATGTACAGAGGTCAAAACCATCCAAACAAACGATTTCGCTGCTGCCGCTGGCTGTTACTACTGTAGCTGCCTCCCGGTGGAGTCACAGATATCCTGTCCGCATTAGCCAATGCCCACCTGTTGAAATCGGGCGAGGACAGCAGCTGTTTCATAGCTTTCTTCGTTTCCTCTTTGGTGAATGCTTCATATTCCTCCTTGGAGAATTTCCTCCTCTCGGGGGTAGTGTGGAAGGTCGAATAGTATGTCTCTCTAGCAACACCTTGTGATGTCTTTGCTGAGCCTGGAAAAGAAAAAAAAAAGTTATTCACAAATAATAATAATACTAAGCTGGGACATCGTGCTGCTAAAAAATTTGACAAACCTGTAAGAGGTGAACTTCTTCTCGGTGTCTGTCTCAGGTATTCACTGCGAAGCTTGGTAAATCCTTCTTGGCGAGCTCCACTCATGCTAGCATACTCTTCACCCAAATCTTCATATCGGGAGGAATGACTTCTCATTCCACTGGAATGTAGTCTGCAGAGATGTATTCGTTTAGATTGTGCTACATACACGAGTTTTTATGAATTTTTAAGTGTAACATGTCAAATTATCGGATTTCCATAATGGGGACGCGCGGGATTTGACATGTTGCAAGTTTTCAGCAGACTATGATGAGACAACATTATTTGGGCCTTGAACAATATAGAGTAGACTGTTATCTGGAAATTTCATTGAAAATTTGCAGACATTTCAAAAGTGCTGTTATACTTGAACTCAAATGTTACTGAAAGATTCCAGCGTTCCAAATATAGCCTCATAAGGGGCGGAAAGTAAGTCTTCTCTCAAAAAGTCAAAATTATATATACAAAAGGCTAAATCTTTTCACATTAAGAGTACCACAAAATGCAGTATTCTTCTAGTAGCAAATATACATCCTACATGTCAAGACCTTAACACTATTCTGTTAATGACCAGTTGTGTCCCAACTACTGGCTCATGTATATTTAATGTTATGACCAAAACCATGAAGGCAAAGTCAAATATTGAAACTATAAAAGCTGATATTTGATATATATTTTTCCTGGGATACGCAGAGAGCTGTGTATCGTTGTATTAAGAGAGATCAAGGAGATAAAGGTTTGGTCACACAATTTCACCATGATCTCACTACAGAACGGTATTGTGTGAGGCTCATACTTGATATATCAACTGAAAAAGTCGCATTTATCGCTAATTGAGAAATAGTTTGTCATACCTTGATAGATGGCGTAACAATCTTGTCTTTCCCTCGATCCTTAAGATTCCTTTGACGATTACACATGTGACCAAAGCACCAAATGCAAAAAGATAGTCCAGCGAACTCTAAAGGAATGGAAGAAGCAAGGATTAGCATGAAAATAAATAGATAAGGAGGTAGTGTATTAAAAAAACAAGAGACTGTTACAGAAGTAATACCTGGAGGATCATAACTGCTGAAACAATCAAGATAGCCCACTCAACAAAATAAGCCACGCCCTCGTCCACAGACCCTTCTTCTGTCAGGACAAGTTTACGGACACCCCAGTAACCAAACCAGGCTCCAGCTAAGATGACCAATACGAGAACGAATATGCCTAGCTGCAATTTTCCAGGCAATGAAAGAATATCATCAAACATAATAATCAAAAGTTCAAATATCGACAATATACTAATGGACAATTTTCTGGCATACTATGAACATCTATAGTATATATACTCCCTCCGGGTGTGAAATGTTGACGTCATGACATGGAGTTTAGTTCAATTTTGAACTAATTTCCCTGTCTTACGTCATCAAGTGCCAACCAGAGGGAGCACATTATAAAAACCTTGGCAACTTAATGGGCAATTTGAAGTTTTCATATCAATTTTCCATCATAACATACTGTTGCCCAACAGAGCTCGAAAATAAACATAGTAAATGTAAAGATAAAACAGTACATATTCGTTGACAAACAAAAATACAGAATGATCAGGAAGCACAGAAGCAGCCAGCACAAAGTCATGAGATGATTAAAAAGACCGCCGTTGGAAATTTAAAATATAAGCTCAGTAAATATAGGTGGCAATTAAAGAAGCAAAAAGAAACATAGATGATAACCCCAAATGGAGAACTTACATACAGGATTATGCATGTCTTCAGCAATCCCAATTTCCACAAGAAGTGAGCGCAGCAGGCCCGACAAATAGTGAAGAAAGTACGTCGTCATGCCAATCTGTTGGGAAATTGACATGAGTCAGTCATCTTAGTGGCACTAAACAGAAACCAAAGTGGAAACCTTTCCGATAGAAACTAATACTTACAACTGTCGAGTATGTAAAAATAGCAAGGGAGCTCTTTCTACCAGTGGGTAAAAGCTTCATTCCCTGAAAGAAAACAAGGTCAAAAAGTCAGGTCAGCAGGTGGAACTTCACAAAGTGATTGATTGAATAAAAGGCTCTAAATTTGAGCACAGTAAAAGTTAAATTTGCGTAGAAAGAGATCATAACAAGTATAACTTGATGATGTAAGGGATAACAATCAAAATTGGTTGGACATTGTCTTAGAAACAAAGGGAAAACTAGTCAAATGATTGAGAAAATCGTACAGGCATAGCACCTAGCAATATGGTCTTAATTAAACCATTTGACACTGCAAATTCCAGCGAGCTAAACAGCTTGGTATCTAAAAATGCCATTAGTAACCATGACAGGAAAAATAAACTTTGTTTCTCAATGTATGTGAAAAGTCATAATAACCGAAGAGTAAAGTGCACTAGCAGCCCTTAAACTTGTCAGGAGGCATCATCCGGATCCTCAAACTTTCAAATTGCAAATTCAGGTCCATAAACGTGCTAAACATGTCAACTAGGTCCAAAAAGTCCCCCTGAACTGCTTATGTGGCTTCTCACAAGAGAAGCTTTGTCATGCTATTTGTGTCCTCACAACACTGACAAGTATCCAGACCAAACGCAGAAGGATGAGAAACAGGTAGAGCGATGAAAAATTATGCCTCATAAGAAGCCACATCATCAACCCTACAGGAATTTTCCATATATTGGGCCCTTTTTTTTTTTGCAGAACAGGGCACCGCCCTGGAATTTCCATATATTGGGCCTAGATGACACGTTTGACAAGTTTAGGAACCTGAATCAACAATTTGAGAGTTGAGGGACCGGAACAACACAGCAGACAAGTTTAGGGAACACAAGTGTATTTTACTCTATGAAAAATGTGAATGTCCCACAGAAAAAAGAAATGGAATGCTATTTTCAGCTCATGATTGGACTATATTCTTTTTAGGACGTTAATTTCGCAATTTCAGTATCTTCCTTTTAGATTCACTCTAAATTGCAGTATAGCATGTCCAGTATAAAAGTAAGTAAAATGCACCCTTAGAGCACAGCTAAAAGCATCTGGATACTCCTACAGAAAGCCCAATTAATATGATTACATGAATAGTACACAAGATAGTCGATTGAAACCTAATACTGGGACCTGATGAAAAAAAAAAGGCTACAAGTCCAGTTTCATGCAGAGAAAACACTCTTGACAAAGAAATAGTGAGTACAGTGTGTCATTGAGATAATTCGCCCTTGGAATCCCATATATGATGATTGAAGTATTAATAATAATACAGTAAATTGTCTTGATTGGACTAAAGGGAAAAAAATTACCTGAAAGAGTATGATCAGAATGACAAGGAAAATGCCTATCGTCATAGCCCCACCATAGTAAAACACTACAGACTCACTCAATGTGTGTGCCACCATCATTAGCACCAACCCCAGCACCAAGAACACCACTCTATGTAGCAAGAACTCTGCATCCACAACAGTACCAAGTCAAGATTCGCATAAAAATGGGAACAAACAAGAATGGAAACACCAAGAGAGAGAAAAAAAAGGAAACTAACAGAAAAAACTACCTTCCTCGGTGGACACCACAACCGGCCTTGAAGAGTCACCTGGCATCCGGAAATCCAGAATCCGTCTGTCGTACGGCGAGATGGCCTGTACCCAGAGCCCGCCCTTGGGCATCTTTTGCCACTGTGATGCGGCGCATTTGCAGGGACCTACTGTAGCATTCCTACAAACACCAAGCGCACAACCCAAATAAAATTAAGCCAACTAACATAATTAGAAGTGCAAAATACACCACGACAACTAGGGTATTAGTTTTGTAATTCACATACCGGTGGAAGCAGAGCTCGAGACCCTGGGGCCGGGTGGCGTTGGCTCGGACGCGGAGCGCGTGGAAGAAGCGGGACGGGTCGCGGAGGCGAGATGGGCGGCCGCGGAGGAGAACGCGCGTGCAGTAGGGGCCGCCGCCGGTGCCCCCATCGCCGCCGGACAAGGTTCTTGCGTCCGGGAGGCGAACGGAGACCGGCGGGTTCGAGGTAACTGCAGGAAGACAGGGCGAAGTGGAGGTTAGGGTTAGGGCTTTGGGGGATTCGGTGGAGAGGGGGAAGTGAGCGTACTTACCTGTGAGCTCGACGGGGGTTGAGACGGAGAGGGCGGAGGCCGTCGTGGTCAGAAGAACGATGGCGAAGAACGGGAGGAGGAGGAGGTAGCGCCGGCGTGGCGGCATGTTGGCGGCGGCGGTGGATTTTGGGGATTGGTCGGATAGGCGGGAGAAAGGGAGGGAAGGAAAGGGTCGAGGGGGTAGCTTTGAAACAACGCGGGGTCCGCGTGTGCGTGTCCGCCTGTCGGTCTGCAACAGAAGAAGAGAGGAGCTGGCATGCAGCTTACCTTGGTTGCTAAGGCAAAAAAAAAAAATTGGTTCTAAAGAAAGGCAAAATAAATTTTGGTTCTAAAAAAAAGCCAAAAACGTATTTTTACAAAAAGAAAATTGGATTTTTTATTTTGCACTTTTTCACAGGGACTGAGCGAGCATTCGCAAAAAGTTCTTAAATTTTCCAAAAAAAAAGAGAGAGAATCAATTATTTCACTAAGCTCTACAATTCACTTTATTCATTCGACTCCTTTTTTTTGTGAAACATAGTAATCCTCCGTAGCATCTTCTCACTTTTTTTTTTTGTGAAACATAGTAATCCTCCATACATCTTCTCACTCATAATATTCTGAGACGTCTTGCTATCGATGGAGACGTCGCCTCCCAGTAATAAAAGAAGAAATAGATCCGTGTCAAGTCTGAGACTTGAACTTGGGTTGGTTGATTCCACCACAAAAAATCTAATTAGCTGAGCTATGCTTGCTCTGCTAGTTAGGTTACCTTGAACAGATAAAATTTACTTAGCTTACCAACTACTTTTTATGTTTCTTTATGTTCAATTTGTATATGGATTCCACATTGTGGGATGATATAAGACGTTACTTTTTAGAAAATATATATGCCCCTATTTTCTGTGCTCTTGTATATCCTGCCAATTTTAAATTGAAAATAGAACTTGTAATGAGCCTAAACAAAAAAGGATAAATCTTATAGATTCATAAATTTAGCTGCTCGATAGTAAAATAAGTTAAAATTCGTTTGGGCTCAAATAAAGTGAATTATTGAGGGGTTGTCATAATTTTTCTCCATTAAGTTATGAACACAGGACCCTCACGTTTAACACTTTCATTGTCACGAAACTTGTTCGTAACAACAAAAATTGAAGATCTGAAACTTGTTCATTTATCATTCCTCCTCACTTGTTTCAAAGTTTGTCCGTCTATTTGGGCCTGTTTCATCGACTTGTCTCTCCTTGTTGGGCTGGGCTAATTTGAGTTTTGGGTAGCCTATCCAAATGCTTGATATGCGCAGCAAACTTGCGGCTGCTTTTTCTTTTTCTTTTTCTCTCGATATGTATATCGAGTTTTGGGTCAAAATTTTCTAGAGAGATAGATGCATGTCCTACTAACATTGTGTGAACTCTTCAGAGTTTTTCATGACATTTTAGGAGTGCTAATTTTTGTGTTAGTAGTACGGTAGCATCTATCAAGAAGAAACACGGGATACTCCATCAATTGCAAAAAAAAAAAAAAAAAAAAAAAAAACACGGGATACTCCATGATCAAGCCACACGAATAAAAACTGAGATGACCACAAGATCCATGAATGCTTCTCTTTGAAATGTATAACTTCATACATCTATCAGCACACAGAGTTATTCATAAATGGTGACAGAATTAATCCATATTAACTCTATATATGTAGCGTAAAACATAGAAAAATGATTTTCCTTATCTCCAAATAATTGTACCATACAGTAGGAAATTTCTAATACCATCTGAAAAATTCTGGTAAATAGTGATTTGAATATCATTTTTGAATCTTGGTAATAATAAAGTACCAACTTACTACCATGAAAACTTGGCTTGAGAGATATGGCCGTTCGAATAAGATGAAAATATCTATGCAATCCAAAGTGATGGACCCCTTATGGTCTGCATGAACTTGCTTGCCAAGCTGTCGTTATAAGCCATGATTATTGTGTGATTCTTGCGCGGTGTCTACATCAGGCCACGTGTTAGCGTCGTACACGCATGTATCGAAGGCGAAAAATTAACCGCATGACAAGCACTGCCGAGCCAAGCCAAGCTTTGGACAACTCCATGTGTCACATCCATGGAACAACCGACTTGTTTTGCACGTGAACACAACATCATTTTTTTCCTCTTACAGGTGCTTCTTCGATATATTTTTCAGGTTACTATAAATCAGGGATTCAACGACTACGAAAATTTTAGTGGAGCACAGAAGCGTATGTCCCAGCAATATCTCTCACGCAAGACAACGATGGCCACATAAATCATGGTCGAAACCCAGTGCCCGTCTTCAAACCTACGACTAGTGTCTAGGGGGCTTCCCTCAACCCGTGTCACTACCGCTGTCCTAACGCCCAGCTCAGCTCCCATGTATCAACTGTGGTCAATTCCCATCCCGACCGCAAACTGGGAAGCCGGATAGCGTTTTTCGCCTTGCTTTCTTTCTATAAACTAGCAGGAACCCCGGGCCTTGCCCCGGGCTGCGAAGTTCACATAAATGTTGGTTTTTAGAAACATGGATATTAATGAAACCGGCATAATGACACTATTTCTTAATGGAAATCGAACATGATTGTTTAATAAAATGAAAATAGACAATGCTAAATTTGTGCCACCTAGTTGTGTCAGGATTCATGTGCAGAAAACAGCTTAAATCATATTTAAGTGAAGCCTCTGGCAAATGATACAGCAATAGAAAACAATCAAAATTCCAATTATGGAAAAGTGGAGGTAGGACATACAGTTTTTTCTGTGTTGAATTGTCGTACGCAAAATAAATTTTATGTAATTATTGCACACATAAAAAATGTTGATGGGCAAAGACATCTTTCGTTATACCATTCTCGTTCATTTACACCAGAAAATCTTAGTTCAAGAATCAGTAGTCAGAGCATCATCGAATACACGGCGACACAAAGAATGAGTAGAACTGAATCTAAACTTCACCTGGAAATCATTGCAATAGGAGGACAACACTCCATCTAGCACGTTATCGTCTGCAGGAGAAGGCTCTGCAAATTACAGGAAATAGGAAAATTAATGCTAAAGGTACAGAAGTCTCTTGAACCAAAATTTATCCAAGGTGATAAAAACAGCAGCTTGGCCAAAGGACTTATCTCATATTGGCATATGTTGCCTACTTTATCACAGCCATTAGGTGATAATGCCCCAGAAGACTCAAGCACTCATTCAGTAGAATGTCCATTCTGCAGCCCCATAACACGGTTTACACGATGACATCGAAAAAACAATTAATTTGCATGATTGGTTACTAAAGAACAGGAAAATAAAAATAAGGAAATAAACAACTAAAATATAGGGAAATGCACAGTTGTATCTCAAAATTAGATTATTAACTGAACCTCTTGTTGCCGTGGGTACAATCTAGCAAATCTCCAATGTTTGAATAGAAATCTTATCACCTCTTTGTTATTGTCACTAATTGCTTCCCTGAATTTCCTGGTAACCAACAAAGGAATCAACACGGTATAGTCTAAAAGAGATCTGCGTCCAAGCTGCTACCAAAGGGGAAAATATATCATTTTATCAGTCAAATCACATTTCTATTGATGCATTCATAACTTTGTAATATTTTGGATAATCGGTGTGGAAATTATTGACATAGAAAATGGTATGTGGTTCTTGTTTGTTCACACATATCACCGAATCCATAAAAGATAAAATGATGATGCAGAAAGCGAACAATAGTGTCAATTTATAGTAGTGGGATGTGATCACTCGAAAATAATTTTGAGATGAGAAGATCGACAAATATGTATGCATGAGCTGGAAGCAGACATGCTAGGTAAATACGTAGAATTTTTATGTAGCAGAAGCATGGAACTTATAGGATATGAAGATATGCAGAAACCCAAGATGACAATGAACAGACAAAAGTTGCTACTAAGGAAACAAAATGGAAGATATCAGATCATGAAAATATACCTTGATATCAAAAACATAGCAAGTATGCAACTCCTATAATCTGAAAAACGACAAAGTAAAAACAAATGATAATCAGTTGTACTTCGAGTATGGAAGTCATATGCAGACGGAGCTTGGCTCAGTCGGTTGTCTGGCCGAGTTTCCAGGCAGCTGGTCTGGGGGTTCGAACCCCGCGTCCGCACAAAGGTCGCTTTGGCTCACCTCCCTGCTACGGTGGGCTTCGGTGGGCCTTTTCTTCTTAATGAAAAATCATGGGGACGTCGGACCCTTGATCCAATTTTTTTATTTTTATTTTTTATGTTTTAGTATGGAAGTCATATGTCAAATGGTAGTCTAAAGCGAAATTTTGAAAGGTAAACATTTACTTTCTAATTACCATCTGGAAACAACCAACATCATACCATTTTTTGATCCAGTCCAAAGGATCGTTCTCTGCTATTAGGAAAAGGAGAAGATCAGTCACTTGCCTTCGTCTAACAAATAACTCCAAACCAACAATGTTTTTCCCCATAACCTGTCAGTGCAAAGGTAACACTCATCCATATACTTCGGATAAAATGGCAATGGATAAAAGGCATTAGGCATTGAACAGCAAACTTTTGAATTAATATGGTTGCAGTGTTTTATAGCCTTTTATGTAAGAAGAAATATGTACAGTCTACATGGACAGGTGAATTTAACAATCCGAATCCCTAATCCTCACAAATTTACCAATTTAGGTGCTACCCAAGGCTTATGATGCGAACACAGCTGGTCATCAAATTGAGCCAAAAGGAACCTTCTCTACTATGGAGCATAATCAACGCTGGCTACCTAGCTAAGTTTTGGAAACAAACGCACCTGAAGTCCCAATCGGATGCGGCAGAGGAGAGGGCCACCAGGGATACAGGCAAGACGAACCGCCATGGGGAGAACCACTGCAGCTCGTCATGGAGGCGCAGGCATGGCAGGGGCGTCGCTCGGAGCCCTGCTACTGCAAATCGTAGGGGAGAGATTCCTGGAAGAAGCACCGAGGGAAGTGTCCGTACTGCAGGGTCGTCGCCCGGAGCCGCCGGCGCAGCAGATCGTCGGGGAGGACGCCGCATAGGAAGAAGCCGCAATCGGGACGCCGCAGGCCTGCGCTGCCCGCAGCCATAGATTGGAGGGCAGCGTCGGCTTACTTCCTTGACTGGGTGGGCTTCGACACCTCCGCCTCCTCGATGAACCGGGCGACGTCGTCCGCGCCGCCGACGCCTCCTGCTCTGGTAGCCACGGCAACCGCAAGGGTCGCGGATGGGGCGAATCAGTGGAGGATGTCGGCAGTAGGCAGGGCTAGACAAACGGCGGCGTGGAGATGGGAAATTGATGATCGGGACGGAAGCCAACGTGACGCGAGGACTCGAGTCTCCCGGACCTTCCAGAGCGTGCGATTGGTAGCGAGGTGGACGAAGGCCCAGTCGGAGCATTAGATTGCGAACGAACGGCTGCGGGGAGAGGGGCACTGTAGTTTCTACAGGAGAGAGATGACGCGTCGGGCTGGGAGGAAACGGCCGTACATCTCCAAGAATAGGTCTAGGGTAGATACCTATATGTATTCTCTGGTTCGCAGCCCAAGAAGTCAGCCACAGCCCACAGGACAAGCTAGCTATAGAATTTGGTGCACGTTTGCCGAAAACAATGTTTCCAGCGGCCACTTTCCGCATGACAATACGGTGCTCATGGCACCACCAGGTGCGGTGCTCCTCAGCAGCGCCGGAGACACCAGAGGGCGGGCAGCCGCTGCCACGCCGCCGGTCGGCAAACTACCAGCCAAGTTCATGGGACTACGACGCCCTTCTCTCGCTCAAAGGCCGTGATGGCCGCGATCTGGTAATACGTTTTACTATACAGGCAATTCAGTGATTAGTTATAGTCGTTTGTATATCCTGGTATGAAGTTAATTAGGACATGGATCAATCCCTGTTCAGCTGGCTCAACTGCCCAACAGGCAGTTCCTAAGCATGCTTACTTCATTTTTGCTAAATATCTTGTCCTAATGTTACCAATAAAAGTGAATTCATTTTCTTGTAAATATGTTGTCCTAATGTTACCAAAAGAATGTAGTAGTAGTTACTGACCATCAAATCAGAAATTCTGAATAATTGCTACGCGGCCATTTGTTCCATATACTAGTGACCTTGATCCCCGTCGTCTCATTTGTATAGATAAAACTATTTGACTTACGTATGCAGTCCGAGGTCATTTTAAGACCACTTTACCTTTTTGAAAAAAAGTATATATTATCATACTTCATTGATAGTTCGTAGGTGAACAACTAGCTGAGAAAAAACATCACACGAAGGGTCATGATTTACAGAAACTCGATACAAAATACTTTGAAAAAATATATTCAAATTAAAATGTTGATCAATTTGCAATCAGCCTCTCTCTGTGTGTTATATAATAACCGTGGTTAACCACATGGCGCAGGAGTTGTCACCTTGCTACGATAAGCTGAAGGACAGCATAATGGATTTGATGCACAGCAAAGCAGAACCATATTGTAAACTTAAGGCCATTGATACAATGCAACGACTTGGCATCTCCTACCACTTTGAGCAGGAGATCAGCAGCGTCCTCAACTCCATGTCAATGGAGAATGCAGACGATCGACACATGGATGACATTGCTTTGACAGCCTTAAAATTTAGACTGCTCAGGGAGAACAGTTTTCCTACTGACCAAGGTAGTAGCATAATTTTTTTTCTGTCATAAAAGTTTATGAGGTACACTGCACTTGCTGGCCAACAAAATATGCAAAAGAACCGACCTGTGGCGTTAAGGTGCCGTCTTGGAGTAAAATATCCAATGAAGGAATCCTGCCATTGACTCCCCGTTAGCTTGGATGAGAAGAGGTCCATACAGTCCATTTAGTTTCTTGGCTGGATTACTGCAGAAGGTTTTCTGAAATAATCAAAAAACGAAGTTGTTATATATACAGACTATATCTTAATATTGGCAAAAAGGTACAACAAACAAACTAGTATATATTAATCATTGGCAAAAAAAAAATCTTATAGTATATATCTGTGCCACGCATCTGTTGTGTTCTTTTTTGGTCCGTAACAAACAAATACATAAACAATGAGTGGCCATAACTATGAAATAAAATTATATTAGTCATAGTTATTTGAATGGTATAGCAATATTACAGCTTTTCGTATGTACTGGAAACAATTGTTGCATTCTTTTTGGGTCGCTAACAAACTAATTGGTAAACTTTCATGTTATAAAATTGCAGAAACATTGCGCTGACACAATATTGAAAGTAGATGTGTCAAGATGACACTGCAGAAGGATGTTGATGGACTTCTGTCTTTATATGAGGCTTCATGCCTTGCATATGGAGATGAAGAAATCTTGGATGTAGCAAGGACATTTTCAGCCGGTGCTCTTAAGGAACTTATGCCATCCATGTTGCCCCAATTAAGAAAAAGGGTGGCACTTGATTTGGAACTTCCATTGCACTGGAGAGCTCCAAGACTAGAAACAAGATTGTCCATTGATCGTAATGCTAACAACATCAGCATGTGCCCTTTGCTCCTCCAGTTCGCTAAGATAAATTTCAACATGGTTCAGGATGTGCATCAACAAGATCTTTCAACAGTAACAAGGTATCTTAAAGAAAACTCATAAGCTTTTTGTGACATCTGATCTATTGATATTAGACCTATAGTAGCCGATCGATGTGTCCAGGAGGCCTGGGAGTTTAGTTCCACCATTGTCGGTGTTTCGACCTACAATATACTAGTCAGCATCGAGCCTCCACAGGAGTTCAATGGTAGCACAGATTGACACAAGGGGTTATTCAAGGATAACAACCCTACATCTAGTTTGGAGCTATGAGTTTGTGTTTCTCATGAAAACCTATGTTCTATTGGAGCTATGAGTTCGTGGTGCCGCCCCGGGGGCAACTGTCGAGTCGGAGGTTGTCCGACCTCCTCCGCTGGTGGACCGAGTCGAAAGGCCTGGGTCGTTTCGGTGTGGTCTGTCTTGAATGTGTCGGCGGAGTTTGACCAGGCCTCCTGCTGGTCTCGAGTGTCATCAAACTTTGTGTGAATGTTTTTTTTTTTTGAGCAACTTTGTGTGAATATTTCTCACCATGTCCTCTATATGTATGCCAAGTTTTCTAATTTTTCAAAACTTCTAAGTAGGGTTTTCAAGAGGGTTCTCACAATTCCACCGAATATGGGGTTTGCACTTTCCCATCCAACACCACAAGCATAGATTAATCCTTTAATTGACGCGAAGCAATGACATTGCAAAAAAGTTGGTAGGTGCATGGACCCAGCATGTGAGTGGGCCTAAGCTAGGTTAAACGTAACCCTGGGTGTTAGAAATGATCACATGGCATGGCAGATGAGCCGACATTAGACAATTCACATAGATGTATGCCAAAAGGGGATTGTTCTTGGGTGGTCATTTGCCCACCGGATCCTTTGAGAGGAGAGGTGTTTCCAACATCTGGCCCATTGAGACACGACCTATAATGGCCCAAGCACACACATATGTGCATAAGTGCCGTTAGTTAGTCCCACCTTGCTAGAACTACAACAAAAACCTTCATAGAGACACTTTGTTAGAGGCAACTTACTAATTTACCTCTATGTATATTGTAGAGGCGTATTTTTGTGACATCTTTGAATATGTCTTAGACGTAAAGAAAGAGTCTATGAGAATTCTGAAAACGAATGTGTCACAAAGATGGTAGAGGCATTCTTTGAAGAATTTTTTTGTAGAGTGTCGACACATAAACAATGTAGAGGCATTTTTTATGACATTTTGTAGAGACATCTTTTGAGGCTCTAGTGACACTTTTTTATTAGTTTGTGGCAGTTTAGAAACTACTCATAAGAATAATAATCCCAACAAAGCCACATTGTGAGGCTTGGGTGAGTTGGTTGTCGAAGGGTTAATAAATACTAGTCTATGAGGTCTTGAGTTCAAGGCCCCAAACCAGTAATACTTTTTACAATTTGAAGATTATATAAAAATGCCTCTATATTTATTAAGGCATTATGCCTCTATCAAATTGTCACAAATTTTATAGAGACATTGGACAAAGTGCCTCTATAATCCTAGAGGCAATGCATGACAAGACATTTATGAGGCATTTAAAAAAATGCTGGTACGATTGTCTAGAGACATTTTAATAGTCCCTCTAGTATGTTAAGAAAATTGCCTCTACAAGCCATTTCTCTAGAATGTCTAGATGATGAAGGGTAATAAACATTTAGGTTGTCCAACATCACAAGCAAGTATTAAGGAGGAAGGCCAATATATGCCTCAAACAGGTTGGTAAGCGTGGGAATCTGCTTAATCAGGTTATTATAGTTCAAGTATCTAAAAATAATCAACTTTAAATAAAAAACAAACCTATTTAAAGAAAATAAAACCTGACCTAATTATTGAAAATATTTTGGTTTGATTATCTTCTTTTAGGGTTCTTAGTTTGGTCATTGAGGTATTTGGTCAAAACTAAGAAGTATTTTCAAACCTATTTATTAGTATTGTTTTTCTAATTATTATCATAAAAATATTTTGTGTAATTTACCAAACCATCTGTCTAGTATTTTTATGATAATAATTAGAAAAACAAAACAAATATGATAATAATATATCAAATAAGTTTATAATACTAATAAATCCAAATTTGTGTACATTCGCAAAAAATATATCCAAATTTGAGTAATAACAATAGTTTTACTGCATCAGTCCTTCTTGAACAATGAGCAATTAAGTACTAGGTCATAAAAGTAATAGTTTCAAAAAAATAGGATATAGAGAAGTTTGGTTTATTAGGTTACTTCCATTTTCTACTAAAAACCTAACTAAATTTGTTAGATTGATTAGTAAATTTTAAAAAATTGAAATTGGTTAATTGAAATAAAGAAAAATATTAGTTAAATTGGTTCAATTTCGCTTTTGGTTTTTTCGGATTTCAGATGTTTTGCCTGGCCTTACAGGTTGGTGGATGCATAGGCTCCACCCAGCGTGTGAGTTGCCCAAGCCAGGTTTGGACCTTAGGGTGTTACACTTTTTATGCTTCGTGTCACATGCTTGCTCCCTGAAATAAAATTGGTGCTGATTCCACTGTTCATAGGTGGTGGAGGCATACTGCGCTTGGTGAAAAATTGACATTTGCACGGGACCGTTTGATGGAGTGCTTCTATTATGCAACTGGCATTGTCTGGGAACCGAACACTGGAACCTGTCGTGAAATGCTTGCAAAAGTTTCTTGTCTAATAGTCCACTTGGATGATGTTTATGATGTATTTGGAACTATGGATGAACTTGTACTCTTCACCGATGCAATTGGAAGGTAAGTTAGACAAACAAGCATCTATTATAGAACTACATGGTAAAAACTTGCACATGCGAGAACTATACGCATTTGCAAGGAAAAGTATTACTTATAATAAAAAATGCCATTTTTTTTGCAACATCCATTTTCACAAATATTATACAGTTATTAAAAGTTAGCAGAAAAAGGCACATAACACTTCCACTGGTGGGGTAAACAATTCTCTTACGGTTCTCATAACAGAATGAGATTCTACCCATGTGTCATGTATATGCTGTAGAAAATAAGTTTTGCCCTTGGCATTGAAATATTTTCAGGTGGGATACAAATCCAAGTGATGCACTCCCGGAGTACATGAAAGCACTTTATTCTGTTATATACAACACATCGAATGAGGTTGCTGACCATGCCTTGAAGGAGCATGGGTGCAGTATGCATTCTCTTTTGCAAAAAGTGGTACGCTACCTTATAGATACGACATTTTGCCTCGTACTCTGTGCTTAAAATAAAAAAATTGTCAAATGGGTATTCTGTGATTAAAATAAAAAATTTCTGTCTGACAGTGGCATGACATTTCAATGGCATTCTTGATGGAGGCAAAATGGTACTATGGAAACCATAGACCAAGCCTGCAAGAATATCTGGAAAACGGATGGGTATCTTCATCAGCACCATTGTTGTTGTTGCATGCTTTCCCAATGAGTAATTCATATGACAACATGAACACTATAGCCCAGATCCAAAACAATCCTAGATTGGTTCAGTCTGCTTCATTAATTTTGCGTCTCTGTAATGACTCTGCGACACACTCAGTAAGTGCCTATGAATAGTCTTTATCTAAACTCTCCAATGTTCGTAAGTTGTTTACTCATATATAAAAACTACTATATATGTTGTGCATGTCATAACAGGCAGAGTTGCAGAGAGGTGATGCCCCATCTTCCATAGCTATCCACATGTCTGAGAATGGTTCTAATGAGCAAGATTCTCGGAAGGCCATGAAGGATCTTATCTTGAAGTCTTGGAAAATAATCAATCAGGAGGCTTTTGACGTTTGCCAGTTCTCTAAGCCCTTCACCAAAGCTTGTGTCAATTTGGCACGTATCTCGCATTGTATTTACCATGGAGGTGATGGTTTCGGTTCACCAAGTGATCTGAAAACGAAACAAATTAAACAGTTGTTCTTAGAACCCATCGAGGTAACAAATGACTAAAATTCATATTGTCTTTTAGGGCTTTTGCTGGAGGCATTGCATACATAACAAAAGTATTACCTTTTTTTTTTACTCAAACACAAGCCTTAAACGGCCAATGTAAATACATATAACTCTATTTTTATCAAATTCAAAAGAGTACTACTTATATGTTTTCAGTTCTTTTAACGAGATCAAAATATCTTCCGAAGAAGTTTTAAGGCAACGACAACAATTTAGTGTATGAAGTTCCTGGGAATATGATGGAAGCAGTTCGTGGGGTTGAAAACTATCATTATAAAGGATGTGATCTGCATGCAGTGTTTAAAAAAATGGCCGCCTCTTAGACCGCTTAAGCGCCGCCTAGGTGCTAGGCAGAGCTCCATCGCTTCGCTTTCAACTAAGCTGTCAATTAATCATTTTTATCTATTTCCCTACTAAATGTGTGTTGACATGCAATGTTTTCACTATTTTTTCTTTATCTTTTTAAGTGTATTTGCTAAAAAATTCAAACACCTAGAACCGCCTAGGAATGCTTAAGCGCCGCATAGGGGCGGTGTTCAACCGTCTGCTTAGTTCCTCCGCTTTTTGAAACATTACACCATCACAAAGCTATTTTAGTTAGAGAATGCCACTATAATCATTAGCATGATCTTTGGACTAGAATTTCTAACACATGAATCGTTCACATATTCTAGTCATTAAATTAAGGTATGAACCCTCTTTTACATATCAGAACAATAAATAACTTGCTCTTACACATAATAAGTTGTATCTTCTCCCGACCACACATCCATATCTGTTTGGAGTTGGTTGCAATCGTCGTTTTAGTACAGAGTCCCTTTTCTTTTCATGGTCTTGTCATCCTATTTCTGCCTAATGGGCAGTGTATCAAGTTGAGTCTAATACTAGTAGGGTTACAGCACGACCTCCAACACCCATGTGTGGTCATCCATCCACGTACGTTCTTATACCCCTCCATCGCCACCAAGAACATTGGTTTTGTTTAGTTGCAAGTTAGCTTAGTGCCCATCCTTCTTGTATTCGAAACCCCGTCGTAGTTTGATTTGAGTTTGAGACCTTCAATTCTATATCGCAATTCAGTGCTTGTTCATCTTGTTATTGCTTGTTCTTAGATTACTTGTAGGACAAGTGCCGCATGGCTGGTGGTCGTGCTCCACAAGATCCCGACGATCATTGGAGGTGGTGTATCTGTTGCTAAGGCGCAACATTTTTGGACTGTTGTAGTCAGGAGTCTCCATCGACCAATCGAGTTACCCCATCTCATCTTTCATTGAACGATTGACCCCCAAACCCACTTGAGTTCTCATCATTCTACAACTATGTTACGAGTTCTTCTTAGCAAAAATGTTAGACAGACTCATATCTGATTGCTAGTGACTTTGGCGAGGGTGTGATTGCCTTCTTCGTCAGCGATGAACTCCAAGCTCTTGAAGCGGAGATTCGACGAGATTGATTCCAGAGCAACCCCTACCTAGGGCGACACTTTTGACGATGGTGGGGAATATATTTTAAGGGATTGCACAGATAACCGAGAAAAGCATAGTGAGACAACATGTTAATTGATTTATGTTTAGGCCCTAAAAAAAGGTAATACCGCACGTCTTGTGACATGTATTGTATTTCCATGATGTTGGTTTGATGCTTCTGTAGGGTATCCTTGGGCGACGTGTATCCTTTAGGGGTCAGTGTTAATTGATGCTTATTGTAGGGTGTTTTTGCTCGACTTATATATACTCTAGGGGTCAAAGTTACATGATAAATGTCCTAGTTAGCTACAATTATAGTTTTCGCATAGAACATTTGTAGTTGCAATTAAGTATGCTGAGACTACTAGGCTACAATTATAGTTTTCGCATAGAACAACTGTAGTTGCAATTAAATATGCTGAGACTGATCGTATTGTCCAAAAAGGATAGACAAATGCTACTCGACCCGTAGGCTACTGCCAAGCAGAGGTCTGGAGCGGCGTCAAAGTTTGTGACCCACCCCGTGGGCTACCGGCTACTACATGTGAAGCAGAGAAGTCGATCATCAACCCAAAGCTTGAAGCAAAAAAACGACGATTGCAAAGCAGCGTTAATGGGCTTTTGTTTTGGATTGCAAAACAGCTCACTACGGGAAACCCAATGTTTGCCGAGTGCCAGATGCACTCGGCAAAAGCTAAAATACATTCGGCAAAGTTCTCGGCAAATAGCTCTTTGCCGAGAGTTTTCTGTCGAACACTCGGCAAAGTGTTTGCCGTGCGCCAAAAGCAGCACTCGGCAAACATTTTTTTAAAATAATAAAAAAAACACATCGGCCGCTGCCGCGGCCACCACCACGCCGGCCGCCGCCCGCCGCCAGCACCACGCCGTCTAGTCCAGGCCGTCGCGCCACACACGCCGGCCGAGGGAGCGCCGCGGCCACGACCCCGCTGCCGCCGCATGCGCCGCCGAGCCCAGGCCGGGGCCGTCGCCGCCGCACCCTGCTGCGCGTCGCCGCCGCCGCCGTCGCCACCGCACCCTACTGCGCGTCACGGCCGCCGCCTTCGCCGAGCCGGGCCGAGGCCGAGGCCGCCGCCTCCACCGAGCCGGAGGAACAGCCCCCGGTACTTGACCTCCCCCGCGACGACGAGCTCCAGCCGGAACAACCCGACGCCTCTCTCCCTAGTGAGCTCGGCCTGCTCGTCGCGAGCGCCACGGGCTCCTCTTCGGGTGGATGAGCATCATCACTGGGCCGTGAAGCTAGCCGGCCTGAGGGCCTCCGTCGCCGCTGCCTCGAGCCGTCCTGGGGGTCGCCGCCGTCGTTGCCCCTTGCCGGCCTTGGGGCCTCCATCGCCGCTGCCCCTTGCCGGCCTGGGGGCCTCCTCCACCGCTGCCTGAGAGAGGGAGAGGGAGAGAGAGAGGGAGAGAGAGATGCGAGAGAGAGAGATGCGAGACAGAGAGAGAGAGAGAGAGAGAGAGAGAGAGAGAGAGAGAGAGAGAGAGAGATGCGGGAGGTGGAAGAAGGAGCCGGTGGAGTTGATTTGGGGAGGGATCCGGGTGAATGTATTTCGACCAATAGGAGGCCAGCATTTGCAAACAATGGATCGATGATGTGGCACCTGGGTTTTCTTGATTTCATTGTGCGTTTATTTTGAGGTACTAAACAATCTCAAATAAAAAAGTTGTCAACTATAAAGCTTTAGATTTCGTCGTGTTCTACAAATTTCATTTTGGTAATTTCACCATCCGAAATCGTTTACAAAATTTGAATTTTAAATTTAAGAAATTCAATTAGTTTTCGTTGACAAGATGATTTTAAATAAAAACGTCATCAAATACAAACTTTCATAACTTATTGTGATCTATAACTCTCATTTTGGATGTTCCTCCATAAGAGGTTATTTGAAATAAAAGATTCAAATTTCAAATTTGAAAAACTTCAATATACTTTTTGTTAGCAAAATTAATTTAAATAAAAAATATTGAACTACAACATTGTATAACATCTGAATATATACAACTTTTATTTTGGTCATTTGTTCATACCACATAGTGGTAGTAAAATTTTCACAAATCTTATATACTTATCTTATAGTTTCATGAACCTATGTGATAGATGTAAATTTTGTGAACAATTTTACTATCACTTTGTTGAACTAAGAAATGGTCCAAATAAAAGTTGTATATCTTGACAAGTTATACAACTTTGTAATTCAACACTTTTTAATTTGAATTCGTTCAGGGCTTCAAAATATTGTTTGAATTTTTCTTTGCCGAAAAAACACTCGGCAAAGATGGGTCTTTGCCGAGTGTTTTTTCTTTGCACTCGGCAAACGTGGTGTTTGCCGAGTGTATTTATTTTACCGTAAGTTTTTTTGTTAGACACTCGGCAAAAACGTTGTTTGCCGAGTGCCCGAAGGAATACACTCGGCAAAGTCTCAAACACTCGGCAAATATCAGATTTCCCGTAGTGGCTGCTAGTACATTCCGTCTGTTTGGGGGACAGTATTACTAAATTTCAAGCTTTTATGAGCGAAAACGTAGCCTCGATTAGGTAAGTAGGACATCTCCATCCACATGGCTCTCAAAGATCAATCCAAAATGTCAGATTAGACACAATAATTAACTTAAAAATGAAAGGACAAAGACAATGTCACTATGATCCAAAGGCTTGAAGGAGATGAGAGCTGGCTACTGCGTCTGCGTGGATTCTTGTCTTGGTACGAAGAACTTGATCGATCAGCCCAAGCGGGTAATACAATCAAGTGGACACCTATGGACAAAAAATAATTAAAGCATTCATAGAAACTTATCACGGCAATGCTACATCCAAAAGTTGTTTGACACTGGAGTCCAGTCCAAGCTTATCCGATGCCGTGGGGCGTGGCGTGGGCCGGCTTCACGTGCCTAGCCTACTGTTCCAGAAACTTCATGACGGGCAAGCCGCGTCGGAGCAGCACGTGAAACCCCTATCAACTTAGGAGTAGACGACAAACTGATCTTACCAACGGAGAGTAGGCTTCAAGACAAATCCAAGACACGATCACGAGTATCATTTCCATACTAAGTATACATAGCATTCGATTAATTAGATTCACGTTCATACACATCGCTCGCAGATTGAAATCACAAGAACAACTAGTTGAACACGCTCACTAAATAGTACAACTATACTGGTAGATTTGTACTCGTACTTCACCGAGAGAGAGAGAGAGAGAGAGAGAGGAAGTGGTACGTGCCGTGACGGGTGGGTTCGATCAGTGGGCGCGGGCCGCCGGCTTGAAGGACGTGAGCTCGCGGGTGCTGGTCCAGACCTGCTCGTACACGACGGCCACGTAGGGCGCGCTCCGTCCCGATGGGTCGGCCGCGTCGACCACGAGGCGGTAGTTCATCCCGGACACCACCTGCTGCTCTCCGCGCACGACGCGGCGGAACCGCAGCCCGTCGCCGGCCAGCCGCTTCTGCTTCGCCTGCCCCAGCGCCCACCCGCCGAGCTCCTGGATGTGCTTCTCCCGCACGTCAGGGATCGGGTTCCACCCGCCAACCATCCCGCCGCGGCCGCCGAGCGCCGCGTCAGCGGCGGGGCTCATGAGGGCGACGGCCGCGAGGGAGAGGAGGAGGAGGAGTGGTCTCGCCGCCATGGCTGCCGGATCGGGACGGGGAGGGAGTTACGGAGGGGGAGAGGGGCTTGCTTGCGGAACGGTAGATCTGAGTCTGAGATTGCTTTGCGTAGGCGGGGGTGAATTCACGGTTCGGGGGCAGCGCATTTATAAACGAAGAGCGGACTCCACCTTTTCCTTTCCTCTGAAGGCAGAAAAAGACTCTTCTTTCCTCTGAAGGCAGAAAAAGACTCTTCTTTCCTCTGAAGGCAGAAAAAGACTGGGTACAAAATCTTGTTACTCCTTTTTCTAATACCGTTGGACGTGGCGACAGGGAACGGACCGACGGAGGAACCCAGTGACGCCTGTTGCACGTGGTCGCGCCGCGGCACACTCGGAAAACCGGGTGCGCCGTGTTGACTGGCGCGGACGGTCGCATTGCTCCGCCACGTCGACGTCAACTTTTTTTTATTTTTTTAACGATATCACATATTTTTAGGAGAGATTTCTTCTTTTTTTGCGAAGGTTTGAGGAGAGATTAATTTTTGATCGATTGAAATTTCAGTATCTTTTAGTCGTTTTTTTATGTTGCAATAAGTCTTTTTGTGTGTTGAAATAATTCTTACACAAGATTTTGCAACAATATTACTGTACTCCCTCCATTCTTTTTTTTGTTGTCGTTTCAGACATCCAAAATGAACTAGCAATGAACTACCAAATCTGGTCTGAACGACAACAAAAAGAAAATGGAGGGAGTATGTTGTAATTTCTCATGATGCACTAGTAATTTTTAGGTGTTACAGCAATTATATTTGTATGTTGCAATGTTGCAACATGTAGACTGAAAAAAAAATTAAAATTTGGTGGACCAAAAATAGTAAATATGTTGAATTTGTCTTCCATCATAAATAAAAGTTGATACAGCAAATACTTAACATAACATTTTTGAAATAAGCAATGACTTAAGTGAACATTGTTTACCATATTCATTTAATATTACAACTTAGAACTAATAGGGTCATGATTTTTTAAGGTGTGCATGACCCTATGAGAGGTCCACGGCCGATCGGATATCCATGGACGATTCTAAGACCTTGTTACACTATGTCGGCACCTCCCTTATCAGCTCTCAATACCAAAACACTTGGTTACAATGTTCACGAGAGCTTATTGTCACCATGCTTGCCTATATTGCCAGTCATTACTCTAAGGCTTTTTTGGTTTGGCTTCTAAATCGGCTTTTGCTTTAAAAAAGCCAAAAGCATTTTATTATTAAAAGTCATATGTTTGAGCATCTTATCATGAGAAGTACTGTATAACAATGATGGTAACCACTCGATTATATCTGAAAAAACTTTCAAGGACAACTGCATTTTGAAATATAGATGAATCTGAGTTGACGCAGTTCATCCGCAGATGGAGGAATAGACAAATTCTTGTACTACTCAATATAAATTCTTGTACTACTCAATATAGACATTTCAAGTTTAATTCAGGGATTGTTTGATTAGGCAACAGAAAACCCGACCAAGTATTGGTTATGGCCAAAGTTTAGGTGAAAATAGGAACCAAGGGGGTGCTTGGTTCAGGGTCACACATGGCCACGCCACGCTGTGGCGCCGCCGCGGCTGTGGCGTCCAGAAACGGCGCCACACTCCGCCACAAAATCAGCCACACTTTGAATACTAGTACAGGAGGAAAACGACAAACTAAAATGCTGTGGCGCAAACCAAGCAGGAAGCCGTGAAACTCGCCGTACCTTGGGCGTGGCCAAGTGTGGCCGTGAACCAAGCACCCCCCAAGTATGTCTTTTTGTCTGTGCACAACCCAAAACAGAGTTGAGGAGACAGAAACTTTGTTGGGTTTTCTCCTCCATCGTATATATGAGGTTCGGTTTATGATAGTGCTTGCGGTCGTCACTGCCTTTCGTTTGCGAATTATGAACGCCGTTGTTCCGGACTTGCTAAACCAGCTAGAGTTGGTTTTGGTTGTTGACAAGCTGCTGCCTATGTATTTGGCTAGGGTTGGATTATCCGAAGTCTGATTCCTTTAGGTTCTGCAAAACTAGGTTAGGCCTAGAAAAACAAATAAAGCTGCCTACCCACTTTTTTAGTGGCCATATGTGATTGGATAGACCTCACACTTAAACATACGGCATGAAGGACTCATTATCCTTGATTGGACAGACCTCACACTTCAACATACATGTTACATGTACGTAGGACCCATTTGGTACATCTTTAAGAGCATATTCTGACGCAGAATGTGTGGAGTTGTACTATTAAGAAGAAATTATTCTAGATTGGTTTTGTGAAATGTTTTTCTAAAATGAACGAAGATGTTGGGAGACTAAAAAAGTAGCCTTTTCTGGTTCTGTCAAGTGAGCCTCAATTCGGATTCTAAAAGTTTAACCTAGAAAATCATAGAGAATTACTTTCAGCCACATAATCACTTCTCTTTTGAGAATCAGCTTCTCCAAGAGAACCACTTCCAGAGAATTCCTACCAAAATGGCACGTAAACTTCTCCTATTGTAGGCTTCTAGCTCCTCGCACACTCCACATTTCTATTATCTAGCTATAAAGTACTAGTATAACTTAGCATTCAGAAATGCCATGCTCACTTCAGCATTGTAAGGCCGTGCAAGGTACATTGTTTGGTTCACAACATTGTCACACGGCATCTTGTACGCCATAATCCTGATCAATCTTGAAATGGAGTTAATTTTAATCCTTTCAAACCTATCATTTTTATTTCATCCCAGGAATACTGATAAAATAAAGATTTATACAGTCTACGCTAGATAGTATTCTTGTGGGTAATTTTGAAAAACAAATGAAGTATTTATTAGTTAGTAGCCAGGATCGAGTGGGTCTAAATCTTTAGTCCAAGCAATATGCAAACCGGCCGTTGAGAAACAGCGGCGATTGGCGAGTCGATGTCACTGACAAGCTGCTTGCCGGCGCTGGGACCTTCGATTGAAAATTAAATCAACCGTGTCCGTCTCAATGTGTTTAAAGATCATATAATTGGTTGGAAATATTATTTGATTAATTTAATATAAAATGGTTTCAGATCGCCCTGTTCACTAGAAATTTAATTGCTAAGGCAACAGTTCAATTAGCTTCCTTGTTGCCCGATTGCCGCCTGCCAATGTGTAGAAACAACGTCGATTCAACTCCTCAAGCCAAGCCAGCCGCGGCGATTAGATTGGCTTAATTAAAAAAACTACTCCCTCTGTTTCTAATTATATAACGCCGTTGATTTTTTTTGTTGAACTTTAACCAACAATATATATGAAAATATTTAGTTGCTTAACGTGAAATGTATATTGTTGGATCTATCATCAAAAGCATTTCAAGATTAACTTATACATTTTGCTATTTGCAAAAATATTTATGAATAAGACGAAAGGTTAAAGTAACGAAAAAAGTCAACGGTGTCATATATTTAAAAACGGAGGGAATATCCACTTTGAGATTCATGCTAGTTTTCAGGAAAAAAGAAGTTTGGGTTGTTCTATAATTTTTTGCTTGTCATTACATTTCTTTCTAGTAGCAAGTCTAAACCAATAAAGAACCAGTTGAGAGAAAAATGATTTTGACCTACTAGAATTTACCCTACCTGTGTGTCAACCATCGATCTAAATCTTACCCCACCTCAGAGCCGTCCGATCCTGCCGTGGTAGTCCCACCTGCCACCGAGCGTTACAATATGTAACGCTGAGTCACGCTCGTAGTATTAGAGGTGCGACATTGAGATGCTTTTTTTCACTTGCGATTTCCCTACCCGCCCACCGAACTCGTCCGGATTTCACGCCTTGGCCGGATTTCGTCTCTTGATTTCTTTCCATTTTTCTTGCAATCCCACGCGCCTGCGATCATGATTGTCTCTCGCTGAATCAAGGTTTCCCTCCCAACCATACCCGAGCTTTCTTTCCAACCCGCCCAGACTGCCCACTTGACATCGATCGCCAGGGACAGCGCCTCCATCGCCGAGAGAGGAAGAGGAGGAAGGGGAAGGCCGGCGCCGGGGCAGGCAAGATGAAATCGGGGGACGCAACTTGCAGGAGCTACAATCTCCTGCGACCATATCCCTCTCCGGTAATTTCATCTGGACTCGCGAATCTCGATTGGACTAGGAGCAACTTCGATCTGAACTGATTGTTGTTGTGCAGCTTACGGGAGATATGTCTGTGGAGGTGAGTTGACATCCTCTTCCACGCAGGGAGGAAGGTGAGATAGTAGCAGCCCAAGAAGTCGATCCCGGTATCATTCTGTTGCACGACGGCAGCCCAAGCTGCAGTTATGAGTTCCACAAAAAAAAATGCTGCAGGTATGATTGTTGTCCCCTCCCCATTAATCTTGCATGTTAGATTATTGTTTTAATGGAATTCCTTGAAACCACGCCGCCGTCAGGTAGTTCTCCGTGCAAATCTACTGGATGAAACTGAAAGTCACCAATGGGAATTTCTTTCTACACGATGGATGAAGTCACCAGGTGATTGGATGGCCAAGGAAGAGCATGAAAATATGAATCACCTTATCATATGTCTCATAGGGACCTCTTCCTTTTATAGATAAGCAATGCACCAAAGGAGGACCCACCTAGTTGGATATTTAGTTAGATATTTGTGCCTCCAATCAAGGCATAAAGTTCAATTTGAACTTCTCTTACTTAGCCATATTGGCCTTTGCTATTGACAGCTATCTCTAGCTGTGTCTTGATCCTTCTACCGACTTCTTTAGCCGGCATGATCAATCCAACATTCTCCCCCTTGATCATAAGGCTAAACATTATAAGTCTATTTTTCAACAAAAATGGCATGCCAAGATAAAAGGATTACAACGATGAATTTGACATACCGTTGAATCCAGTTACTATAGTATACCACCTCATATCAAATGAACTTCTTTAACTTAAGAGCTCCAAAACTCATTCCTTAAACTTCAGTCAAAACTTATGAACTCACTTCTTCGATAGATGGTACACCAAATCAATAAATTACTGCAGTCAATTAAGTACTACAGAACTAATTGACTATGGTTCCCGATCAATCTTGAAGCGAGTCCTACTTATTGTTATGGGGAGATGGTGCAATAGTGTCCCTTGAGTGCGGTTTGTTTTCCTTTCATTCATTATCGTCCGCGCACATATAAGGAAGGACAAAACTTATTTCCAGAATCAAAGTTTGAGATCTCATTATTTCAAGCATTATAAGCTGTCTTTGAAACTTAATGCCGGCAAGCTTCAAGACAAGCTATTAATAGGGAATCACTAAACATATGATGCTCATATCACTTAGGTCTTAACAATAATACTTAATCAGAACATCAACCTTGAGCATTACATGCTCTTATAATTTGATTCTGGATTCTTTCACAATGCCTTTTGTGTTTGGCAGAAAACACTAGACATGTTACTCGAATAGTACCGCACTCTTGCGTAATAAAAGCCGGGATTAATTAATTTCTTCAACTTAAAGAAAATTCTTATTCATAATTGATAAGAAACTTTATTCCCTATATATTGATACAGATTTAAACATGCCACAACATTAGTTTGCATCATTCATGATGCCTTAAGAAATTTGGAGCCTTCCACAATGACTCCCCTTCAAAGGCGAAGATATCACTTATGTGGAAAGTCTTATTTATCTGATATCAACGCACCTCATAGACTCCTTATTTGTAGGCATGTAATCCTTTTAAGCACAAGGCTTTCATTATAAATTTTCCAGAGGTCCAATTCTGGATTTATTTCTGCCAAAATTTATCCCAGACATAATCATTAAGGGTGCTTAAGTACTTCATCATCAAGAGACCATCAGAAAATGTCACCCTTAATTTGTAAACCGTAACAGAGCCATACTTCCGTAATATGTATTATCTTAATGCTCTGTAGATACTTTTGAGGCAATGCTCATTAATGGACCTTGTCTTGGTGATTCTAAATTGAAATACAAAATTGCATCACCAAGATATTCTGAATATCCAGAGATGATAAAACTCTTGGATTCATTTGCAATATCCCTATTGCTTTTCTTATCATACTTGTTTACCACTGATGAGATCAAAAGTCCTGAAAATTATGAGCACCAAGTGCTACTATCGCAATCAATCCCCTTGTTAAGCCTTTTGTCATCAAAAATAAATTTATAGGCTTCATTCTCATTAGAATAGATTGAATATTTTCTCAAGCTCTACACCAAGTAGAGCTCCTATCAAAATTCACTTATGTGTACCCTTTCTTAAATCGGATGGAATTATGACGACCATCTTAAAGAAATATCTTTATTCATTATTTCCATCCATAGTTCTTTAGCAAACTCAAATGAATTCTTTTAGGGAGGTGGATCTTTACTTGATGAGTGCATTCATCTCTTTGATGAGATGTTCCACTCTCCCCCTCGAAGTATGGTCCATGCAATAGAACCATAGTTCGACAAACTCTCATAAAGAGATGTTCCATTTTGAGTTATTTATTTGGCAACATGCACATAATTGATTTTCTCATTTGTTTGCTAAATAAGCGCACATTCTTTCGAGCTCAAATATAGTCCACCTTACTATGCATTATGGCTAGCCACATAATTTGGTGAACTCTAAACCTTGAGTAAACCTTTATATCTTAAGCTCTTTAATATATTGAGCATTCTTATGATAAAACATCATAAGACTTAAGTGAGCTCTTTTACATGTCAGATTAACTTTAACATAATTCTCAGAGGTAATTGCTCCCCCTGATCTTAACTGGCATGAGACATTACTTTAGGTTACTCCCACAAGACATTAGTAGACGAGAGAATCATATCAATATTTTAACATAAGGTTTTCTAATGGAAGTATACTTCTCATGATATTTGTGCACTTTAATTATCATTAATTGCCTTAGGTAATGGCCATATGCCAATGACATTCCTTATGAGGGTACAATCAAATAACATGATTGAAGTTAATAGGGATATTCATCATAATTGCCTCAATTAAACATTATGGGAATGTCACATGAACGTAATATACATTAGTGTGACATAACATAATCCCAGAACAACCATTAAATTTCAACCAATACTTTTCATTGGTTTCATCAGAGTTCTTAATTACTTAGGAAATGCACTATTGCAATTGACTTGATCAAATCACAATATGTGCCATAAGACAATCCTAAAATGACATTATTTGATCAGTAACTTAATTTAACGTGACTTATGCATCATGTGACCATGCTCTTGAATTCTTAAGTTTCGACAACATAATGATAATCATTGATGCATGGTCAATATAATTGTTCATAATATACTCATGAGGCATCAACATTAATCATGATTTAAAAACATCATTGATCTTTAAGCATAATCACGAACAGACTTAATCTTTAGTATTATCATTGTTCAAAGTTAAGCATTATTCATTCTTAAGGCAAAGCATAACACATCACATAAAGAAGGAAGTCATACAAAATTTAAACTAAGAGTATGACCTTTAATTTATTGCTTTTAATTTGTAATGCACATGAAATTTATGGACCTTAATTGATAAAAAAACAAAAGCCATCTTTAGTATTTATTATCCTAAAAGGATCATTATTCATTCATGTATGGATAACTTAATCGAGCAATTCATAGCTGCATACAACATTAGTTGGAATTATTACCAAAAATATCACTGCAACTAGTCTTTATCAATGCCCATCAAAATTCAATTTTCAAGTCAAATCATGTGAATCTAATTTGACTCAAGATGACTTAAATCTTAGAGGCCAAAACCTTAGTCATCATAACATAATAATTATTTATGCTAGTCTTATTATTTATGCGCAAAATCTCTTACTTAAAATGAAAATAATATTAACATTAATTGATTACCATGATGCCTCATAAACAGTGCTCATTAGTTGAAAACTTAAAAATTGCACTAAATAGTCTAAGCCCAAATCTTATTATGCCTCACCATTAATTTTGATATGAAATCGATTAAAATAAACAAGCATGTTCGTGACATATACTTTAGTTAGGAAAAATAAAGATGTCACACTTCTCAGAACCTTCAAATTCTCTGATAATTAATTTTTTTATTGCCTCCAACTTAATCAGAGAATTAAGCATAATACTGCAGCGATAACTGTACTCATTATTGGGCTAAGACATTAAGGGCAATGATTTATTAGCATAAGTCACTAATCACTAAAAAATCCTTAATTTTACTGATCAAAAGATCTCTAATAAGCCTCACAATTTGAAGCATTAGATGCTTCATAAAGAGCAAGCATCATCATGAACTTCTTTTATTGATTCAAAACCCAAATCAGCTACGGCCAGAAATGGATTAAGAACAATAAAATAGTTGTGAACAAGTATTTATTAATCAGCTACGGCCAGAATAACAAATACAAGTCACACACTTAATTTGTGTATAAACTTCTTTTACCAATTCAAATCCAAATCAGCTACGACCAGAAATGGATTAAGAACGATAAAATGGTTGTGAACAAGTATTTATTAATCAGCTACGGCCAGAATAATAAATACAAGTCACACTTAATTTTATGTATAAACTTCTTTTACTATTCATGCTCAAGATCAGCTATGGTCAGAAATTGAACATGAATAGCAAAATATTGTGATCACATATTTATCAATCAGCTACGGCCAGAATGACAAACATATACCACACTTATTTTTTATTAATTCTCATACATAACCTTCTTTTATTACTTCAGCTCAAAATCAGCTTTGACCAGAAAATGAACCGGAATAATAAAAAGTTGTGAACATATATTCATCAATCAGCTTGTCACACCCCAAAATTTCTATTTTGGGATGTGAAGCATTTTTGCTAGATTTTCTTTTAGAAAATAAAATGAATTTGTTTTATGTGATGAAAAATGAATTTGTAAAATAATATACTAGGCTAAGGATTTTGTTGGTTGGATAATTCCTTGTTAAATTCTCTCATTCCCGATATCATTTCCTACCGATTTCTCAAGTTTTATACATCTCTTTCTCTTTTTCCTTTTTATTTGTCTTGATCGTAAATCCCTAGGCCGTCCTCCATCTATTTTTGAGCCGGCCCAACTCTTTTCTTTCTTGGTCCGCAGCAGTCCGAGCCCAAAAAATATCAGCCCACAAACTGCACGCATTCAAAAAGGAAAGAAAATGAGCATTAAACAACGAATTAATGCATTTTCCTTTATTTCCTCTCTTTCCTTCCTTTCCCCCACCAACTCCACCTCTCCCTACAAATACAGGGCCTCTCCCACATCCTCCCCACCCCCACAAACACTCACCACGCCGCCAGGCTGCCGTCATGCCCTGCCACTCTCGCGCCCAGCCATGCAGCTGCCGATTGGCATCAACGTTTCCGACGATCCAGCCAACCAAATACCACCAAATTTCACCAGCACGTGCGCCATGAGTTACTCTACAACACATCCAAATATTACACCGAGAGGTGACCTGAATCGACGGGGATCTGATTCGCAATGACGACTGCTCCCTGTTCTGGAATCTGTCCAGCGCATCTGACGGTAATTCTTGTTCTGCCCAACCTGTTGCCTTTCTTGATGCAATTTCCGAGCCATGGTGTGTTGCATCAAGTCTTTATCACTATTGCAGAAGGATTCGTCCAGATATGTTCTTGTGCCTTCAGGAACGCGATGCCATCAGTAACTGTTGCTGCACGACCCCATCACAATACAACTGATCGATCTTCTTCGCAGGTGAACCCATGACCCAATCCTCCAGTGTTTCACGTGTTCCACACCATTAGGCATACTACTTGAAACCATGTTCCAAAACATGCAGCCAATTGACGGGAACGTGCATGTTTCTTTCATTCTCTATGCACAGCTTTTCTATTCAATTTTCAGAAATACCTTGTTACATTGAATTGCTGATATCTTTTTATTCCTAGCTCCGATTTAGGTGATTCTTGCGCCTAAATCTTCGTTGCAGAATGATCTATCCAACCATAGTGTTTTTATGATGTGCTTTATCTGTTTGGTGTACTGTATTTATTTGTTTGTGCCTTTTCTTTTTATCGATAGTTTATACGAATGGACGATGACGTGGAGAAGCGGTATGAGAACATGAAGAGCAAGAAAAGAGCACTGAGCAGCATTATATGAGCAGGCAAGTGTCCTTGACGCATGTTGATCCTATTTCTTTCTCCCTCTAGTTTAGTCATGCATTGCGTTTAATATGAAACCTATGTGTCATTATCCTGTTCCTTACTATTTCCTTGTCGCCTGGTTGTGGTAGATGATAGTGGTGTCATGGGTGGATTCATGCTTAGCCTTGCTGGATGTTGGGATGGGAGTCCTTAATTTTAACTAATGATCTATGCAACCTAATCGGAAATGGTAAAGGTTAGAAACATGGAGATTAGGAATCTAGGCAGGACGGTTGGTTTGGTATGGTGCCGGCGTGCATGAGATTATGGTTGGTGCTAGTTTCCTGCTTAGATTCTAAGGACCGGTTCATGGAGCATGTAACCCGGCATATCCGCGCCATCACAAGACTGCTATGGAACAGCTTGGCCAATTAATTAGATGCTTTCCTTATTCTGTGTGCACCATCCAGTGGTCTAGTGGCGCAAGAGGGGGCTTCTGCAGCGGAGGTAAAATAGACTCCAATATGCTGTTAGCGGTGGAACCTTAGCGGGTGCATACAGAATTTGGAAGCGCTTTGTAAAGGTCTCGTAGTGATCTCCTGGCCACACACCATAGGAAGTGTGCAGTGGCATAATGGAGGTTTTAGTCACCGACGGGTGATGAAATCACGACTTGTGGGTAAAGTGGTGCAACCTCTGCAGAGTGTAAAACTGTCTTGACAGCCGTGCTCACGGTCACGAGCAAGCCTGGACTTATTCATGATTAGTTGGATGGTTTGGTTGGTTTGGTAGTTGGGTGGTGGGAACCCGATGAGTTGGTAGCCAGGTGGTGGGAACCTGGTGAGCAGTTGTATGTTGGTCTTGGAGGGTGGTCATCACACTTAGTAATATAGGTGCTTTATGTCTTAGTTATAGTTGCTTTTCTGCTATTGACCTATATTAGCCTTTCTTTCATATAAACCTGCATGTCATACTTTCCTACACTTGCGGAGTACGGCATGTACTCACGCTTGCTTTTTCCTCCACAATTATCAAATGTTGCTCAGTGGGGAAGCCAAAGACTACAATGAAGACGACGCACAGAAGGTCACGTTGCCGCCAGTCGATTGCCTGTGGAGCGCCCTCAAGTTGTTTCTTCCGCTGCTGTGTTTAGAACTCTGGTTTGTTTTTATTTAAGTTATTTTATTCACTATAGAACTGTATATCACTATGATGTCGCTACATGTATGATAAAACAGATCCTGGCATACATGTAGAATGCATTCGATTTATGCTATATAAAAATCGGGTGTGACAAAGCTTTGGCCAGAATGACAAATAGATGTCACACTTAATCAGAGAATCATTATTTTGCAGCGGAAGCATTAAACATAAAGCATACTTAAGGCATAATGAGAATAAAAGCCTTAAGATAGATAAAGCATTGAAACATAACATAAAGTTGCTTTCAATAAATATAGGCATAAGGCAAAATTTCCTTAATCATTATTTTTCATAAATAGAGTATCATTTATTCGTAAAATATTCAAGGAAAAATTCCTTAGCATTGCCAATCTAAAGGTGAAATTATTTCGGCTATAAATTTATCTATCATGTGTCCAATTTCAAACGGCGGTCCCGATTTGGTCCACTTTGACTCCCCCGCGTCACCCCACCTGGGCCGAAAAGCCCATCTACTATAGCCAGCCGTCCTGGGCTATTGGATCTTGATCCAACGGCCACCACACGTCGCGGCGGGAACAAAAACCGGCGCCGTCCCGGCGCCCCCAAAACCCTAGTTTTATTTTCCCCTCCCCTTTCCTCTCCCATACGCCCCGGGGGAGAGCGCGGCGGCGCCGGCGAGCTCCTTTCGCCGGAGCCTGCGTGCGGCTTTGGCTAGCGCGCAGCTCCGTCGAGCAGTGCTAGTCCGGTGCCCTCATCCGCCGGAGTCGCACGCGCGCACACCGAAACCGGATCTGGGCCAGTGGACGGCGACGGCGAGTGGCTCGGCGTCTTCACCCGGGGCGGCACGACGGCGACCGTGGCCGCGGAGCACACCGGATGGCTGGTGTCCTTGACCACGAGCTGAGGCCGCGCACACGGGCTGGTGTGGCAAACTCCACCATGGCGGCACGGCGGCACCGCCGCGCTGCGGCGTGTCGACAACGACGACGTGGCCAAGGTGAGTCTTCCACTTAATCTTTAGGGTTAAGATTCTTGAATTTTAGGGGAAATTTGGGATTTGCCTCTGTAGCTAGGGTTAGGGTTCGTAATTTGGGGAATTCTTTAGAATTAGGCTTTAATTGTTGCAATTTCCCCTTGTTCTTTGATGCTCTAGCACAAATACCTTAAACCCTAGCTCTTATTGCCCACGGATTGGACCTTAAGTGAATTAGCATGGCCGTTACTAGGAAAACATGTGTAGTACAGATGCTTATTCTTGGGCTTAAAACATGAATTGCAAGAATGAATAAACTGGAATAGGATGGATTGCAAGTACTAGGGCATAATACCGAAGCATGAAAACCAAACCATCCCTTAGGGTTTGAACCATAAAAAAAATTGAACAGGTTGAACTTGAATGACTTAGGGCTCTATCATGAGCAAGTAGGCTCTGGTGCCATTGTTAGGTTCTTAGGATCGACAAGCTCATGTATAGAACCACAACATAGAGATGATTAAGAAGAACATACCGACTCTCAATGTCGAATTCCACTTTCTTACTACTTTGATGATCTTCAAGGGCATCGGTGTAGAAGAGGAGAGCCCTTCCCTTGGTTTCATTGCTAGGCTTGATTGGATGGCCAAGGAAGAGCATGAAAATATGAATCACCTTATCATATGTCTCATAGGGACCTCTTCCTTTTATAGATAAGCAATGCACCAAAGGGGGACCCACCTAGTTGGATATTTAGTTAGATATTTCTGCCTCCAATCAAGGCATAAAGTTCAATTTGAACTTCTCTTACTTAGCCATATTGGCCTTTGCTATTGACAGCTATCTCTAGCTGTGTCTTGATCCTTCTACCGACTTCTTTAGCCGGCATAATCAATCCAACACCTGGAGCTCAACCAATTTGTGGCAGACTGCAAAAGAAAGAAGATTTCCTTTATGTTTGTCTAGGTATAACCAGTGTATCTTGTGTTCTTGACGTAGTCCCGCTGCAGGTTAGCGCTTTGCTATGACACCATATATATTTGTGCATGAATATTCAGCAATAATTGTACTTCTAATGATTTACATGCCATACAGATACTGTACTTGACATAATTTTTCATTTGGAGATACCATTTTTTACATGGTAATTTGGTGTGGTTAATCGCTTACTGGAAAAAGAATAATATAGACAAAGTATGGTTTGTGGTGCAAAGCATGTTAGCAAGGCGAGTGACTGAAATATTTCTTGCTACTCACACCAGGTTAATCTCCAACTATTGGTTTTCTTCAGTTATTGATAAAGATGTACTACTACTATCGCATTACAAATACTGGTATTATTCTAAATCTCAGATGCCTTAATACAGTAGCAAAATAATATTATTAAGTTGATGTGTTGGTTTATTAGTTGTTCTAATCCTCATTCTTAGACCACTGACTACAAGTTCTGTATGATTTTGATATTTATTTATTTATTTATGTATTTATTTATTTATTTATTGATGGAAATGGTTTTGATATTTATTGCTTTCTCTCAGGATGTACACCAGTGCTGCTTAGATTAATAGTTTTATGATTTATGCATAAACACAGATAGCAAGAATTTGATAATTTCAATAGAATTACATGATAGGCATGTCAACAATTATCTGCACCAATGAAGATAACAAAGTTAGATACGGTTTGTTTCCTCTATGTGCACTTAACTATACTTTTAGAGGCCATGTGACCAGAAATGTTGTTCCATCCTAAATGTTGTTTTAGTCTTTTAAATTTTCTGGCACGTTTCTCCATTGTGCACCATTCATGAAATTTCTTATTCAAGAGTACTGAGTATACTGTATGGAGGTGAGGCTGAAAGAAATACAACATATGTATAAACTTTGAGGGAGTTCAGTGGCTCGCAAGGCTATGTTTCGACGGAGAATTATTTTTGATGTGCCATTTTTTAGTGTCATCGGAATAAGCATCCTCTGAAAATATGTTTTTCTCAATTAATGCTAGCTATGCTAGCTAACCATCTCAAATCAAGGGTGGCACCTCTATGTAGGCTTTCCAAATTCTGATGCCTTCAGATTTGAACTTGATATATAGCAGTTGTGTTCTTTTTAGGCTCCATGATGTCTTGATTCTTTCTGTGATTTTTCTTGGCACCTGTCTATTTACTTGAATTGTAACTATTCATTTGAGGTTAAAGTATGCATGCGCAATAATCTCAATTCTTACCCATGCCCCGTTCTTACTAGCATAACACATTTTCTTATTATGGTTCCCAAGGCAACAGTTGTCCGTTGGAGATTGAAATATCCGAGAACTTGATGAGTTTCACATGGCAAGCTACTATAATGAGCACATGCGCGACTAATTTTGATTTTGCAGAAACTTTATTGATGGATTTTGATTCAGATTTTATTGATGGACGTCGACATCTGAATGACATCAACAACTCCAATGGAAACTGACACTAGCAAAGGGATATGTGTAAGGTCCAAAATAAATCAAGATTTGCGGAAGCTTTGTTGATGGTTGTTGATTCAGACTGGATAATATGAATGTATTATTGTTATGTACTATAGTTGTGCTATGGGATTTCAACTGAATATATGGATGTATGATGCAGGAGTAAGTTGTGCTTGTAAGAAATCATGATTTTGAATTTTTTTTTTACAGATGGAGATGCTTTTTACCCCTGATTGTTTGTTGAAGAGACAATGTAGGAAATTTCAGTGAGTGCAATATTTGTTTCAAAAAAAAATATTTCAATCATTAATACATCATTTCACCTTTTCACTTAGCTTTAAAAACAGTGACATTATTGAATTATTGATTGCACTATGCATTAGTTTTTTTTGGGTAACACTATACATTAGTTGATAATAACTAATAAAAATAATTTCTAAAATAGCATTTACATAATAAGAAAGAATTCCTAACGTGTAAAATGTAAGAAAGAAAATGAAGCGTGATATGAATTCTAAATTAAATTTCTTTGGAACGTCCTAGGAAAAACAAAAAGACTGGACACATGATCCTTTACAATATTGCATTACTATTGGAAGAAACGAAAATATTGGACAAAAACGAATGTGTAGTCGTGTTGCCAATAATTCTCGTGGTCTTGCCAAATGATGCAATTTTTTTAAACACGTGCGTGGCGCACGTGCATTGGTACTATTATAAAGCTAGTATATAACTAGTTTAAGGCCAGTTTATCTAGATCATTGGATCAAAATACTTTAGTGTCCCCAGAATACTAGCTATTATCATGGATTGTAAAGGTCGTAAAAAAAAAAAGGATTTTGAGCCTTATACATATATAAAGTCTGAGCCACTTGGTTTCAATTTCCTTCAACGTCTAAAAGCATGGAAAACAAGATTGACCAATGATCAAATCACTTTATTGTAGCTATTACAAAACATTCTACTGTAGCTTTATAATCCAGCGATATCACATCACAGCATATATGCCCTCTGCTAATTAATAATCCATGTAAGCACCGGCCAGCCATCGATCGGGCCCTGATCAGTTCGCCGGCACGAATGACAGCAGCTTCCGTGTCTTGGTCCACTCCTGCTCGTACACAACCGCCCCGTAAGTCCCGTTCCTCCCGCGGCGGTCCGTCGCGTCAAGGATGAGACCGTAGTTCATCCCGGATACGACCTGCTCCTTGCCACTCACCACCTTGTTGAAGCGCAGCCCGTCTTTGTCCAGCCTCACGTGCTCCGCCACAGCCCAGCCGCCGAGCTCCTGGACGTGGGGGTCGTTCACGTCCTCGATCGGACTCCACCCGCCGTCTATCTGTGGCGCCACGCCTGGTGCCGCAGCTGGCGCGGCAGAGCAGAGCCCGGCAAGAGCGAGGACGGCGATAAGCGCAGCAGGGAGAAGGGTACTGCCCATGGTCAAGGACAAAAGGTCTCGACTCCTGGTCAGGTTTCAGAAGGTGTCGTGGTGCGGTGGGGATGGTGGTGCGAGAAGGGGTAAGCAGATCTTAAATAGATGCGCCAAAACTTGTGTGTACAATATTTAATAGGTAATTTTTAGGAAATATTTAGTAGTCACTTATCCTAACTTATTTTCGTATGAATCATTTGATATAAATACTGCTGCATAATTATCTCTGATATATTTCTTCTAGTATTTGGTTAAGGTTTGCCAAAAAAGCTATGTGCCATTTTAGTGGTTATTAATTATGGCTAGTTCTACACATTTATTGATTGCTATATGATAAGTTCGGGCAGCACTTCATGAGTTCCTTACCTCTACCATTCAAAATAAAAGTTCCTTACCTCCGAGGAACGATTTTAGCAGGCATTTATTAATATCAGGTATTGTATTATAGTTTTTTTGGGACGTATTACAATTTTATTGTTATGCAAATAAACTATACACATCATTGAGAAGGCGCTTGCCACATGGGAGAGGGGGCGCTGCTGCAGGCTTGTTTTTGAGAAGCCATATGTAGTGCTAGTTATCTTACGGTGTCCCCTTCGCCAGTAGCAGAGCCAGCAAGGGGGGCGGTGGGCCGCGGACCGCCCCCAATTTCAGCCCAGCACTACATTGTAGTACAATAGCAAGTAGTTTTTTCTTTTTCTCGGCCTAATAGCATTTTGGCCCACTCCAAGCTATAGGCCTGGCTCCGCCACTGCCCCTCCCCTCTCTAAATGGTAGATTGATGTAAATTCCAGTTATTATCTATTTTTTTCAGTTATCATCGTTGAAAAGGGAAGATGCAACGAGTTACCCAATTGAAATACATTTTTACATAAAGAATTTTTATTTGATCATGTAAATAAAAACACCACAACCTCTATTGATGTATTTAGCTCAGAATAGTTAATATAACGTTTAAAAATGAGTTTTACACAACATGCAACAAATATCTAGTGTTTACCGTTAAAGCATGTATGGGAGACGTAGATATATATATAAGAATCAATATATATCCCTTGATAACTTTTAAAATAATCAATTAAAAACCGGAGATAGAGTATTAGACATCAGTGTGAAGTGTAACAATTTACTCAATTGATTTTATTGGGCACGTTATAACTTAACCAAATGTAAGAAATGACAAACGTTGCGTATGCAATGAACTCTGAAGGCCTTAGTAGCAAAACGCAAGTTGTAGGTTTTCTTACGTTTCAGAAGCAGCGCGATAACGTAATATGTTCCATAGTTTCTGTTGTATAATACTCAAAAACATAAGTTACTGCCAAGGTAAAATTCTGTTTCCGTAGTATGTTCGGTAATTTCTGTTTTGAAATAGAGTATAAGTTACTTCAAAGATAAACTAGTTTAACACAAGATTGAATAGTAACCGAATGAAGTAAACAAAAAAATAAAGATTAAACTTGACCTTTGGAGAAGGACCTACTGGACCCAAGGTATACTTCAGAGAAGCACCTAACGTTTCAGTTGCTCTTGCAATGAATTGTCTTACCATATTTTGCATAAATGCGCAATTATGTTTGAGTTTCTTAGGTAAGTGAAAATAACAACAGTTGTATGCCTTCGGTTAAGTCAATTTGTTTGTCGTACTTTCAACAGTGGCAAAACGCTTGGTCCTGCCTTTTGATGAAACAAGGTGGATCATCCGAATCCGTCAGATCCTCCATGAGGAGATCGAGCTATGTGACGACGATGCTTGGTTGTTAGCTACACTTAACCTTTGGCAAGTTTGACCAAATTGGTAAGTGTTTGGTTGGTGACAAACATTAAGAAAAAAAAATTTAGGCTCCACATATCATAGAGTTAAAAAGTGTGGCAAGATTTTTTTAGGCACGGCAAAGTGTTGCTTTAATTTTCTTTGCCACATTTTTTGTGGTTTGCCACACTTGCATAAAGTTGTGTGACAAATGATGAGTATCCACAAAACATGCCCTACATCTTTCAGTTGGTGTCCCTTGGCCCATACCACCATTGTCGTGAAGAGCTCTTTGATATGGAGAGATACAAGCTCTCAGCGGCCAAAAGAGCGCAGATTCACCTCCCAGGCATGGACCTTCAACAGCTCGTGTACGGTTTTACAAGTTAGACCTATTCCGTGCTCACTATTACAGGTCGATTAAAGAGACTATTTTAGTTCCATACACATAATAATTTCTGATTTACTTATTGTTTGCAGGCATCTGAATCTTAGAATAGCAACGAGACACTTGGGTGGATGATGGCAGTCGATGTGTCATTCCTTCCCGAATACCTTCAGACTCTAAGCACGAAAAATAGCGACAGGGCACTGCTGAGGATCCCACCAAGGATGTCGTATCTGGTAGGTCTCTCTCGCAGGACGCCATCCGATAGCACTAGTGGGATCCGGCGCGCGAAGCGCGCCGGGAGAGTTTTTTATTTTGTGTTTTCATCGTGACACAGTTGTTTTTCCTGCGTGTCATGGGTGTGTGTTAACCGGTAAAGTTGGTCAGTGTATTTGTGCATCAGCAGCGAGGTTATTTTTACCAGTGTGTTATGAGTAGAGTTGCTAATGTAAATTACCAATTGCAGAGGCATGGATTATGTTGGTCAAGCACGACGTTACATAATCATTTTGAGGCTTCAAGGTACTATAGAAATAAGTTATAAACAAATAACAGGGAACATAGATGGCGGGAAGTGCATTATCATATTACACTGAACATAGTAATATAGGCGACGACAGATGCTAGGTTTTGCTAGCTAAAAACTCTGCTAAAACATGATCAACGTAGAAATATAGAAATGTAGACGTCTAGAACATTAGCATCCATGGCAAACCTAGACATAAGCACAATAGGCTTAGTCTTATACAATCCAACATCATATATGGCATGTATGTGAATGTTAGGTGTGAAAATTGGCAGCGAATTTCCAATGTTGCAGGACATACATGAGAAGGACGTGAAGATTTAAGCATAGAAAAGCAAGGGTGTTGAGAGCTGATGATATGGTTCATTTTGAGAGTGAAGCTTTGAAGGATTCCAGCATCAAGTTATTTTTCTTAATCAAGTTACGTGGTGCTTCTGGAGTTACGTGGGCGTCCTGGGTTTGTGCAGGCCACAGAGATACATGAGGGACTGCTTCGATGTTGTGTTTCAGAAAAGAAAACGGCAGGCTGCATATGTATGGAAGATTCCTGGGCGAGATGGAGTATGCGTGGAGGAAAATCTGAGTTCAGATAGAGATAAGGCACATACGTAAACCTAGGAGTTGTTTCTGTTAGAGTTTGTGTTAGTTACGGTTTAGGATTGTATTTGAGTCGGTTACATAGTCAGTTACGTAGAAGTTTCATTGTCATATAAAACCAGGTCCTGTTAGCGTCAGAGACCAGAGAGAAAAATCAATCGATACTTCGTTTCTTTTTTGCATCTGTTATTTCGTTCTTTGTTCCTTTGGTGCTTTGACGAGAAAAGCACTCGAGTTTCCCTGTGAAACTGGGATTTCTTTGCTGGTTTGTCGTGAAAACCAGTCGTATACTGTTGCGAAAATACAGTAGCTATCTACTTGTTGCTTGGCAATTTTGTTAAGCAACAAAATTGGCGACTCCGCTGGGGACGATTTTCATCGTTTTCGCAGCAGCAGATCGTGGTTGATCGGCAGTCCTGTTGCCGGTTAGAGGAGGATTTCATGGGGAATCCAGAAGGGAAGAAGGAGGAGGGGGGCAGCTCTGAAATCGACCCGGATAACATGATCGAAGTCACGCTGGAAGATCTCTCGGAGGAAGACCGGATGGCAATCGAGCTTGAGCTGAAGCGGGAGTTTGAAGAGGACTCGGCGGCGAGATTGAAGAGCAAGCTGGCATGCTTCCAGAAGACAAGGAACGGCATCATCAAGAAAGGCGATACGGCTAGCGCTTCCCGTCAGAAGGTAAATCAGCCTTTTTCTCTTGAAGATCTCGTTCATATGGTGGACGTCTCGGTAGCTAGCAAGTATGGTGCAGACATAACAAAGATTACACGTACCATTAATGATAGTGTCCGTGAATCATTTGATGCTTTTAAGTCTGAGTTTAGGCAAGACGCTGATAATAGTTTGCCCAGACAAGTACGCTCAGTAGTACAGCAGGTGTTGGGTGAATTGCAAGGGAAGCAGGGGGAGATCAGTGCACAGAATGTTAGTTTGGCAGCAATGCATGAGCCGGCAAGTACTTCTGTTAGGCCCAACATCCAAGGGTTAAGTGTTAACGCTAATTTACAGCAGCCTTTTTATCGAACAATGGCTTATGGTCCAGGCATACCACCAACAGGAAACGGGGTTCCTTTTGGGCCTGTTCCAGATGCTTATTTTCCTAAAGTTTCGACGTTGCCTGTAGGATCAGACAGTGCAGGTTCTGGAATACCGGATAGTGTTAGAGAACATATATCTAGAACCCTTAGGGAATTTGGTTTCGAGCCCAAAGGTCGCGCTAGATCTTACCAAAAACCTTACCCTGAACATTATGATACAATTCCATATCCTCGAGGGTTCAGAGTTCCCGATTTTGTTAAATTCACCGGTGATGATTCTAAAACCACTTACGAGCATGTAGGACAGTTTTTGGCGCAGATAAGTGACGTTGGCATAACTGATGTGCATAAAGTTAAACTGTTTCCTTTATCTTTGTCAAGTACTGCTTTCAATTGGTTTACATCTTTGGCACCGAACTCTGTTTATACATGGTCAAGTCTTGAACAAAAATTCCATGACTATTTTTACAATGGTGAAACTGAACTCAGGTTATCAGATCTTACTTCAGTTAGGCAAAAGTATAATGAAACAGTTTCTGAATATATTAAAAGATTTAGAGAAACTAGGAATAAATGTTATAGCCTAACCATTGGGGAAAAAGACTTGGCAGATTTGGCTTTTGCAGGACTATCATCGTATTTGAGAGAGAAATTGGAAGGACAATATTTTGTTGATGTAAATCAGGTTATGCAGCGTGCTATTGTTTATGAGAATCGTGCCAAAGATAGCAGGTCCTATAACCGGTTTAAGGATGGGAACATCAGGGAAAAGGAAAAGCAAGGTGTTAATTTTGTTGAAGACTCAACCAGTGATGATGATGCTGAAATTTGTGTGGCTGAGTGGATTGATGTGCCTAAAAATAAACCATTGCCTTGTTCTTTCTTGAAACCTAGTCCTGGGAAAAAGGAAGAGATAAAATATACATTTGATGTATCTAAATGTGATAGGCTCTTTGATGTGTTACTGCAGAATAATTTGATTAGGTTGAAGGAAGGGCACGTCATACCAACTTCAGAGCAGTTAGCCAAACGAAAATATTGCAAGTGGCATGATTCGTTTTCTCATACAACTAATGAGTGTAATTATTTCCGTCGACAGATACAATCAGCTCTGAATGATGGACGGTTAACTCTTGGGGACAATAGCAAGATGCGGCTGGATGTTGACCCGTTCCCTGTGAATGTGATCAACTTTGAGGAGAAAAAAGTATTGGTCCGGACTGATCAAGCTGAAACTACCAAGGGGAAGAATGTCGTTGTTTCTGATGATTTGAGAGCCAAGATGATAAAGCCAAAGAGTCCTGAGGTTGGTGTATGGAAAGTCAATGAGAAAAAGAAATTTCATCGAGCATTCAGGCCTACTTCTGAATATTTACTGAGCAAGTACAGTTCACAGTCAAGGAAGGAAAATGTTTTCCAGCGCCTCAGTGGTTTTAAAAGGGAGAGGTCTCCGGATGGTGGCTATGGAGGTAAATATGGTCAGAGGTACGGAAATTTGAACTTGGCTTCTTCATCTAAGTTTATCCATGCACCGAGGGGAACATATGTTCAGCAGTATTGGTCATCAAATCCACAATATTCAAGGTCAGCATGGCAGTGGCAGAATGGTGCATGGTCAGGGCAGAGAAGGAGTTTGGAAGTTCGGGGCAGTGATGCTATTGTTTTGCATGATCCGAAAAATGTGCGTGTACAGCAGAGATGGGTTCCTCGGAGTTCAAATAGGCCGGGGGGGATTATTGAGCCAATGGCAAGCGGTATTGCAGTTGCCAGAACTGATACAGTAAAGTCTGACAAAAATCAGCGAGTAGCTACAATGCAAGAAGTAGACGGTGCAGCTCATGTCCTGATGCAGATTGATGAGGAATCTAAAAGAGAATTTTCTAGTGGAAAAGAGGAGGATATATCAGCGGGTGCTGCTAGCTTGAGTATTAAGATTGGCTCAATGCCGTGCAGTATTGTGCAATCTGACAGAGAGAGGAAATTCGTTTTTGGGTCTGAAACGACACAGAAACCAAAACAGGTTGTAGCTGAGCTATGTGAAACACTGAAGAATGATGGACAACAGGCATTACAAAGTGTGTTTGCTGCTGAATCTAGTGCACGAAAGGGAAAGGAGCAGTGTACTATTGGGCAGAAAACAGAGGGCAAGCGTGCTAGAATAGATGCAGGTCATATGCATCATTCAGATAGTTTTTCAAACTGGGAACAAGATGTCAGAGCTGACATGATTGCAAATCAGCACATAGTTGGTCCTGGTCTGATGCCTCGTCTTAATTTATCAAAGAATGTGTGTGATAAGCAGGCTGGGTCGCTTCCTCCTGGGACGAAGCCTGCACCACAATGGTGCCCAGCTGGACTGAACCGCACACAGAAGAGACGACTTCAGAAAATGCGTGCAATGGAGAAAAAGGAGAAAGAACAGGAAGAGGAGCGGGATCGCTGGTTTAATCAGGCTCGACCTATGGTTGTTCCTAAAAAGACATGGAGAGAAAAGAGGCTTGCTAGAGAGGAAGATAATGACATGGATGATGATAGCAGTAATAGCAGCCCAGAACATGACACAAATAATGCTGATGTCAACATGGTGTTTGTGTTACCATCTGAATTTCGTGCTCCAGAATCAGAGGTAGCAGAGTTAGTTTTGGGAGCTGAGAATGCAGTGTTTGAAAAGCCAAAGGAACTAGGGAAGCACATGAAACCGTTACTTGTGAAAGGATATTTGGATGGTAAACCGATAAGTCGCATATTGGTTGATGGTGGGGCTGGAGTTAATGTAATGCCTATAGCGGTGTTCGAGAAGCTGGGTTTCAAGGAGGAAGAGTTGATGAAGACCAATACAAGCTTGAGTGGTTTTACGGGAGAACCAACTGAACCAAAAGGGATTATATCGACAGAGTTGACAATAGGCAGCAAGACGGTACCGACTGCGTTCTTTGTGGTGGACATGAAGAGGCGCTATAATATACTGCTCGGGCGTGATTGGATTCACGCCAATGGTTGTGTACCATCCACATTGCATCAGTGTTTGATACAGTGGGTGGGGGACAAGGTTGAGATTGTGGAGGCGGATAACTCAGCATATGTAGCGGTGGCTGAGTCACAGCTAGATTGGCAGGGTGGCGAGACAAGGTGCTTATCAGGGAGAGACCTATCTGAGTATGATTACATAAGTATAGGAAAGGATGGATTTGTACCTGTTAGTGTAAGGCCGATTGGTGTAGGTCGGCTAGACAATATGAGTTTGTAAATGACGACTAATAAGGAAGATAGTATCCGGTGGCTGCAAAGGCGGACTGAGGAGTATCGTTCTGGAAAGAATGATATGGGTGAGGCAATAGAAGATTTTGATGATACTGGCAAATTAGGACAGGGATTTTCTTCTATTGATGAACTGGACGAGGTGGATATCGGAGATGGAACTGTGCCTAGGCCAACGTTTGTAAATGCAAATTTATCAAAGGTGCAGAAGGATGAGGTATGTGCTTTACTAAGAGAATTTATAGATTGTTTTGCTTGGGAGTATACTGAAATGCCGGGTTTGAGTAGAGATTTAGTAGAACATAGGTTGCCCATTAAGAAAGGTTTTTGGCCATATAAACAACCAACTAGGCGTTTTAATACAGAGTTGTATGATCGTATAAAAGAAGAAATTGATAAGCTTTTAAGAGCAAATTTTATTCGCCCTTGTAGGTATGCAGAGTGGGTTTCTAATATTGTGCCGGTAGAAAAGAAAAATACTGGAAAGATCAGGGTGTGTGTTGATTTTAGAAATTTAAACAGAGCAACACCTAAGGATGAGTACCCCATGCCTATAGCTGATGTTTTAGTAAATAGTGCTTCAGGAAATAAGATGATCAGTTTTTTGGATGGTAATGCCGGTTACAATCAGATTTTTATGGCTGAGGAGGATATTTCTAAAACTGCTTTCCGTTGTCCGGGTTTTGTGGGTTTGTTTGAATGGGTTGTGATGACATTTGGACTTAAAAATGCTGGTGCAACCTATCAAAGAGCTATGAATCTTATTTTTCATGATTTGTTGGGAATAATTCTGGAAGTGTATATTGATGATGTGGTTGTTAAATCATCTTGTTTTGAGCATCATTTGGCTGATTTGCGCTTGGCTTTTGAAAGAATGCGGAAATATGGCTTGAAAATGAACCCATTGAAATGTGCATTTGGCGTATCGGCTGGTAAGTTTTTGGGATTTATTGTACATGAGCATGGCATTGAGGTTGATCCCAAGAAAGTGGAGACTATTTATAAATTAGAAGAGCCGACATGCAAAAAGGATGTACAGAAGTTGTTGGGAAAAATAAATTACTTGAGACGATTCATATCTAACTTGGCGGGTAAGATTGAATCGTTTATGCCACTATTGCGGTTGAAACATGAGAATGAATTTGTATGGGGGGCAGAACAGCAAGAGGCATTTCAGAGGATTAAACAGTATTTGGCGAATCCTCCAGTTTTGAGAGCACCTAAGATTGGTAAGACTTTTAAATTATATATTGCTGCTCAAGAGGGCGTAGTTGGGGCTGTTTTGACACAGGAAGATGCCGGCAAGGAATTTTCAGTGGCTTACTTGAGTAGGCGCTTGCTGGATGCTGAGACGAGGTATGGGTTTATTGAAAAATTATGCTTGTCTTTATATTATGCATGTGCTAAATTTAGACATTATATACTTTCTAGCACTTGTGTAGTAATTTGTCAATATGATGTGATAAAATATATGCTGCAAAAACCGATCTTAAGTGGGAGACTTGGCAAATGGGCTTATTCTTTAGTAGAATATGATTTAGTTTACGAATCTTTGCGGGCAATGAAAGGGCAGGTGGTTGCTGATTTTATTGTAGACCATAGTATTAAAACTGATAATGATTTACTGCTGGTTGAAGTGTGCCCATGGAAATTATTTTTTGATGGATCAGTTTGTGCAAAAGGTCAAGGGGTTGGGTGTGTTTTTGTGTCACCAAGTGGTTTAGTTCGTGATCTGTCTATTCGGCTGGAGTTTAATTGCACAAATAATCAGGCTGAATACGAAGCATTGTTAAATGGCTTGGAATATTTGGTTAGCGTGGGGGTGAAAAACATAGAGGCTTTTGGGGATTCGAAGCTTGTAGTTCAACAGATTAGTGGGGAAAGCCAATGTTTGGATGGGAAGTTGAATGAATATCGTGAGAGATGCATAGATATCATTAAAATGTTAAATACTTTTTGTATCAGTCATGTATCTAGAGAGGATAATGTGAGGGCTAATGCTTTGGCCCAGCAAGCATCAGGTTATGATATCAGAAGAGGAAAGTTTTTTGTAAAGGAAAGACCGGTATTGTTTGAGATTTTGAATATTCAAATATCTGACAACAATTGGGTTAGAGGTGATGATAATGTATTGGCTGATTGGAGGCGTGTTCTGATTGATTATATAAAGGACCCTAGCTGTGTTAGAGATAGAAAAATTCGTCGTCAAGCTTTGAAATATACATTGTTAGATGATGAATTGTATCGCCGAACAATAGATGGTCTGTTATTGAAATGTTTGGATGAAGAGCAGGCTAGAGTTGCTATGGGAGAAGTTCATGAAGGGATGTGTGGAACACATCAGTCAGCTCATAAGATGAAGTGGATGCTAAAGAGGGCGGGTTTTTATTGGCCAACTATGTTGGAAGATTGTTTTCGGTACTATAAAGGATGTGAGGCTTGTCAAAGGTTTGGAAATATTCAGATGGCACCGGCTAGTATGTTACACCCTATAATAAAGCCGTGGCCATTTAGAGGTTGGGGTTTGGATTTTATTGGTGAGATACATCCTTCATCATCGAAAGGGCATCGTTTTGTTCTAGTGGCAACTGATTATTTTACTAAGTGGACAGAGGCTGTACCATTGAAGAATATGACTCACAAAGAAGTGATCAGTTTTGTGCTAGAACATATTGTGTACAGATTCGGCATCCCTGAGACATTGACTACAGATCAAGGAACTTCGTTTATGTCTCATCAGTTCAAAGAATTTGCTGAATCTCTTAAGATCAAGTTGATGAATTCGTCACCATATTATGCTCAAGCTAATGGACAGGCTGAGTCTAGCAACAAGATATTGATTAAATTGATCAAGAAGAAGATAGAAGAAAGTCCAAGAAGATGGCATGAAGTGTTGTCGGAGGCGTTATGGGCTCACAGGATTTCCAAGCATGGCGCTACCAAGGTAAGTCCTTTTGAACTTGTTTATGGGCAAGAAGTTGTACTTCCTGTAGAGATAAATTTGCAAGCTTTTAGAGTAGCTCAGCAAAATGCTTTAGCGGCTGTAGATTACAATGATTTAATGATGGATAGGATAGATGAGATACCTGAAAGCCGTTTTAAAGCGTTAAGAGAGATTGAAAGGGAAAAGTTAAAGGTGGCTAAAATGTATAACAAGAGGGTAAAGGAGAAATCGTTTCAGATTGGAGAACTAGTTTGGAAGACGATTTTACCTGTAGGGGCAAGGAACAATAAGTTTGGAAAGTGGTCACCCAGCTGGGAGGGGCCATATAAAATTGTTGGTATTGTTCCTGGAAATTCGTATTTTGTAGAAACATTGCAGGGTGAGAAGACCAGCAAGGCTCTTAATGGTAAGTATTTGAAAAAATACTATCCCAGTGTGTGGCAGGGAGCATGATGTAATTTCATATTTATGGATGATGAGTGTGTATCATCGTCTTGGTGGTTGCATAATTCGTAAACTTCAAACTTCAGTTCTTGAATAATGTTTTTCGGCACACCATGTTTTTGCCTGAAAAACAGGGGGGCATGTGTTAGGTGTGAAAATTGGCAGCGAATTTCCAATGTTGCAGGACATACATGAGAAGGACGTGAAGATTTAAGCATAGAAAAGCAAGGGTGTTGAGAGCTGATGATATGGTTCATTTTGAGAGTGAAGCTTTGAAGGATTCCAGCATCAAGTTATTTTTCTTAATCAAGTTACGTGGTGCTTCTGGAGTTACGTGGGCGTCCTGGGTTTGTGCAGGCCACAGAGATACATGAGGGACTGCTTCGATGTTGTGTTTCAGAAAAGAAAACGGCAGGCTGCATATGTATGGAAGATTCCTGGGCGAGATGGAGTATGCGTGGAGGAAAATCTGAGTTCAGATAGAGATAAGGCACATACGTAAACCTGGGAGTTGTTTCTGTTAGAGTTTGTGTTAGTTACGGTTTAGGATTGTATTTGAGTCGGTTACATAGTCAGTTACGTAGAAGTTTCATTGTCATATAAAACCAGGTCCTGTTAGCGTCAGAGACCAGAGAGAAAAATCAATCGATACTTCGTTTCTTTTTTGCATCTGTTATTTCGTTCTTTGTTCCTTTGGTGCTTTGACGAGAAAAGCACTCGAGTTTCCCTGCGAAACTGGGATTTCTTTGCTGGTTTGTCGTGAAAACCAGTCGTATACTGTTGCGAAAATACAGTAGCTATCTACTTGTTGCTTGGCAATTTTGTTAGGCAACAGTGAAAAAACAAATTCCTGCAAAGAATCAATGCTTTGCATGGGCACCAAACATTTGACATAAACACTAATGGCAATTCAGCAACAAACATAAGTGTAGGAGGCTTGACAGCCTCAGTAGGAGCTATTTACATTTACATCATATAAAGGGTCATCGGCGATGTAATCCCATTGCAAGCTAGTGGGATTAGTAAAAGGCCAACGAATCAAGCCACTCCCATCAACAGCTCTATAAAGGTTTTCTGAAATCACAAATCATTGCAGATGGAATAAATACTGTCACAGACAGAAACATTAATAGCCAAAGTTGAAAGTGTATTGAGCTTTTGCATACTTCAGCACAGGGCAACGTGTATTGGACACCACTATCTGAAAATTGGCTATAGAGGACAAACCTAACACTGTGTATTTTTTTTTTTTGCGAGAAAAACCTAACACTGTGTAAGTGCATAATACTATGAAAACAAAATCTGAGTGGCTCAATCTGGATTCCCAAATAATTGTAGATGACACCGTCAAACAGTAACTCATCTTTCTGAACCTCACTGTGCCATTGGAAGCATATCGTGCTTTTCCAGAAATTGGTATAGCTTGTCAGATGAAATGCGTGAATATACCAAATCAAAAAAATTACCTTTTCAAGCATAGATAGCATTACATCTGGGGACTTTACTGTGACACAGTGCGAAACATGAATTTCGAATTTAGCAGACTAACCATATTGGTCTTGACTGAAGCTGAAACCACACTAAATTGTTTAGTTTCCTTCATTCCCTTCAGCCAAATGATCCAGTAGGGGTGGCCGAACCTTTCGATAGGCATACCTGCAGTTTAAATTTCAGAGAATAGAGTCACCAATATGTTACATGTAATCAATCCATATGTATTGCAAGTAGTATAATTAAGTACAGAATCTGGAAACTTGAGGCATATCCAAACGAAACTGAATCAGAAGCTTTCATAAGCCTATGCACAGGTCAGGTTCAGAGCCCTTGCAAGCTGCAGGTGTCCTCAATTAGTGATGCCTCAAACTTTCAACCATCTGCATGCGAATCTAAAAAGAAAGTTTATTAACTTAAAAACATAATATTGCACAAGAAAAGGGAATCAGTAAAAAAGAAACCATAGATTTCTAAGAGGTAGAAAGTTTCATGTTCCCATATGTTACTTAGGTAAAAAACTTTTGTAATATATCTGACGTTTTACATGGTCATCCCATTTATAAAGTTTCGTCAGAAACAGATATTACCATCATCTTTGAGCCATCCCATTTGTCCCCTGGGCAAGTTGTTTCCCGTGTTCTTGCAGGTTATATGTTAAGGCTGTCATACTGCAAACGATACAAAAGGCTTGTAGGCTCACAACAAACAGAAATAATTGGCTATCAGTGGTATGAGAACAAAAATATCCTTTACATTCTACTATCGACGTTGTTAATGCAATGAGTACAGGAAACATTAACAATCTATCGTCAGAAAAAACCGATTACCGTGGGACACTCATCGGTAAGAGGCAAGCCAGACAATATATATGCAAAAAGGGGATAATGATTGATTAATGGATGATTCTTAGAACCCTTTTTGTTCTTTTAACTGAACTCTAAGAACTAATATGGATACATTCAGTAATCAAGAAATGAAAGAGCAAAGGTAAACATTCTGTTATGACAACCATATGACGTGGCAATTTGCAGGGAGGTCTCGAATGCATATGGCAAATGGAAGATCAGTCCGGATTTGACCAATATAAAAATTGTCGCCTACTCCTATTGCATATAAACTGAGAAAGGGTAATCCAATGTGATGCTGATAGGCATGGTTCTCTCTACAGAGTGGAAGAGTGTACAACCTTGTTGGAGAAAATGGAGCAAGCAAATTTCCCCGGTCGATCTAAAAAGAAACCACACAAGATGATAGAGACCACAAGAATGATTGTAAATGAAAAAAAGGTGGTGCCGGAAAGTAGCAGTATAAAATCCGGAGGGCAAGAAATCCGAAGAACCACACAGGATGATAGAAACCACAAGAATTATTGTAAATGAAAAACAGAAAGCACAAAAGAAACCAAGAAGACAAGAACTTTCAAGCCAGAAAAGAGCATTGGCATCTTATAGACTGAGAATAGCCAGGTCAAGCAATTTTAGGAAACACTACTACACATGAACTCCTTGTGTTGCTCGTCAATGTGCCGTAACTACTACATTGGAGTCATTTAACCAAGTTTTTGGAGCTATCCAAAACAACTGTAAGATGCGTACCATTTGCTCCTATTCACAAAACATCAATTCACAGAGATTGCAACATTCAAAAATGAGGAACCTAAACATGGCAAAACACCTCAAACAAAATCATGTTAAAGACAGAAACATGATGTCAAGCAAAATGGGAAACAATGATTACTATATGTAAAAGCACATTTGAGGATGAAAAAAAAATCTCAATATTGAACTTAAAAATGCCAATAGAATCAGGATGGCTGCAACAACCAAAAAAGGAAAATAAAAAGAGTAAATATATCTCCTGCTTAGGGAACAGGGCCATGGTGTTTCTGTTTACAGCTCTAATAACCAGCATGCATCCTTCAGTATGCTATTTCCTGTCACACCCGATTTTTATATAGGATAAATCGAATGCATTCTACATATATGCCAGGATCTGTTTTATCATACATATAGCGACATCATAGTGATATATAGTTCTATAACGAATAAAACAACTTAAATAAAACAAACTAGAGTTCTAAACACAGCAGTGGAAGAAGAAGAAACTCCAGGGCGCTTCACAGGCAATCGACTGGCTGCAACGCGACCTTCTATGCACCGTCTTCAATGTAGTGTTTGGCTTTCCTCACTGAACAACATTTGATAATTGTGGAGAAAAAAGCAAGCGTGAGTACTTGCCGTACTCCGCAAATGTAGGAAAATATGATATGCAGGCTTATATGAAAGGAAGGCTAACATATGGTTAATAGCAGAAAGCAACCTACTACTATGACATAAAGCACCTATATTACTAAGTGTGATGATCACCCCCAAAACCAACAGACAACCGCTCACCAGGTTCCCACCACCTGGCTACCAACTCATCGGGTTCCCACCACCCGACTACCAACCAACCAGAAACCACCACCAACTAATCATGAATAAGTCCAGGCTTGCTCGTGACCGTGAGCACGGCTGTCAAGACAGTTTTACACTCTGCAGAGGTTGCACAACTTTACCCACAAGTCGTGATTTCATCACCCGTCGGTGACTAAAACCTCCATTATGCCACTGCACACTTCCTATGGTATGCGGCCAGGAGATCACTACGAGACCTTTACAAAGCACCTCCAAACCTGTATGCACCCGCTAAGGTTCCACCGCTAACAGCATATTGGAGTCCATTTACCTCCGCTGCAGAAGCCCCCTCTTGCGCCACAATACCACCGGATGGTGCACACAAGGTAAGGAGACATCTAATTAATTAGCTAAGCTGCTCCCATCGCAGTCTTGTGATGGCGCGGATATGCCAGGTTACATGCTCCATGAACCGGTCCTTAGAATCTAAGCAGGAAACTAGCACATACCATAGTCTCGTGCACGCCGGCACCATACCAAACCAACCGTCTTGCCTAGATTCCTAATCACCATGTTTCTAACCATTACCATTCCCAATTAGGTTGCATAGATCATTAGTCAAAATTAAGGACTCCCATCCCAAACATCAGCGGGGCTAAGCAAGAATCTACCCAAGAACACCGCTATCATCTACCACAACCAGGCGACAAGGAAAGGTAAAGGAACATGATATGACACATAGGATTCAAATTTATACGCAATGCATAACTAAGCTAGAGGGAGAAAGAAATAGGATCAACATGCGTCAAGGACATTTGCCTGTTTATATAATGCTGCTCAGTGCTCTTCTCTTGTTCTTCATGTTCTCAAACCGCTTCTTCACATCATCGTTCACTCGCACGTACAACCGACAAAAGCAAAACACAAAACAATCAATAACAGTACACCAATCAGATAAAGCACATCGGAAAAACACTATGGTTGGATAGATTATGCTGCAACGAAGATTTAGGCGCAAGAATCGCCTAAATCGGAGCTACGGATGAAAAGGTATGAATAATTCAAGTAACCATGTTTTTCTGAATCTGTACAATAACCGGGGCTTAGAGAATTGTATTACGCAAGGTAGGTGTCATGCTGAGGCAATCAAAAGAAACTAGTGTATTTTATATGGGAAACACAGCACACTGCATGCGTGTTGTGATTAGCAAACGAAGAGGTAGTAGTACACCACGGTTTGATCATAGCCATTCGGAGCATATCTACAAGATGAGATGGAACACGTATACAAAAGGTATATCATCGGAGACCAGCTACGGCAGAACACCATTGCTGAGACAGAAAAGCTCCAAGAAGACATGCTATACCTTGTGACGGTCTACGGGAATCAATGAAAGGCAGTCCAGATGAATGAGACAGGTCTGGAGTTCTCGCCCAGGGTGTCGCGATGGAAGGAAATGGCCGGCTGTGGATGTCCTCGTGGCGGCGATGACGGATCATGGTTGCCGACGTTTGTCGATGGCGTCTCCTTGGCTGGGAACCATCGACAAGAAGTGGCAGCCAAGGGACTTTTGTGAGCTCGTGGTTCCGCAGGACGCGATGGAGAGGTTGAGGAAGGCCTGACATCGTAGATTGAGGAGCTCCATCGGAGGGCGTCAATGGCGGATGGCGGCGTCGGGCGACGGCGGGGGAGGACGTCCCTGGGGCGGCGCGACGACGAGAAGGGCCGGGATGCGCTCCTTGCATTCCAGCGCATCTGTGGGAGATGCTCAGGAGACAAGGTGCGTAAGGGTGGTGCAGATCGGTGCTGCACGGTGGAGCTTGGTCGGAGATTGGGGTTCGGAGACGGCGGCGGCTCCGACGGCGGCGGCAGTGTGGCTCGAATTTGGTTGTGGTGATTGTTGGGGCGGCGAAAGCGGTGTGGTGAGGTGAGGCGCTGGGCATATCGCTTATGTAGAGGGGAGGGAGATCGTTGGAAAGATAAAAGCTTGGTCGCCGGAATAGATGGCCGGAGCAATGGCTGCTGATGGCGTGAAGTGTTAGGGAAAGGCCAGGAGGTGCGTTCTGTTGTTTTGGAAATTGTTCTCCTCCTCCTTGCGAACTGGAAGTGGAGGATGAGGACGGGAACAAATCCAGGTTCAGAGGAGTTATCGGGTCTGCGCACATTGATCGCGGCAGTGCTCCGTTTCTCCAGGCGAGCGTTAAGGCTACGGCAAAGCTGATTTCAGGTACTAACTGTTGCATGCTGTTGTTTGACTACATGGCTCGGTGTAGCTAGCTAATTTGTCCCGTGATGCAGCTATGCAGCAGGCGAGGCCACGACAGGAAGAAAAGCAAGGTTTTGTGATATTGCACACGGCGTCGTGCTCAGTGGCGGAGCCAGCTCCGAACCCTAGGGGGGGCCATGAACAGTAGGCATGTGGCGTGTGTATTGCCCAATCTCATTCAGGCGTACGCCTCAAGGAGTCCTGGGCAGGTCATGTTCGTGAAACTTGGCAGCATGAGGTCTACGGGGAAATAGGAGACACGACGTTATCTATTTCCTTATGTGAAGCAGTTTTAAAGGGAAATACGTAGGTACTTAAAGATAGGACCGTATGTGGAGCCAAAGTGTCATCCAACGACTCTTTCGCACGGACTAACATGCATAACGTGATCGTTTTCTGTATATCTATGGCCATATGGGCCTGTTTCTTTTGCGAATTGCAAAAAAGGAAAAGGCCATTAAACAGCCTGCGCAGCCCATTAAGCCCTTAGGCCTTCTTCCTCCTCATGCAACACCTAACCGAACAGAACAGAACAACGGAGCTCCCGGCTCCATCCATGGCGAGGCTGCAGGGATGTAGGGGTGTGTGTTGGGTGGCCAGGTGGGGGGGGGGGGGGGGGGGGGCTGGCTTCTCGGCGCCTAATTTAGGTCCGGCAGCCGCCATACTTTAAAATTCTGCTTTTACGCTCAATGAATCGAAGCACCTACAAACTTAACCTAGCAAAGTTGTTCAGATCTTTGGAAAAAATTCAAGACCAAGGGGGGGCCAGGGCCCCGTCTGGCCCTAACGTGGCTCCGCCAGTGGTCGTGCTGGAGGCTTTGCTGCCTGGATGTCGCTACAGGGAAAGTTAAGAGCAGGGAGAGAGAGATGGAAAGAGAACAAAAGATCAGAGAGAAACACGGTTGCCTACAAATGGGTCATGCGTGCATGGCAAGATAGGCTGGGTGTTTGAGGATTTTAGGATTAGTGGGAAATAGATAGAAGAAAATATAAAATTGAGGAAACAATTGGCATGCGAATCACAAGTTTATTGGAAAGAAATTATGACAAGGAATTATCCAACCATAAAAATCCTTAACCAATTCTATAATTTTGTTCTGCTGTGATTTTGTTTTTTTCACCCATGTTAGTAGATGGTGTGATGAGGTAGCACATGTGTGCTGAGATGGCTCTCGCTCCTGACCCCTCCCCTCCCGACGCCTCCCCTCCCCTCCAACCCACGCCGGCGTTCACTCCGAGCCCGGCGGCCACCTCCTCCGCTGCGGCCGCGGCTGTTCTCTCACCCAAGGCGTCGGTTCCCACCCCCTCCTTGTCTCCCTGGGCTGCCCCCTTCGTCTCCCGAGGCCGCTCCAAGTTGGAGCGTTGGCGCGATGACAGTCCGCCTTCCTCGGACTCCTCGGTAGCTCCTATAAGGGATCTGGCACGTTCCTTCCGGGATGTCGTTCTATCTTCCCCTTCGTCGACGGCTTCCTCGGAGGCGCCGGCGTCAGTGGGCGCGGCGGCGCCTTCTCCTCCGGCTACCACGCAGGCGGCGGCGGTTTCCTCTCACCGGAGTGCAGCTCAACGCACCATCCTCCCTGACGCGAGTCGCGTCTCGGTGGCGGCGGACGGGTGGCAGAAGGTCGAGTCTCGAAGGTCGCGGCGCCAGCGGCTGGGTCTGCCGCGCCCCAGGCGCAAGGTGCCGGCGGACCTAGTCGACAAGTGCTTTAATTGTTTTTCTACGGCGCACGTTGTTGCGCTGTGTCGCCAGCGCACTTGGTGCTTCCGGTGCCGCCTCCCAGGACATCGTTCTTTTGCCTGCCCTGGGACGACGGACGGTGCGCCTCGAGTGTCCCGGCAGCGGCCGGCGGCGCGCGTTATGGAGTGGCGGCGGGTTACGCCGCGGATGTCGGCGGCGGCTAGTGAGACTGCTGCCACGGCCGATGCTACTGCGATTGCGGTGCCTTCTGGGGGCTCTGATGGCGGTGGAGTTGATGCCGGCCAGCTGCGCCGCCGGCGTCGGCCCCGCAAGCGCCGGTCTTCGCAGCGTGCGCGCTCAGATCCACCACCGCCCCCAGTACCGGCTAGCGATGCGCCGGCAAGCCCGGCTGGTTGTGCAGTCCTACCTCCATGCATCCTAGATTGGTCCGCTAGAGTGGCCATGGTCGAGGAAGACCTGCTCAAAGCTGTGGTAATCACCGTTATCAGTGACCGGGAGTTTGTGGAATCAGAGGAAGTTGCTGTGCTGCTCGCCCCCCGGCTGGAGATGGTGGCGGAATCTCTGGTCCTTCGACGGGCCTCACCGACGAGTTTCTTGCTGGTCCTTCCCAGCGAGGAGATGGTCGACAGGTTAACTGGCCAACGGCCGGTCCTTCGCGCGGCCACTTTCTCCATTGCATGCAAGCGTTGGTCACGGCTGGCAGGGTCCTCTGCCGGCGTTCTACCCCACTTGGTGGATTTCGAGCTGCGAGGAATCCCTTTCCATGCCTGGGAAACCTCAACAGTGGTGCAGTTCCTGAACCCGTTCGCATGGGTACAACTCGTGCACCCGGATACTCTAGGCCTCAGGGATCTCTCGGCGTTCCGGTGCACGGCGGGGACGCTCAACCCGAGCTCCATCCCGCCAGCTAGGGACCTGTGGATCGTCGAGCCGCCGGTGGCCGTCGAGGAAAACCCTCCAGTGAAACGAACCCTGGTGTATCCAGTGGATATTCACTTTGTGGTTGCCCTCCGGCCGGCGAGCTCCGAGACACCGCGGGGTGGCAATGACGACGAGGATGGCTCATCAAGGCGACGGAGGCGACGTCGGCGTCGCCATTCCCGCTCCCGCTCTCCTCCGACGGGCGGGGATGGCGGCGATGCAGGAGGATCAGCTGGCGGCGGCGAGCGGCGCCGGCCGGTTCATGATTGGCTGGGCCCGGTTGTCTCCGGCGAGGTCCACGTGGAGGACATGCATGGGCCTAGCTTCCAGGAGAGCCTTGATGACACGCGCGGGAGCCAAAGCGTTTTGCAGCGGGTGAGCCTGGAGCTGTTTGAAACGGTCTCGGTCCCGGTGCCCAAGGAGGTGGCGGCAACGTTCAACGAAGAAATTGAAGGCAGCATTTCAGTGGCAGCGCAAGAAGATACGATGCCAATCACAGGAAGAGGGGAAAATATCGAGGCGTCCCCATCTGTAATTTCTCCCACGATGGTTGGATTTAATAGTTGCACCCTTTTGGATGGGCTGGCCATGGACCCAGCTGGCTCTGATCCACTGGAGGCAAGCCTGGAGGCCTTGTTGGACCACGTTCCAGTCCCCTGCACCCCGCTTGGGCCGGGCCTCTCTGGTCCACTAACTGAAGCCGATGCTGGTGAGGCCCAGAAAAATGAGGGTGTCCATGACAACACTGCGGAAGAGAAGTCAACGGAGCCTTTCCAATCGCCTTTCTCGTACTCCTCTGTTCCCCCGTTCGACAAGCTGACGACTCCGGTTGCCTCGCCGGCGGTGGGGCGTAGCTCGAGGGTGACAAGAGTGTACTCCCGACAACGCACCAGGCTCCACAACTGTTCTGACAAGCTTGCCCCGACCTTGGATTTGGCGGCGGATTTCCAGGCGGCTGAGGTTGCGCCCCCAGCTGCGGATGTGGAAGTCACTCAGCTGACTCCATCTGCGGCTACGGCCGGCGACCCAATCCCCCAGCCTCAGGAGGACGCCGCTAAGCAGACGAATACGGCGGTCCTTACCCCAGCTGCGGGAGTGGCAGTCAGCTCGCTGACTCCTCCTGTGGCGCGATCGGAAGAGGCCCCGGTTTCGCACCTGGTTGCGCTCCCAGCTGCTGATCTGGCAGTCAGTCTGCTGACTCCATCCGCGGCTCTGGCCGGCGACCCAACCAACTTGCCTCAGGAGGAGGCCTCGGAAGCTATCACGCCCACCCTGATGTGGCCAGGCGCTGGCTCTGAACATTTTGCTGTGGAATCAACTGAACTTGCGCCGGCTCTGCAGGCCTCGACGGCGAATACCGGAGTGGTGCTTGCGACCCCGGCTGCGACCGCTAGAGAGGAGTTCATCAACAAACTCAAGCGTCACACATCCAGGCTCCTCCCTCTGCCAACCAACAGCAAGAGAAGAAAGAAGTCCATGCCCCAGGGATCCACCCCGCGCCGTAGTCGTCGACTTGCTGGAGCGGGTGTTGAATTTCAGATGGGAGAAATGTCAGGTCGTTCTAAAAAACGGGCTATGAAGACACTGGAGATTATTGGGGAGAACGGTGGAATTGATCAGCAGGCGCAGGATGACTACGCTAAGCTCTTCTCGCAGTCCCTAACTGCGTCTCACATTGAAGCTCTGGCGGCCCTCTTCGGATGGACGGTTCCTGATGATCTGGCTGATGGAGGCGATAGTGAAGCTGCTATCGGCGCCTGAATGTTCTTTGGCCCAGTGTGTGTGTGGTCGATTTTTTTGTGTTTTTTAATGGATCCTACAAAAATCTTGATGGTTCTTGTGACTGAAAGACAACTTCATTGCGATGTTTCCACAGCTGCCAGCAGCATAGCTGCAAGAAGCTGATGAAGTGTTGACTCGGGATGTCATTTGGGCGCTTGAGTGTCCAAAGAGTCAGGGATGAGGTTCAATTCTTTGCGTGGCTGATGGCGCAAGGCCGGATGCAATGCAAAGCAAATCTCTTCATGAAGAATATTGTTGATGCAGCAACCTGTGAACTCTGCAACCAGGCCTCTGAATCACAAGACCACCTGCTGTTCCATTGCTCGGTCGCGCAGCAATTCTGGCATCATGCAGGGTTTGTGATTGATGATACCACCTCATCCCTGACTCTTTGGACACTCAAGCGCCCAAATGACATCCCGAGTCAACACTTCATCAGCTTCTTGCACCTATGCTGCTGGCAGCTGTGGAAACATCGCAATGAAGTTGTCTTTCAGTCACAAGAGCCATCCCTACGAAGATTACTCAACGCGTGCAAAGATGAAGCCTTCCTTTGGCGCTGTCGTCTCCCACCCACTGACAATCATGTATCTGATACTTGGTGCCGTATCTTCTGTGTAAATATGTAACATACATAGCTGCTCTTTTCCCAATCCCAAACAAACACTGATGTAACGAGCCGGCTTTGGCTACCATTAATCTAATGGAAAATCAGGTGGGGATCTCCCCCCCCCCCCCCCCCCCCCGTTGACAGTAAAAAAAAAAAATCTTGATTTGGAATGTGAGGGGATTAAATTCCTCTGCCCGCCAGGACTCTGTTCGCACTATTGTTGAAGCTGCTCGTGTGGATGTTGTGTGTCTTCAGGAGACGAAAATGGCTGCCGTCTCCAGAAGAGTGCTTTTGTCTATGCTGGGAACTGATTTTTCTGATTTCCTAGAATTGCCGGCCAATGGGGCTAGTGGTGGTATTCTGATTGTCTGGAGACGCTCCCTGGCTACCACAGGTGAGAGTCGAGTAGATAATTATAGTGCCTCGGTTCAGTTCGCCTCTACTACTGGGAATTCTTGGTGGCTGACCTGTGTTTATGGTCCACAAGGAAATGAGGCAAAAGTTCAGTTTCTTCAGGAGCTACGGGATATCAGAGTTCAATGCCAAGGCCCTTGGATGCTGGCAGGTGACTTTAACCTGATTCTTAAAACTGAAGACAAGAACAATTCCAACATTAACAGAGCTATGATGGGTCGCTTCAGAAGATTTGTCGATGATCTGGCTCTCAAGGAAATTCCACTTCACGGACGCAAATATACGTGGTCGAACCAGCAAGATAATCCTACTTTGGTCAGATTGGACAGAGTGATGTGTACAGTCGACTGGGAGGATCTTTTTCCAAATGTCTTACTGCAGAGTACAGCCACTGATGATTCTGACCACTGTCCACTCCTCCTTGGCCTAAAAGATAACAAACCCGGCAAACGGCGTTTCCATTTTGAAGCATTTTGGCCCAAGCTGGAAGGATTCCATGAGGCAGTTGAGGTAGCTTGGAACTCGGTTGAGGCTAAGTCTTGTCCTTTCGTCACGCTGGACCTGAAACTAAAGGCCGCTGCTAGGGGGCTGCAAGCGTGGAGTGATAAGAAGGTTGGGCATGTCAACTCGCAGTTGAGCCTAGCACGGGAGCTGTTACATCGCTTGGAGATAGCTCAAGATGGTCGGCCGCTGACAGCGACAGAAATCTGGCTAAAGAATAGTCTCAAGAAACACTCGCTCGCACTTGCCTCACTCCAGCGAACTATAGCTCGCCTGAGATCAAGAATTGGATGGCTCAGAGATGGGGATGCCCATACTAAACTGTTTCAGTTACATGCCCGTCACCGTAAGAGAAAGAAGTTTGTAGGCAGTCTCGTCTCGGATGATCATGTATACACAAGTCATGAAGATAAAGCCAAACTGGTGGATGAGTTTTATGACAGCCTCCTTGGTGTTGACTCGGATCGAGAACACACTATTGATCTCCAGGCTACTGGCATCTCTCCACACAATCTGGACGAATTGGACATACCTTTTTCCGAGACCGAAGTATGGGAGACTATCAAGCAACTACCGGCTGACAAGGCGCCCGGTCCGGATGGCTTCACTGGATGTTTCTATAAGTCCTGCTGGTCCATAATAAAGGGTGATGTGATGACTGCAGTATCTGCTATTTGGAGCCGGAAGTTCATGAATTTTGAAAGGCTGAACTCTGCTTACATCACGTTGATCCCAAAAAAGGAAGGGGCTGACCAAGTCAAGGACTTTCGACCAATAAGTTTGGTGCACAGCTTTGCTAAATTGGTGACCAAGTTGTTGGCTAATCGACTCTCTAGCAAATTACAGGAAATGGTGTCTCCTAACCAAAGTGCATTTATCAAGGGTCGTTTTATACAGGATAATTTCATACTGGTTCAACAAACAGCCAGATTTCTACACCAGCAGAAGCAACCTCGAATCCTCCTCAAGCTTGATATTTCTAAGGCCTTTGACTCCGTGTCGTGGCCTTTCCTTTTGGAGGTCATGCAACAGTTGGGTTTTGGGCAAATATGGCGGGATATCATCTCTGGGTTACTCTCCACTTCCTCTACGCGAGTTTTGCTGAATGGGATTCCCGGTGAGTTTATTTCTCACCGGCGAGGATTGCGGCAAGGGGACCCTCTTTCCCCCATGCTTTTTATTCTAGCCATGGATGTGCTGGGTTACATGTTCACAAAGGCGGAGAGTGAGGGGATACTCCTGCCCCTCTCTACAAGAACTTTGAGGCACCGGGTTTCTATATATGTAGACGATGTGGTACTCTTCCTCCGGCCGGTGGTGGATGACATCACAGTCACCTTGGATATCCTACACTTATTCGGTACAGCCTCTGGGTTGCGCAATAATGTGCAGAAAAGCAGTGTGTTTCCTATCAGATGTGACGAAGATGATATTACAGTTCTGCAAGACATGCTACCATGCGACATTTCTGACTTTCCTTGCCGTTATCTGGGCCTCCCGCTGTCTCTAAAGAAGCTCACTAGGGATCAGGTCCAACCAATTATTGACAGAATTGCAGATCAGTTGCCTGGATGGAAGGCTGATCTAATGACGCGAGCGGGACGGGGAGTGCAAGTTCAGTTTGTGCTCACTAGCATGCTTATTTATCTTGCTATGGCCATTGATCTTCCAATGTGGGCTCTAAAGGCGATTGATAAAATCAGAAGAGCGTTCTTGTGGCGTGGTCGAAAGGAGGCCAAAGGCGGACATTGTCTGGTGGCATGGAGCAAAGTATGCCGACCCTTGGAGCTGGGCGGCTTGGGCATCTCTAGTTTGAAAGAGCTGGGCTGGGCACTCCGTATGAGGTGGCTGTGGCTGGAGCGAACTGAACCGGATCGCCCCTGGGCAGCTTTACCTATTCAGGTCCCCGACAAGGTTCGTGCCCTCTTTTCAGTGGCCTTGCAAACGGAAATTGGTGATGGAGCAAACACGTTATTTTGGACTGATCGTTGGCTATATGGGCAGCGGATTAGTGATGTTGCCCCTCGGCTGTTTGCCATCGTACCTAAGCAAAGAGTTAGTAAGAGAACTGTCCAGGAGGCACTCACAAATAGGACATGGATTTCTGATATTCAAGGAGCACTAACAGTAGGTGTAATAGTGGAGTATTTGCACCTCTGGGATATCTTACTCGACTTGGAGCTGCAGCATGGAGTCAATGACACTCACTTCTGGAGGCTTTCTTCAAATGGTGTCTACTCCGCGAAGTCAGCATATGAGAGCATGTTCCTGGGCTCGATCATATTCGAGCCATACTCGAGGATTTGGAAAACCTGGGCGCCTCCTAAATGCCGGTTCTTTATGTGGCTGGTAGCACATAACAGATGCTGGACAGCAGACCGATTAGCGCGCCGAGGGATGAACCATCCGGCGAAGTGCCCGCTCTGCGATCAGGAGGACGAAACTATTGATCATATATTGGTATCATGCGTCTTTGCGCGGCAGTTTTGGTTTCGCTTCCTAGGACAAGTCAACTTGCAGAACTTATCTCCTCAGCCTGATGCTCACTCATTTATAGATTGGTGGAGATTGGCAAGTGTTGCTATTGGAGGTTTAACTGAAAAGGGCCTGAATTCTCTCATCATTCTGGGCGCCTAGGTTCTCTGGAATCACAGGAACAGGTGTGTCTTTGATGGGACCTCTCCTAGCTTGCCTGCCATCTTGGTTCAGGCTGAGGAGGAGAGATATCTATGGGAGTTGGCTGGTGCGAAAGGAGTCTCCTTTCTAACAGCCCCACTCCATGTAGAGTAGGTGTTTCTTCAGGTCGCCTTTTCAGTTGTAAACAGGCACGAATGTAAATCAAGAAACGAGTGTGTGTGTGGTGTGTGTGTGCTGTATGGAACGCAGCTCTCCTGCGTTTTCGAGAAAAAAAAATTCTATAATTTTATAAATTCATTTTTCATCACATAAATCAAATTCATTTTTTTAAATAAAAGCTAGGAAAAATGCTTTACATCTCAAAATAGAAATTTTGAGGTGTTACAAAACTACCCCCCTTAAACGAAATCTCGTCCCGAGATTTGGGTGGACTAGAGAAGTAGGAAAGCAGAGCATAGGGTCCTAGGTTCTGAAAATCAGAAAAGTAAAATCAAGCGATTTTTCCAGGGGTGATGGTGATACAATATAACACCCGTACATGACAATATTAATAACAAAGCAGCTACGCACCCAAGATGGCAGCAGTCAGATTTCCTCAGCTCAATATAGTTTCATGAACAAAAGGAAACATAACAAATGCACATGAGACTTGTTTTTCTTCTCAACTAACCATCAAGAACCGAATTCTTTCAATTCAGATCTATGTTTAGCTATCTTAAACGATTTTCTGATCAAACAAAGTAGCGTGAGCCAACATGGTATACTTGTTAGGGACAATAAACACTGAGTCTGAACATTTTCTTAGACATGACACATCTTGTGATTGCAGCTAACTCCATCCAAGGTATAAACAACTTAACCTATTTGACCTCCACATCTTATTGTGTGCAAAAGTGCTCAACTTTTGTCACAATTGCACTAGGAGAATGCAGCGAAGAAATGGTCTTTCACCTCAGTGTTAGTTGTGACCTCCTCCTGCGGCAGTGCACTTCAGTAATAATTCTTGCAGTGACCGCCGGGATCTGAAACCCAGAGGAACAGCATGGCGGGGTGAGTTGCAAGCATCACGGGCCCATGACAGACTTATAAATACATATTTTAAACATCAGTAATTTTTCAAGGAGTCGTCAAAAATCACAACAAATAAATGGAATTTGATATAAAACTATAGCATTTTCCATCCAAGCAAAGCACTTAACAAGCAGCCTCAAGATAGATTGCAGGAACTCTGGCTTAGATCCTTAAGTATCATATATCTGCAGCCACTACTCCATGGTCCTCAATGCTTTAAAAAATAGAACTGAACAACAAATCTATATTTTCTAGGATTATTTTCTGAAAAAGAAAAAGAGGAATGGCATCTAGCAGGGAGCATCTCACCTGGGATGTTACCTACGCAAGAATCTTTGGCTGTACTTAATGGAGCGACGCTGTTAAGAGTTGATGTGCATGGATGGAGTTCCTTTGCCTCGAGTACCACAGCAGCCACCTTCACTTCTACCAGCCACAATCCATGAAGCAGAGCCCCTCCAAGTGAAGGCTGCACAAGAAAAGATATCTCGATGTTAAATACGACGACATCTAATAAATTTGAATGTTGCACCCATCCAACTAATTATGACGACACACTGTAAAGTCCAGGGCATGCAATAAATCAGAATGGCTGTAACTCTCCACCTCACTTCGCAATTCAAATGCCAAATAATACCTCATATATTAAGAATCAGAATTAACAACTCCCACTTGTTTTTTTCCTTTATAATACACAAGAAACTCCCTCTATTTTAAAATGATGACATCAGGACAACACTTTTAGTTCATTTTTCAACTGAAAAGGTTGTCCTAACAACATCAATTAATTCAAGAACAGAGGCAATAAACAATTTTTTTTGTAACAGAAGTTGTCAGTTCATTGATCTTTTAAGATTATAAGTTAATTAGTACAAAAAACACCAATTACATTTCATCAACAATGCCAGTGCCTAGGTAGCATCACATTGCGTAAATGTTCTACCATGGAGCAAATGGCCGAATGAGGCGGCAAATACCCAATGTAAGGTTGTTATCCTAGGCATCAGTTTCATTACTATTGGAACATTTCCGCATTTCTAAAGTGTATCATGCACAGATTCCTGTAACATTGCATAAATTAAAAATATAAATATAATCATCAGAAAAGTAGGCGAAATGGCTTTTGAAGCAGGCATATTATCTAAACCCTAAAGGACTGCATGCATGAACAATTTATAGCGATGCATTAGCCTGAACTAAGAGGAAACTGGCTTAGATCGATGCAGTTGGAGATTTTGATATTTTTCCATGACATAAAACAGTAACTGTAAAGCAATTTTTTTATCACAAACCAATTAATAAACCTTACGGTTCATAAAGAATTCAAAACTACAGTCAAGATTGTTGGCAGAAGAAATTGTATCAAGTGTATCCACCATATCAGTTAAATATACTTGTCACGACACGTGTGTTAACACCGAATATTGCTGCGCCTGCGACAGGTTTCTTGTGTGGGGAACATTTTCATAGCTCTAGTATACAATGCCAAAATTTTGATATGAATAAAAGAATACCATGGATTACCACAGACAAGAAAGAAAGTAATCTCAATATTGGAAAAAAGAATCACACGTCTGTTATGAATTTAACTTAAACAGCAGCCATAATCTTTTGGACAGTAAAACTTGTAAACAATCCAGCAGTTTTCAGTACAGAAGAACATTTTACAGGACAATCATGAAGGATGGCTGCTTGTTCCATGTGCATCTGATTCTCCCATAATTACCATAGAAAGAACATGCAATATCTTAGCATTTCAGCATTGACAGTTCTAAATTATTTTAGAGGAAATCGTGCCTTTTATAGTTCTGTCAATTCACAAATCAGATAGGGTTTTTTGGGAGTCATCAATTATTCACTAGAGAAGGTCACCTGTACTGTAGATATCATGTAGTATGCAACTGGAAGCGCGGTTCGGGAAGCACGTTGCACATCCTCTTCACTTGATTGGAAGTCCCTCTCTCAACTGGCAGGATCATGCACACCACTGGTAACTAATTATATGTTCTGATCGTATCAATAAAGATAAACAAATCAAATCACTGTTTAGCACATATGAGGAACAAAATTTTTGAAAAAACCAATGCCAGGAAGGATCATGCACAAAGGACACTTACACAGGATGTAGCACATCTTGAGGCTGCTCTCGTTTCTATCGCGTCTGTTCCCGTCGCTGCAAGCACTGTGAGCCATGGTGCCGCACCAAACTGCTCCAGGAGCTCACCCTCCTCCCAAACCCCAATTAAAATTGAAGGGCAATCAAGAACAAAAACTGCAGTGCGTCAAAAGAGCAAGACCAATGAAACAACATGTGACGACAACATCAGCACCCTCCTCTCAATATTACGGAGATGAATATTTGCAAGGAAAAAAGCATCTACCGGGTAGGATCATGAACCAAACGGAAGCAACTTACCACCCATGGCTGCACGGCGGAGGGGGCCACCGTCGCTCCTGCCCCCACGACGGAGGAGGCCGCCATCGCCCTGCCCCCATGGCAGAGGAGGCCGCCATCGCCTGGCTCCGCGGCAGAGGGGGGACGCTGTTGCCCCTACGGCGAGGCCCGATTGGTCATGCCACCATGGCTGCAAGGCAGGGAGGGGGCCGCAGTTTCCCCTGCCCCCACAGCGGAGGAGGCCGCCGTCACAAGGGAGAACGCCCGCGAGGCCCGATCGATTCGGTGGAGGGGAGGCAACTTTAGGGCAGAAAAGAAGAGGAGAAGTGGAGCAGAGGGAGGGAAGCGAGGAGAGGAGGCATGATGCGGCGAGGGGCGATGAGGATCCATCCATGGTGGCTGCTCCTGGTGCCCATCCATGGTGGCCTGCTCCTGGTTCTTGCCCGTGCAGGGTGGGACGACGGCGCGGGGGAGACGAAGAGACCGAGGCAGGGAGGGGAAAAGTGGAGCGTCGGTGCAATTACTACTCCCCAACCACTGGTGGCAAGCCGGGCAGCGAAGGAGAGAACCACGCGTGGGAGTTCGTACAAAACATTTTTTGTTACCGCACTCTAGTTATCACCCAGCCAATGCACACGCCCAGGATGAAGATCGCACGGTGGAAAATTCCAAATCACTGAGAGCGTCGCTAGCGCGGCCCGACTAGAGAAGGAAATGCTATTATGTGACATAATAATGCTGGGAAACCATGTCTCTATTCCTGCTCCATAAGACGATCGAACTACCGATGTACCGACCAAGGTTTGTATTGGCTGTCCATATGTACCGACCAAGGTTTGAATTACCGATCTTACCGGTAAAACCGGCTAGCCCCCAGATGTCGGTTTACTAAAAAACCAGTCCGGCAAAAACCAAATAAAATTTAAATTCTGAAATTTGAATCCGAAATCCTCAAAATTTGGTAAATTGGACAAAAATTTTGGAAAACCAAACAAATATTCGAAAAACCTGTCAACAGAGGAAAAATGGAAAAAAATTGAAATAAAAGATATGTAAAAAAAAACTAGATGCAATTTGGAGCGCAATGCTACAACAAAAACACAAAAATTCAATCATTTGCTTGGTCAAAAAAATCGAGGAATGTTGCCGGTTTGAAAAAGAGAGAGAGAAAAAAGGAGGTTTTCTTTTTTTTTTCCCTACCCTTTTTCAACCATGAAAGCTTGCATGATTTTTTTTAGCCATCAAACGATCAAAAGTTTCATGTTCTTTGTTCACCATTGCGTTGCAAATTTCCTCTAGTTTTTTGTTTACATATTTTTGTTTGATTTTTTCTTGAAATTTAAAAACAAAAACCGATAAACTGGATAAACCAAACTAGACCTGTTTTTTTGGTTTTTATGAAAACCGGTCCGGTTTACCGCGGTAAAGAGAATCCTGGTACCAACATGAACCAACACGCTCATTTGCTTGACTTCCTCTACTCAAACATGGTGCGTAGGTGTACACAACTGAAGAAGCTGAAGGCGAAGGCTAGTCGCACTGCAAACATGTTAACTTTATAATATGGAAATATAAAGCATAAATCCTTTCCAACAAATGCGGTAAAAACGGTAGTGCTTTAAAATTTTCAAAGCATGTTGTATATTTGACTCTTAGTGCTTTATATTTACAGCACCAAGAGTATAAAAGCACGCTTTAAGAATTTTTGAAGCATACTGTAAAACCCTAGCATGAGCAAATTTACAGAGCCAGAGGACCCCTCTCGCCATGGCCAGCGCGCTCTTGTCGCAGGAGAAGCCACCACTCTTCCTCTCCTCGGCCATCGACCCTCGTTTGCACGCCCACGCCGCGGCACGGCTGATTGCCATGGTGGATGTTCGTCGCGCCGTGACCACGCTCAGGCATGACACGCGTCGTGCTTCACCTGAGCGTGCCTACCAAAGCAGCTGCATGCCTTCCGTGCTACACCTAAGCGCGTCTCCGGTGAGGTGCTGGAGGTCCATGAAATGATTTAATGGGAAAAACTAATATAAAACATCAGTTTTACAACATCTGTTGAAGCACAAGACCCATACTTTTTAAAACTAAGAAAAAATATGCTTCATAATTTGTTCTACAACATCATTTTTGCCGCATTTTTTTGGGTTTGATCTTGGATTTTTTTCAGGAAAAGTAAGCGGCGCTCTTAGATGGAGTGGCTGCAAGGGACGCGGCACGGCGACAGGGAGAGAGGAGCACCGCGGCTAGTGATGGCCAAATAGGCCGGGCCAAATGGGCGGGCACAAAGCACGTAATTTTTGGCCCGGCCCGAGCACGGCACGGCCCGATTAAGTTTTAGTAAATATATTTTTAGTTTTAATGTGTACAACTAGTGGTCTTACTCTAGTGGTAATTGAATTCCTTCGTATCTAAGAGGTCTTAAGTTCAATTCTCCTTACTAGCATCTATTTTTGCACCATTTAACATTAAATTCCTTCAAAAAAATAACTAAATGGGCTGAAATTTAAAATAGACTGCCGGGCTAAACGGGCCGGCCCGGCACGAGTAATCAATTTCGTGCCGTGCCACGGGCCGAGGGGGGAGCCCGTAGGCTGGCACGGCCCGAAACTAATTGCGTGCCGGGCCGGCCCGAAATTTAAACGAGCCGTGCCTTTTCGTGCCCGGGCCGTGCCGTGCCGGGCGGCCCGTTTGGCCATGACTGGTCCGCGGCGCAGAGAAAAGGTTGAAGATTCTGCTCAGTTGGGCTGGATGGGCCGAGCTTACTATTTGGTTCGGTCCTACCCCTGTCAGCCCGGCCCCCCGTGTGCTTCGTCCTTCCCCTACCTTCCGCCGACGCCGCCTCCTGCGTTCCCTCCAAAAACCCTAGCAAAACCACTCCGTGAATCGCCGTTTCCCTCCACTCCGCTTCCCTCCCCCATGATTTGGGACCAATGACCCACGTTTGACTGGAGAGCCGCTCCACTTTTGGAATCTCTTGTTCCGACTGATCCACCTACCCAGTTTTTCCCTCCACAAAAATTTAATAAAAAAGGAATCTCAGCCTGTCGCAATCCCCCGTCCGTCCTACAAATCCCGGCACCATGCGCTCCATTTGCGCCATGAGATCCCTCCTCGCCGCCGCCGCCGCCCCCACTTTCATACGCGCCGGTGCTTCCCTTCCGCGGCCGCTTCCCTTCTCCCTGCCTTTCCGCCCGCGTCGTGCCGGTACCATGCTGGGCGCGGCGAGGTCCGTGGCTGCGGCGGCCCAGTCGCGAGGCGGCGGCGGTGCAGAGATGGAGGTTCGGGGGACTCAGTCCGGCGAGATCCATGTCATCGTGGGCCCCATGTTCGCCGGCAAGACCACCGCGCTCCTCCGACGGGTCCAGGCAGAGGCAGGCAACGGAAGGTACGGAACGCCGGTGAGGCAAACGCCTTTTTTTTTTTCCCTGTTGCTTCTCCATGTTTTGCCCAAGAAATGGGAAAGGTTTGGGTTTCGCTACGACGAAAAGGTCTTTGATGAGTAAAGTAGTTAGTGTCAGGCTGTTGCTGCAACATTTGTCAAAGTCTTCAAATCAAAGCTGTGAATTTGTCATGGTCTTTTACTTCTAAGTGACGACATGATCCATATAATACAGTCTCATAAAACTAGTCAAGAACGGAGGGTAGTTGTAAGAAGAATTGCTGTAAGAAACGAGCTTCTTGGCCTGTTGCACGTTGGCCTCCCAAATTTCAGGTGCTTGGTCTTCCAATGTGTGGGTCAGTTGAAGATGGAAGTTGTTTTGTTAGGTTAACCATTCTCTGTGATGATATCATGCAGGAAAAGTTCCATGTTTTGTGTTGTTGGCCTGTAGATTATTGTGTTGCCTAAATATTTTCATATGTTTGCGTAATCTAGTTTCTTTCTGACCTTTTCTCGCTGCCGTCATAGGAGTGTGGCACTCATAAAGTCCGACAAGGACAGTCGCTATGGATTGGATTCTGTTGTGACTCATGATGGTACAAAGATGGCGTGCTGGGCCTTATCAGAGCTGTCAAGTTTCCATGAAAAATTAGGAATTGAGGCATATGATAAGGTTTGGCTAAACATATTTTCTCTTTATTTACATGCACGCTATTACCATTAGCTTATTTAACTCCACAATAGTGCACACGTTTTCTAAATAATTCAGATTAGTGCTCCAAACATCATACTGCTAGTGTCCATCAGTTTTTCCTTTTTCCTTTTTGTACAAGTATTCTTGAGAACAATAACGGGAGGTTGGGCCAATCATACTTAGGGGAGTGCGGTATACCCTTTTTGGAGCAGTTCACGACTTAAAACATGAGCAAGTTCTAGTAAAATATACAATGGTGATTATTCTATTACAACCTGGATTTTTGGTGCGTTAATTATGAGAAATGTGTTTAGGAAAACGCTGGTGCCAGACATTTGATGTAACATCTTCCAATTTAGTGCTTTTAGGGGACAACCTGCAGCTGCAGAAATCTTTATGTCAAAAATGAAATTATTTGGTTACTGGTTTGGGCTTTTCTTGTAAGATTGAGTACCTGGTTAAGCATGTCTACTAGGATGTGTCTTCTAGAAAGCTATCTGTAATAGCTAAACTTGTCTGTATTTTGAAGCGTGTGTCACAACCAAATGGGACATTCTGAACAGTGTCTCTGCAGTCATATACCCACATGTACATGTCATGAGATTATGTGATACTTTGCACCTTAGTCGAATTTAGGCTTTGCAAAAGTTGTGTCTTCTGAGTTAAACTCACCTCTTTAAATGGTCGCAGCATAGCCCCTAAGTGGCGCCTTGCTGCTATTCTCCTATCCGATGCTAATTTGTCCCCCATCCTTGCCTTATCGTCGATTACCTGCCATAGTGGCATGTATAGTCAATTTCAGGATAAGTTATGGCATATCCTGAAGTTAGACGGCCATGTACTGTAGTCAGCTATAGAATGGTATATTGTCAGTTTCAATACTTTCTTCTTATGTGGATGTTTTAGGTTTCAGGTGAGATGGGTATCTTTTATTTTGCTTAGTTTTAATTCTGGTACCATTTCCGCGCACAATAATATCGGCTAATGTTTGCAACTACTCTTATGTTCCAACAGGATATAATTATTGCAAATGTTACCACTAATATATAAGAAAATATTTTCATTACACATGAAAAAGAAACTAATTCATAATTGTTTTTAAAAAATTAACTAATGACCAGCCTTGTGGTCACTGTGCATTGTCATACAGATATGAAACATACATAAAAATGATGGGTCACTAGCCTGTGAATTTGTACTCTTAACGTTTTCTGTTTACTGCAAGAAAGTGATTGTCTCAATATTGCTGGATAGTTAATCAGGTGCTCAGTTCTGTCCTAATTTTGCCTTACCCATATGCTGGCTTGCTCAGTTAAGGAGTGAGAAACTTCTAAATGGCGTTATTAGAATTTAAATATTTCTGTAACCTTTAGTCTTGTAAAAAATGTTACAAGAAAAAAAATAAACAAGCTAGCTCAAGAATATCCATAACTTTATAATTTTCGATGTTTCAAATACTGGAATTGTGATTTCTGGTTGATTTTCCTTTTAGGCAGTATCCTAATCAGATGTGTGGTCTCAAAATCGCCGGCTGCCTAATTGTTTCTTTTTTACTTCTGGGAAAAATACTCATTTCTACATTTAGTTTATTTTTTATTTGAGGTACCCAATCTGCAGTTTTGTACCCCCACTTTTCATAGATGTGGGATGCGACATGAAATGTATTGCCAAGATTCCCAGCCAACAGTCTGACAACTTGAAATATTTGCTACTAGTCCTACATTTGTTGTCCTTTTGGCAATCTGTGGGTTTCTTACAGAAATTGGTGAATGCAGGTAGATGTTATAGGTATTGATGAAGCCCAGTTCTTTGAGGATCTTCACGATTTCTGCTGCAAAGCAGCAGATCGTGATGGGAAAATTGTAGTTGTTGCAGGTCTAGATGGTGACTACAAAAGGTACTCACTGGAGTTATATACATATTGCTTGTTTGGATGCAAAGTAGTTTTCTAAATGAGCACCTGGCCGTCCACCGTCCGACTCACATCATGCAATGTATCACAGTTTAGGATTTCACCCTTCTGGGTCAAGGGAAAAAGTAAACACCAGTGGATGTGATGAGTCGTTCGTTGGTCGGACGGTGTAGTTAGATGCATGGTCATTTTCTTTCCAAATAGATTATTGTGCTAGCATATGATTTCATTTGATGATTGTGATTTCAACAGGAAAAAGTTTGGTTCAGTCCTGGATATTGTTCCCCTGGCTGACTCAGTGACCAAGCTAACAGCACGCTGTGAGCTGTGTGGCCGCAGAGCATTCTTCACGTTGAGGAAGACACAGGAAACCAAGACTGAACTAATTGGCGGGGCTGATGTATATATGCCAGTGTGTAGGCAACATTATATGGATGGGCAGGTTGTTATGGAGGCCACAAGGATTGTACTGGACCTTGATCGACCCACTGTGAGGTCCCACGCTCTGAAATAGGTCAATATTGGACCCTTGCAAGTATGCAGTGTGTAACATTTGTTCCTTGTATCCCTACCTGCCAGTGGCCTCGTTCTAGACGTCACGAGACGCCGATGACTTCATTCTGTAGTCTATACTAGCAATTGGCGACATGCATCTATCTGGCTGCCAGTAGCAAGTTCAAGAAGTCTTGTTGTGGTAGAAAGTACAATATTAGCGGATTGTAAATATTAGGCTTGGATATTGCTGGGAACATTCATCTTCTTTACATTAATACATCGCTGTGAGGATTGTGCTTATCATTAACTAGTCATAAGTTTCAAACAAGTGAAGATTGAAGATATAATCAAGCTTGGATTAAAATGGACATTTATCTGTTTACACAGTAGTACTGGTATGATAGGATTTTTTTTTTCAAAATAATAATATCTTAATAGAAAATTGCAGATTTGAAATATGTTTTGCAAAAATTGCGAAAATAGGTACCTGTTGGTTCTCCCGTGACCAATTGGTCATGGGGAGACCGACAGGCCTCGGGTACGGCGCGGGGATTTATCCTCACAAATGGGTGACCCGGTGGGTACCCGAAATTTGAATTGAGTTCTAAATTTGACTCGTTTTATATGATATGTGCGGGATGTTTTATGTTAATGTGTGCTATCTATAGGTTGTTTAACAACAATTTTAGTCAATTTTTTCATGTGTTGTTGTTTGTTGTGCGAGAGGCTACAAAATTATAAAAATTTATTGAATTACGAGGCTAGCATGTGTTTATAGTATTCCACCCGCGGGTTATCCGTACCCGGCCGGGTAGGAATTTTTACCCACGGGGACGGGGGTAGGCGGGGATTTTTACCCGCTGCACCTATCGAGACGGGTATGGATTTGCTCTACCCGTCCCGAACCCGCCCCATTGCCATCCCTGAACACGATCTTGAATAGTCGCATGGTGCTGCATGAGACGCTACTCATGGCTACCCTCTTCAGGTGCGACACGGCCCCTACAGAACAACTCTTGCCGCCTTTGGTCTCCACTCCTCATACGCTGCCGCCAAGCTCCTTTGACCGGTGGTTTCGATGTTTGAACATAATCTAGGTTTGGACCCCATCAAAAGTTTATAATGACCCTATAAAATAGAAGGTTGGATCTTAATTCTACTCCAATTACTACGTGGGTGTAAAAGGTACCGTAAAAATTCTCTTTTAGATAGCAATATCAATGTCGTCCTGTTTGTGCAATCACATCACCAATTTTGTTTGCAACTTCATTTTTAGAATGTTGTACCTGCTGCATCCAAATGTTGTAGCCTTCTACCATCCACATGTTGCTCATCTCGATAATGTGTTGCTTACAACTTAATCGTTATACATGTCAAAGCTCTTCGCGACCTATACATGTCAAAGCTCTGAAGTCGCCTTTTTCAATAAGGAGATAATTTTCCTTCAATAATGTGTTGTTATTCTTTTACATTTTTGTTAGACATTCTTCATGTTGCAGACGCTACTCACTAATGTCGCGTGGTAGCAGTTTCTTAATGTTGCAACAGAGTGTTTGGGCGTTGGATAGAAAATTTCCCATCGAAAGTCTGGGTGGTAGCAGCTTAAAAACGTGGAGACATACCTTTAATCCTTTTGTTTATAGAAAAGTAAGCTCCCTCAACTTGAATACATGTCTCCGTATGTAAGCAAATAACGAAACGATCTCTCTCTCTCTCTCTCTGCGGCTCCTGCAGGTTGTGAACCTTATTAGATATTGATTGAATGGACAAGAAATATCCATGTGCTTAAAGAAAAGTCAAGACGATCGAGTTTATAAAACAGAAACCCCCTGACGAAGAACACTGCTGCGTGCTGTGCTGAATTGGGCACAGCAACAGCGCACCGGCACCGCCGCACCCGCAGTAATGAATGCTGCAAGCAACAAGCTCGTCAACAGAGACGAGATCACTGACGTCACTGTTTCGGCGTTCGCTGATTCTTCACAGATTCCCGAGAAGTACATCCGAACAGATGAGGTCCTGGGTGGTTTTGTCGTCAGTGACAATGAGACCCACGAGCTACCGGTCGTCGACATGGCCAGCCTTCTTGATCCGGAGTTATCGAAACTGGAGACAGTGAAGCTTGGCTCTGCGTGTAGACACTGGGGCTTCTTTCAGGTTAGAGTTTTTGTTGCTTGTCTTATTTTAACTAGGCTAACTATCCGCATTTGTGCGGCTAGCCTATTGTAATTTAAAATTGTATCAATCTTAGTAATCTAGAGCGCTTCCTCGCAAAAAGGGAAAAGAGAGTAATCCATAGCGCAAAAATACTGAACACGACCAAAGGAGTATAATTCCTTTTAATTTTATCTTATGAGAAATTTTAGTTAGGAGTTTCCCATTTCTCTTGTATTCCTGATTTTAAGATTTTCCTAGTGCATGCCTTGAAGCTTACTATGATGTTGTTGTTTTTTTTTCCCCATCTCAACTAATAAGACAATGTTTTTATAAAAATAAGGCAATATATGATAAGTTAAGTTGAAAGTTAGCGAGTCGGCCTACATGCTTGCTTAACCAGTTATACTTTATTTCTGTAAAACAATTATATGAATGATTAGAAAATCAAAATCGATTAAGCATGTAACTACAGAGTTCTTGTGGTAGTCCCATGGGGTGATCTGTGCAGCCGGTACAGGTGAAGAATTGCTCGTCCACCTGCAGACCTTGTTGGAGGCTTGCCGCTATTTGCTGCTGTGCGTGCTCATTGAGCCACCGTATATGCTCGAGCAGAGCAGCCCGAGCATTTGTGAGGCTAGGATCCGATTAGTATTGACCACTTCATTAGTTTTTTACGGCCTTGTGGTCGTATTTTTTCTACCAATATTTAATTTTATTGATTGTTACTGACAGTGTTGAGGCATAATGGATAAGTTATAAAGGTATTTTAGTCTATCTTTTCTGAAAGCAGTGGCGGATAATTCGATAAACATGTAGAGGGGTATTTTGTACTATTTTCAAAATTGCTATGGATGGTAATTTTTCTTTCTTTTTCTCTGATTAATGCAGTAAATTCTAGCATTTGAGAGCGAAGGTGAGACTTCTTTTATGGGCCAAATCTATGTATCTTTTATAAGTACAACCTACTAAGAGTCTTTAACTCCTATTTCTCTCAACTCTCATGTAGCTACATCATCTCAATTGTTTATAATTGAATCTTAATTTATCTTTTTCTGGCATATGGTGTCGTCCAGAGTTATGGTTCTATTTTACCACAACTCAATTTTCTCGTTAGAGCATCTCCAAAAGAGTCCCATAAATCTCTCTTAAATCAAAATATTGGGATTCAATAAAAAAAACTATCTCTAACAAGACCCCAAAACCACCCTCAGTTTTTTCATAGCCGCTAAACTCCTCTCGATTGTAGCTACAAACAGGAGAAGAATTGGGACTCTCATTTCTTATTTTTCAATGGAATTAATGTTTTTGTGGCCCCAAATGCTGATGTGGCTCAATCAAAAGTGTTTTAATCTGCTTTTAGGGGAGGACTGTTAAAGGAGGAGAGAAAAGTTGCCCCTCATAATTTTTTTGTTGCTTCCAAAAATAAGTTTATGGGGCCAATTTTATGGGAGTGTCTTGGAGATGCTCTTTGGGTGTAGTGGCAGCTAGGATTCTTTGCTTGGTTTCATGGTGTGACATCGTGATAAAGGGAGGTGCAATGCGAGGGTGGTGGGTAATTTTTTTTCTTTTTTCCTTTTATTAATGTGATAATTTCTAGACATTAAGAGCGAATGTGATGACTCCAGTCCATTTAGTGATCAAATATTAAGTTAATAGATTTCTTGTGAGCTGCATCTTATGTGTTACTTATGGTGTCTATATGTGCAGTTAACAAATCATGGAATTGACGAAGCAGTGATACAACATATGAAAGAGAATACCGCACAGTTCTTCAGCCTGCCACTTGACAGCAAGAAAACAGTGGCTGTCCGCGGAGATGGATTTGAAGGATATGGCCACCACTACACAAGATCCTCAGCAACGGGCGGTGATAAACTGGACTGGGCAGAGAGTGTAATCTTTGTCACGCAGCCAGTCCAGGACAGGAACATGCCATTGTGGCCTGCTAACCCGCCGACGTTCAGGTCTGTCTCTTTGTGCCTTCTCTTAACTGCAATCTGTAGCTTGTTTCGATCAGTTTTCTTTCTCTCGTTAATCACAAGCAAGTAATAAGTGGAGACACTGGCTTCGCATTGATTCCAGGAATGCACTCGAAACGTACTCGGTGGAGATAACGAATGCCTTGGTCGTCAACGTCGGCGACATCCTCCACATCATCACCAACGGAACGTACAAGAGCGTCGAGCACAGGGTGCTCGTGGACGCCCAACGAGCCCGGACCACCGCCGAGATATTTCAGGACGCGTCCGTCGACGGGATGGTCACGCCGCTCCCGGAACTCCTCAAGGGAGGTCAGGCGCGCTACAAGTCCATCGAAAGGTTTCAGTACCTAAAGGTCAGGTTCAGCGCCCTGGCCAAAGGGGCAGGGTTCCTGGATAGCTTCAGGGCGTAGCTTGTGTCCACCGAGCAAACTATATATCGACAGCCATATATCTTCAACACGGAGTATACATGCACGCTTAGTGCAGAGTAGTGTTAAAATGCACCCGCTAGTTTCATTTTGTTGACATTAAACAAAGATATTTGCAAGGATTGCAGTATTGTATTTTCTGGTTATACTGAATTCATGCCCATGATACTGACCAGGGAGTGAACTAGTGGAGCATTCACACACAAAAAAAGGGCATAAACAGGCCCCTTTGTGTGGCAATAAAACAGAGGTGACTCTCTGTTTCTTTTTTCTTTTAAAAGTAGACAAACGCAACAATTGTAACACCATATGCATGATCCAGCGCAGAATTGCTTCAGGGAGGCAATCCGGCTTGTGTGATGTTTAATTATTGACGCGTCTTCAAGAGGCTCTAGTTTTGACACTTGTTCCTAATTTCCTTGAAATTCAATTCGCATCAATGTCATTGCGAACTTGCACAACCAGTTCGCCATATGTAGGACTACAACTCCACTAAGGAGCACACGAGAAATATTACCAAATTCATGGGTGCTCTGCAAAACAGATAGGAGTTCTTCATCACAATAGTTCCAGCATCTGGTTGTGTATATTGAGCAGATCACATAACAGTCGGTTATTGATACCTCTTTCAATGGTTCACATTGCATCGACACTTCGTCGCCGTGTATGCAGCACAACTAGGCCCATCTAAGTCAAATAAAAGTTGCTAAAATTCCCTTGTCAATGTATCAGAGTTCAGACAGGTCATCGCAAAAAATAAAATAAAAAAATGCATCAGACGGGCGCAACATCTTTTGTCCGGTTCGAGTTGCAGCGAAGCTAAGGCATGCAAGGGTAGAACTGTCGTGAGAAAAACTTCCACCATTATGTTTCATGTAAGTTCATTGTTACTGCGTCTATTTCAAAACAGTTTCCATTTTAGCTTTGTCGAGGCCAAGCATTTCTATTCTTTAAAATCATATTTTGAAGTTTACATAGTTGAAAAATATAAGATTTTTGTTTTTTGATTCATGATGAGAAATAGTTTCATGCTATGTAATTCACACGTTTAAAGTCATAGATAAAAACAATTAATGTTAACCAAATCAGAAACAAGAAATAATTTGAAACAGAGTGATACATAAATATTAGATGTAACAGCCCACCAACAATTGCTGGAAAATAATAGACAAAAATGACAATCCCTACATCCCTATAAGGACTACTCCACATCTTTTGCTCGCAGTCTCAGAGCCCTATAGTTATTTTTGAGGGTAACAAGGACCGTGATGTTGAGACATCCGCTCCATTGTACGGTTAAATCATTCGGGCTTCGTTGTTCCCATTTTGGTGATTATTGGTAGTTTGGTACTGTATTGCACGCCTATTTTTACTTGGAGGAGAATGTGCCAAGAAGTATGATAACCAGATGCAGGAAAAATACGAGCTCTAAGGGCATTAATTTACTGTATTCCCGAACCGGTGAATTCGTTCAAGTTCTAGAAGCGATCTGAAGACATTGCAAGCTTACCTCAAAATTCATCATGACGTGGGTCAAGTAGCTAGTAGCTCCTAGCTGAAGTTGGTGTAAGGCATGTTTCAGGTAACAAGTGGAGAGGTGTGCTGTCGAGCCCAGGCCCCAGGGACGTCACTGGAGCCATGGCGTGGGCCAGCCGGGATTCCTCAACCGTCCACGTCGTCGATGATATTAGGTTGATTGATTGAGCCGACCAACCACTGCTTCACTTGCTTGCAACGCCTCTGAGGTAACAGCATTATAAATAGGCATATCATCGTAAGAACCGATGTGTGCTGAGAGGTGGTGGATACGCGGAACAATGGAGGCTCCTAGCTACGACAAGCTCGTTAACAGGCAAGAGATCACAGACGCTGCCGTGTCGGCGTTCGCTGACTCAACACATCAGATTCCAGAGAAGTATGTCAGAACCGATGAGGTCCTTGACGGTGCCATCGTTGGTGAGAACGAGACCTACGATCTCCCGGTTATCGATATGGCCCGGCTTCTTGATCCCGAGTTCTCGGCATTGGAGATAAAGAGGCTTGGTGATGCTTGCAGAAACTGGGGTTTCTTTCAGGTTCAGGTTTCTTTCATTTGTGCCATTTGAATGTCTAGCGAAACGCATCTTCCATATATATTAATTTGTGCTTCTTATGATGGTTTTCTGTAGCTTACAAACCATGGAGTCGACGAAGCAGTGATTGAGCAAATGAAAGGCAACACAGTACAGTTCTTTAGCTTGCCACTGGAAAGCAAGAAGAGCGTGGCTGTGCGAGGAAACGGATTTGAAGGATTCGGGCACCACTACAGCAGAGCAAGTGATAAGTTGGATTGGGCAGAGAGTGTGATCCTCCTCACGCAGCCTGTTAAAGATAGGAACATGGAGATGTGGCCAACAAATCCAGTAACATTCAGGTCTGTCTCCATGCCAATCCCACGGCCGTGCCAATTTCATACTCTTCATCCTGTAGTCTATTACTTTACGGTGGGATGTGCTGACAGTTTACATTCGTTCTAGGCACGCACTTGACAACTATTCAGTGGAGATGACGAGTCTCGCGATGCAGCTGCTGCGTTTCATGGCGGCAGACCTTGGAGTCGAAAAAGAGGCGCTTCAGGGCGCCTTCAGTGGGCAGCGGCAGAGCATGGCCATCCATTACTACCCTCCATGCCGACACCCGGAGAAGGTGATTGGCATCACGCCGCACACGGACGGCCTCGGCCTGACGCTGCTGCTGCACGTGGACGACACGCCCGGGCTGCAGATCAGGAAGGACGGCAGGTGGTTCCCCGTGCAGCCGCTGCCGGGCGCCTTCGTTGTCAACATCGCCGATATCCTCGACATGCTGACCAATGGCACATACCGGAGCGTGGAGCACAGGGTGATCCCGGACGCCAATAGAGGCCGGACCACCGTTGTGATATTCCAGGAGGCGTCCGTTGGAGGGATGGTGGCGCCTCTGCCGGAGTTTCTCAAGGGAGGTGATGAGGCGCGCTACAAAGCCATCCAACTTGAGGACTATATCAGGGGCAACTTCAGGGCGCTGGCTGATGGGACGCGGTTTATCGAGAGCCTCAGGACATAGCGTCTTCACGATCCGGATTCCTATCTGCAGCCATTCCACAAAACAGACAGATTGTCTCGTCTCGCCTCTAGACCAATGTATGTACTGCTACAAATAAAAGCATCCAGATTCCGGAGCACTAGGAAAACCATTGTGTATCGAGGTTTGCTGATCATGAGACTGTCGAGTGAAGTGGTTTTTTTCACCTTGTTTTGTTATCTGTAACGTAGCGTACATGTCTGCCAGGAGGAAACAATGTGTTTCCGTTGGAACTTGAAACTCCTCCATGTCTTGGTTCAAGGTGTTTTTTCAGCTGTATAAAAACATCAAAAATAAACTTAGTCGCAATTGGGAATTTGCTATTTCAATGCCTCCAGCTTTAGCTCATTTCCGAACTGACATCGCTGATATTTTCTGAAAAGGAAACTGTTTGACCAAGGGCGTGTTTATTTTTATGTCCACAACCTCTTACAAAAATCTAAAATCGAAAAAGGGAAACTGTTTAACCGAGGGAGTAATTGTTTTTATGCCCACAACCTCCTACAAAAATCTAAAATTACCCTTCATTTTTTCCTTTGTCAATAGTTTGATGCCAAATTTTAGCTTTGGGTTTGAAAAATTTTATTTGGATGCATTCTGGGCAATAGAAATAAAATTTTTAGCTTACCATGATTTACGAAACTTGATTTTTGTATTACCACTAAAATATTTGTTTTGCAATTCAGCAAATGATGGCTCATGCACGAAGAACATGTTGATCGAGGCTAGGGTTTTGAAGGAGTAGATGCAACCTTCAATCTTTCACGACCGATTTCATGTAGCCAATATCCTATTGTAGCAACCCGCATGTAACAAATGCGGTACTACGTGGAACGTCATTGCAAAAATGAATAAAATGCATAGTAAAAGAAAAATTTATTATGGTAACAAAACAAAGTCATCACAAGCGGAAGCAAACTGAAATAAAAGTTTAAACACTGGAACGGTCTACAAGAAAAATAAAACATTTGACTCCGGAATAAACTGCAAATGACGATGGTGCTGGAATGTGCGTGCCACCCATGACCCATATTCATGCTTCTACTCCATTAACGTTTTTATCTGGAACAGGATAGCAAGTGTGAGATGGAAAAATCTTAGCAAGCATAATCAAGGTAGCCATAAGGGATAAACTGCAAAGTCAAGGATACATTGTCAAAAGGGTTCCAGGTAGCCACAAGGGATGGTGGCCACGGTACAATCAATTATAGTAGTTACAACATCAGAGATGGTAATAGAAAAATGAATACTAACAGGATCAGACCATATATGGATATACGTAAACCATAGTGAAACACAAGTAGTGAATCCTGACCGATTAGATTGATCATGTTACTAGATTGGAAAAGTAATTACGGCACTGAATTCATAAATCACATACCAGGTGATATGAGATAGGCCAGACACCCACCTCGACCGTATCCCTGTGGTCGAGTGTTATTCTACCAACAACAGAAGTGTACGGGCCCTGTACGTTGTAGGGTGTAAAGTGTCATACCCGTACATGTGACGATATAATGGTTCCAAGCTCTGTAACAAGTATTTGATAAATTTGGCAGATAAGCATTGTCTGGATGCTAGTGCTAGAGTGGTCCATCCATGTTACTTGTGAATTGTCACGCATGCCAACAAATACCACATGTCAAAGGGAATACTGGATGTGAGGAATTATAATTAATCGATGCAAAGCTGCAGAGCTCCTATTCCTGGAATTATTGTTGTAAGGAGGCAAAGAGATTGACACAACTATATCGTGAGGTGTTGATATTGTTTCCTATCTGTATGATCTGAGGTTACTAGATGAGAGATGAGACGTCTTAATGAACCAAGCTTGCCGCATCAACTATTCCCAATCATGTCTTAGCGGAGGTCTAACTTACTGGATTTAGCTAAAGCATACAGGAAGATAAAAAATTCAGGGTGTTACACCTATGTAATTCATTCTTCTTCTTGCAGATGTGAATTTCGCAAGCTAGGAGGATTAGAACGTCATATCTTTCAAGCTTTCTCTCTCACTAAGTTTGATGTTTACGTGGAAGCGGAAATAAATAAGAGTTCGAGGTCATTCAGAAATGAGCACTGCTACACATCCGACCAGATTTGACCGACTAGAATCCGACTTCAGTATCCTACGCACGAGATCAGGGACAGAGTTAAAATCACAGGAAGGCAACGGTGATTGAGACCCAGTCGTACGTGAGTCGGACGGCTGGGTCGGCTCTACAGCTTTTTCCTTCAGAAATAGACCGGAAGTCGACCCCTCAGGAGGCAGATTGCAGGCGTCCAAAGGACCCCTTAGGAGGCAGATCGCAATATTTGGATTTTTTTCTATAAACATGCAAAAATTCATTTAAAACGTCAAAATAGTCAATAGTTCCAATGAAAATGTGAAACTTTTACAAAAGAACATTTATGTATTACATCAGAATAAGAAGACCACAACAACATAGTACAATCCTATAGGGAAATTAAGTTCAATATGTTGAATCCTTGACATTGGTAGGTTAATGTGCGCGCATGTTGTTCATCTAATGTGGCATTCACTGAGTCTTCTTGCCAGAAGCAATATAAAGAGATTTCGAACTCAGCCAAGAGTTTCCTTGGCTTATTTCGTAGATAGATAACAATAAGTTCCTGACAGCACTTTGGAATCACCTGTGAATCCAATGTCTGAGAAATAGAGAGCTTAGCAGTGTATATAAACTTTATGTATAGCACATCTGTACGCAAAACAAGTTTCCGGTAACTAACCGGGAACGGAGTCAGTTGCATACTAAAGCACCCAGATTAGATTGTAATACAGTTTTGATTGAGCAATGAAGCTCCAGCACTGAAATTGTAGATTTATACTTCTAGAATCATGATATCCGCTTTTGATGCCCAATCTGATCATATTTGTTGAATGATATAGATGCCGAATTCCCAATACAGTAATGATCGAACCAACAAAAATATATAATTGAACGAACATATGACATCATGTGATTGTAAACAAAACAAAATGGTAAGAATAGAAAGAAGTTCAGATTACAGAACCAGGCAATGACACAAGTCCAAACATCTGAACAATAAAAACTGCAAATCTGGTAAATAAATTAAAAAAACGATGGATGCCTAGATAGATGGTACTAGTAGATAAATAATCCCATGTCAAAGGATCGGTTAAGCATGGATATGAATCACGACATCCATGCATGCTGAGGTGCGAGAGGTGAATATGATTCGGTGTTGTTGGGCTGCCCGCCGTCGAACGTCTCTCAGTTTGAGCCAGCTGCCTTGCTGTTTGCCAGCCAGTTGTACGTTGGCATGACGGGCTGTGGTGCGGTGTAGGTGCCCGACGCGGTGAATGGCTGGAACGCCAGGGCGTTGGCTGCAGCTGTGGTAATAGTTGGCTGGAAGAAAGAAGGCCCAGCAGTTGGGATGGCAGGCGCTGTTTGGCCAAGGACCAAAGATGCACGGATTAAGCGCAGATGCATGAGCCTATTAAGTTGTGCCTGGGTTGTGGTTATCAGTGAATCTAGGCAATGGTCCATGGCTGCATGAGTCTGCGCAATAGGAGCAGGGGCGAGGTGGAAGGCTGCTGGGGTTGCCATGGTGTTTGGCAAGTGAAAATAAAGCGGCCCAGAAGTGAAAATGGGTGGAAAATGGGCCATTGGGGGTGCCATGGCGTTGGGGAAATGGTGATTAAGCGGGACATGGGTGAAATGGGGTGGAAAATGGGCCGGTGGAGCCGATGCAGGAGTGGGCAGCAATGGCGCTGGTGCATCTCCAACCTGGGACAGGGAGCCAGACGCGCCTCTTGCCCAAGTAGATGCAGCAGGAGGCGATGCAGTGGAAACCGCGTGGCCGGCCGCGTCCATCACCACGTCAGCGGTCTTCTTCTTGGGTATAGGGAGGCCTGGATGGGACCCCCTCTTCCTCTTGGACGAGACCAGGGCCGAAGCAGTGACGGCCCCAATCCTTGCAGTTGATGCAATGTCACAGGCGGACACGTCGCCCCCAGGAGGCGGCGTGACTTGGGAACCGGCAGATGCAGGAGGCGGCGGCGGCACGGACGCGGCGGAAACCGCGGCTGCAGCTATAGCAGCCGCCGCTTCAGCGGCATCCATCTTGTGCCGGGCTTCTTTTCTCAACCTCGTTGCGCGCTTGCGCTTCACCTCGGCGACGTGCACGAGGACGACGGCACGCCTCCTTGCCTCCTCCCCTGCCGGCTCTGGGAAGTTAGTGCTGGCGTCAGAACACAAGGTCCGCGCGGCAGCGTCGTACGCGCACGCGGCCTCCTCGGGGGTGTCGTAGGTTCCGAGCCACATCCCCCAGCCGGTGGAAGCGAGGCGCCGGATATCAGCGCCCCACTTGCCACCGAGGCGCTTCGTCACACCCCTGTACTTCCGCTTTGCCGGCGACCCTCCTTTCAGCTCTTGCGGCTTAGCGGTCGCTGCCATCGCCGCCGCTGCCGCCTTGGCAAACTCCACCAGGCCCCCTTCCATCCCCGAAACCCTAGATTTCAGCCTAGAAACACCGCCACCGCTAGATTTGGTGTTTCCTCTACTAGATGTTATGCCGATGCCAAAGCGATTTGTTTAAATAGGCAGGGTATGTGTGATGTGAACCCACCAACCCACACCCCAGCTGGCGTTGCGTCATCACACGGTCCCACTCCATCAATGTTTACCTTTTCCGCTTTTGCGATATTTTGAATTCTCCTGGCATTTGCTTGCCTATTTTGTCTACGTCCTGAATGTTCCAGAGCGGAGAACATGATGTCCGGGTGCATGAAATTGAGAACGCCGACATGCTATGCCTCAGTTCAGTTGGCGGCGCGTGGCACGGCCCAGGAGCCCACAAATGGTCAAAACAGCCCAACAACAGCAACTTTCGAGTGCTAAATGCAAGCATCCTAGCACTCGGCCCAGCCCAATCAGCCCACCAATTTAGCAGCCCATATAAATGTGAGTGTTTGTAATCAATATTTCAAAATCCTTTATTCAACATTTGAATAACCTACTTCAACAATTCTACAAAACTGATTGAACTTTTGGTACGAGAATGTTGAAAATGTGCATTGCAATTGTTGAACTAGTTTACAAATAAAAATATTAATATTGGATCTAAACTTTTTCTATTAACACTAAACATTGTGGTGCAAATAGTCTCAAAAACGGATGTGCGGTTTGAGATAAACACATGTTTAAAAATTGGAATCCCAATGCAATCGCATCATGGCCCACCAATCGCAGAGCGCCGTGTGTCATCTAACAGCTCCCCATCCTCTGCCCCCACCCCACTCGCCTGGAGCACAACCGATACTGATTTGGTATAAAAGAAATTGTTGGAATTCTAAGGTTGAAATTACTAAGTTTCTTCTTATGATTGAGTCTTTTTATTCAAAGGTTATTACTACTATAATTTACACACAATGTTTTTAAAAAACATTACACACACACGCACACACAAAGGTAACTTCTACATGCTCTTGACATAGGAAAGCAGGCAATCCCCAGCCAAACTTGTGACAACTCTTTTCCTTTTACGAAGTCCTGCTATCTGATTTCTTGTTTTCTTTCCCTGAAAAAAAACTACATGGCATGAAGAACTTTTTTTGGCAAACCACATGGCATGAAGAGCTTGTCCATAATTTAGGAAAATGAAAGAAGACATGTGGGACATAATCAAATTTACTATTAACATAGGAGATGCTGTTTTTACTTAGACGTATCTTAGAAAGAAATAGAGAAAACATCAGTTAACCATCACTTTTGTTTGTTGCCAAAATTGCAGACGAAATTCCAAATTTAATAAATTAATTATATGATAAATGGAAGGACTGAACATATGACAGGAAGGATTTTGTTACCATTTAAGCTTCTATAGGCATCAAGAAGGTACATCAGGGTGCTTGAAATCTGAGAATCGAGAGGGACAAAAAAAAAGGCTATTAGCATGGGTGGTTGTACTGACTTGCAGCTTTCACCCTCTTGTCCGTTGGATAGGCAAGAAAAAGAGAGCAAGGATCATGGGTACAAAGAGGCACTAAAAGACCATAATTATACAACCTTATTATGCTCAAATGGACATGATTCGATTATAAATCTATTGATAAATATGAAAATAATTCATACCTGAAAAGAAATCAGAGAGAGAGAGAGAGAGAGAGAGAGAGAGAGAGAGAGAGAGAGAGAGAGAGAGAGAGAGAGAGAGAGAGAGAGAGAGAGAGAAGAGCCTGGTCGCAGGCGGCTGCCATGCTGAAAGGAGGAGGTAGAAGATTTTTAATTGGGCATGGAAAACCGCTGCTAGTGGACTATTATGGGAGGTATATAATATTTAAGTTGGGCAGGCTTGGTAATAAGCCCGTTCGTTTCGCTGCAGCTGCGGTTGCGGCTGCAGAAAAATAACTGCGAACACTGTAGCAGCTGCAGAAAAAATAACTGCGAACACTGTAGCTGCTGCAAAGTAGCCGCTGCAAAACAGCGAGACGAACACGCTGAATGATGCTAATGGACAATTAAATAGATTGAGGTAGAATGAAATGTCAATTGCAAACGATGGTGCTGCCGCCTGCAGTGGAAGAGATCAGCAAGCTAATGGTCTGATCTAACGCTCATGATGGAAAGCATATTGTGATCGGACAGATTGAATAATTCGGATGACGTGTGGAAGCGTGAGGATTCAACTTTATAGCAATCAATGATTGTTAGTGAGTTGCTTCTATATAGTATACTAGGTGACTTCCTGGCGCGTTGCTGCGGGCTGGATACCAAAGAGTACAGCGACAGATTTTTCTTTACGTGAAAACAAATTATTTAATTACAAAATAAATGACACAATACAAATATTATATGTCATGCACTGCTGCGGAAATTTCAATCATTTGGCTGAAAAATAGTATATGTATAGCAACATTGCTGAAAAATGATAATCTCATAATTTAAGAACGATTATTTGTGTGGTGTATAATTAATGGTCATACAACAAAAGGAAAGCATGGTGATTGTGACTATCCTCTTCCTCTCATTGTGAGAATAAAAATATCAAAATGAAGAAATTGAATTAGCAAACGAATATGTAAAAATTCAGTTCACATTTAACGTAGTAATATCCATTTATTGTCTCATACTCACATGCATGGTATACGGTTTTGGCTAACCAATTTACTGCAGCGGTGTACGTCTACAACTTATGAAAATACTACTAGTAGCACGCTTTGAGATTTTAAATAGGATGTGTCGAGCTTACTTGGGTATCTAATGGTCCTTTGAATGTTGTGTGCACTTCATATGGAACCGGCTCCCCTGCCGTGCTTAAGGCACGTTATGGGTGACGTACCTTCTTGATGGACCGGGCAGGCCTCGCTCTTCGTTGAGCTGGGCTTTAATTTTCTCTCTTCTATAACATCGCAGCAATTTGCCTTTCATCAATCAAACGCTTGGTGGGGAAATCAGCTGCCAAAACAGTTCTACGTGCCAAAACTCAGATCGCACTTCTCTCCAATATCCATTGCAAATTTGCAAAACATCAATTGCATGCATCGTTGCCTCATTGCAATTGCCGCTGGTCTGCGTCACCTCTTTCGTGCAGAGGCAGCACAGGCCCAGGCAGGTGTAGCGATCAAAAGAAATGGCTAGCGGTTGTAAGTCTTCAAAAATCTCTGGTGACTTGACTTCGAGGAAGAGGTCTCGGATTTCGGCCGATGAAGCCGTTACTTCAGCGCAGTGTCATCTGGTCTTCCTGTTGTAGTCACCAGCCAAAGTTTCATCTGTTGACGTTACATAGATGTTTAAGGAGCCTGTCTTGACTACAAATAATGGGCTTGATGAAGAAGAAGTCGAAGACTTCCTTTGTCGAGCCTCTGGTCAGTCTTCTGTAGATGAACCTTAAGCTTAGGCTATTACCACTATGGGAAACCTGTGGTTTGCCGAGTGCTAGAGGCACTCGGCAAAGCCACTCTAGCACTCGGCAAACTCTTTGCCGAGTGTTACATTCGGCAAAGAAAACACGGCATATTTTTCTCTTTGCCGAGTGTTTTCTGTCGGGCACTCGGCAAAGACTTTGCCGAGTGCCACATTACACTCGGCAAAATTTGAATCGAAAAAAATATTTTTTAAAAATAGCAAAAATATTTTTTTTAATGAGGGGAGGCCCCCACCGTCCAGCCACAAGTCCAAAGTCATCAAGTCTCAAGTCGCGGTATTTTTTGCGCGTGATGCGTCCGGCAGGATTCAACCCATGACCTCTACTTCGCGCAAGACACCCTCTACCACTACACCATAACATCACATGTGCTCAGATTCCCTTTTGATTCTACACATATTAGACTACATCGAATGTCAATTGCTTGTTTGAAGATCTAAACAAATTTAAATTAAAAAGTTATTAACTACAATGTTTCATAACTTTTCGAGATCTACAACTTTCATTTTAGTCATTTCTCCGTATGAGGTCGTTTGCAAAATTTGAATTTCAAATTTGAACTCTTTCAAACTAAGTTTTCGATGACAAGATTTCAAAACAAAAAAATGTCAACTACAAAGTTTCATAACTATTCGAGATCTACAACTTTTATTTTGGTCATTTATTCATCTTATATGTCCCTCTTCTAGTTTCATGAACTATATGGGAGATGAAGATTTTGTGAACAAAATCTTTAGCACTTTGTCGAATGAAGAAATGACCAAAATAAAAAAATGTAGATCTTAAAAAGTTATACAACTTTATAGTTAAAACCTTTTTGATTTGAATTAATTTAATACATCAAAAAATTAATTGAATTTTTTTTGCCGAGTGTAATTGGAAAAACACTCGGCAAAGGGTGCTCATTGCCGAGTGCTGCATCTTTGCCTAGTGTCAAAGTGGGGCACTCGGCAAAGTTTTTAATCTTTGCTGACTGCCAAAAAAACACTCGACAACCCCATCTTTGCCGAGTGTTTCTTTTCGACACTCGGCAAATAAATCTTTGCCGAGTGTATTTTTAGGCTCTCGGCAAAGACCTTGTTTACCGAGTGTCCCAAAAAATACACTCGGCAAAGCGCTCAACACTCAGCAAACGTCAGGTTTCCCGTAGTGTACTCAGTCTCCTAAACTTTAAGTTGCACAAGGTGAAGGTCATGTGATCTCTTCTGCGCCTGATGCCACGCTTCAAGTTGGCACCAATAGCGATCTTGAGGGGGGCAAGAAGGGATATTTCTGGTTCTATATTTTAAAAATGATTGAAAAGGTGATCTTGATGCTTTTACACTAATTTTTTGAACAAAGGATTTTGCACTGTTAGTATCTCATTTCGAGGACCTTCCACCTTTCCGTATGGATGACAGAGGTTTTCTGGATTTTTCATCAGTGGAATTGGAAGGCCGGAAGCTGTTGCAATGACAATCCGTTTGTGACTTTGTTTTGCCCATAGCGGCTACTGAACCCTTCGTTTAGCCTGCAGGTCATGTTTGCTTGCCTAAGGTCGAACTGGCTTTGGCAAACACACATAGTGATCCCTTGCATCGCTCTATGTTGACTTCATAGATCAAGGTAATTTACTTTCTACAGTTCTTTCTATCTTCAATTTTTTTGTTTCTTTTGGCTTATTTCTGATAATTGCTTGCTTCGACCCATGCTTCGTGGCTATGTCACAGTCTCTTAGGGCCTGAATTTCTGAGCTTGAAAAAGAGCTATCTTCCAAGAAAAAGGCAGTGACTAATTGTAACACCTCAGTCCATTTGTAGCCTATTAGTAGTGGTTTCGGCTCATAAGGCCTAGAAGTGGTGTGGTTGTGCGAATAGTTCCACATGGATTGTTTAGGTGAGTGAGGGTCAGGATATAACTCTTATTGGTTCCAAGCATAACACCTTCAAATTGACATTTTTATACAAAGCGAGGATGAAAACGTAAGAAAGATGCTATGTGCATGCCATCTCACGTAAGGGCTGGAAGCGGATTTTGGACGCAGAGTGTTGCACTAATACACAAGAAAGGGCCCCTCAGCTTGCTAAGAAGGGATTTTGGCGAGCCTCTTTCTTCCCGAGGAGATCAGATTTTGCCGGTGCTGCAGATGAATCAAAAGCTTCATATACAAGCCTCTTCGACGCCAGACCAATTAAAAACCAGCATCTTGACATTTTGTGCTCTAGGTAAATGTTTCCCCAATAGCTCTCTCACAAACAATGCATTAGTTTCCTTCGTTTCTAGAGCTAGGAAGACTTTCACCGGGAACGCTGCGGGAACGCTGTAAGAAGGGCACAAATATTACTCATCTTGCGCTTTCAATAAAGCGGGGTTAAGGCCTTTTGTCTATAAAAAAAAAATTACTCATCTTTTAAACACAGTCAAACTCATACCTTACAAGGAAAAGAGGACGAAGGGTGATCGCCTCTAGAGCCAGTTTCTTCCCCAGCAGGTGCTGAAGCCTCCTCGGTGTACATGTCTTGTATAATAAAATAGGTATTTGGTTAATTGTGATCCGAAGCATTCTTTATTTTTTGTGACAGTCTTTTTTTGGAGCCAGCAGCATCGTGGCTAGTTTTCCACAATTATTCCGCGAAGGGCGTTTTTACGCTTCAGCATACATGTGAAGACGCTTGTGTTTCACCCGCATGGGTTCTGAAGTTGAAGTCAATGTCCTTTTGTCTTTTTATCCTTTGCAATAACTGCGATATTTGACTTGCTTTTTGCGACCAGTTTGGGGTTTGTTTTCACTAGGATAGTGTTATCTTTGATTGAAGATTTTAAGGTATTATAGCTCTGGCCGTAAGGTAGTTTTTTGCTTTTGTCGGTGATACCTTTTTTTTTAGATGCCAGTGCCCTCTAATTTGAGTCTTAAACTCGTATAACACGCCTTCATTTTGGTGTTAGAGATCTCTTTCTGAGTTTTTTTTTTAAAAAAAACCTCAGCTTTATTCATTTAAATGACATCCAGCTAAGTCACGGGTGACCAAGTTTGGTACATCATCAGGGAGGGGATCCAGCCGCACCTGGGACTGGTTTGGGTCCCCATTATTACCGAGACGAGCAAGATCATGAGCACACTAGCTAGTTACAAGAACAAGGAGCATGGCTAAACTCCACACTAACAAAATCTAAAAGCACAAAAGTTCTAGCTTCTCTGAACATAACTCGACCTGGTGATTGATCAAAGGCCGTGGTTGTCATAGCTGCCACAAGGTTCTTCGAATCTGACTCAACGTGAATACACATCATCCCCTGAACCGCACACTCCTGTAAAGCGTGCATACATGATCTTGCTTTTCCCTTGTAGATAATTTTCAGGAAAGCATACGTCAACCAGCTTTTCCCTTCTTCACCCAGCCAACCAGTACCAGCTAATGTGGAGCGTCCAACTAAAGATCGACGGCTGTCACCAATTCACCCGAAGCCACGCCTTTTACTGTTTTCTTTACTTCGCTTTTGGGACTGTAAACAACATAAGCTGTCTTCTTGCTTCAGTAAAACTGTAATATGGCCGGACCTATCAAAGGCCAGATTGAGGGTTGGTGCTTCTCAGATAAGAAGAAAGACACCTGTTACAGCTTAGAACGCTAGAGTAGAGTAGAAACGGGAGTGATTCCCCGGATTGTATCGTTACTCTGCTCCATAATATAGCTGGAATTACCCCACAATTATCTGTTCTTGTGCTGGATTAGTCTTAGTCCTGACAATAATTCAATTAATTTCAATCTTGTTGGCTCTAGTTGCATAGCTAACCAGCCCCTCTTCACAAATTTGCTCTTCAAAAAACAATGCACCCCGTCTTCATTAAGTCTCCAGCAAACTGGACACCTAGTGTCAACAGCCATACCTTGTCTAGCAAGATTCATGGGCCATGGTAGATATTGTGTGCAACTGTGAGAAGGAAATGTATTACCTTCGGTGGGATTTTGAGAGCCCAAAGATTCTGCCAGTTTACAAGAGTAACCGATGTCTCCCCATGCTGCCAGTTTACACATGGTCGAGCAACCGATGTCTCCCCATGCTGCCTCTTAGCCTCTCTCTCCTTGTCATGCAAAATATGATAGGCGGACTTCACTTAAAATAGGCCTTGTATCATAATGCCATGCCAGAAAATCTGCCATCTCCTGATTAACCAGGATAGATAGAATGTGTTGCACATCTTCTTCCCAAAAAAGTTCTTGGACTAGGCCCTTGTCCAATTCTCCGGTAACAGTACTGATCAACTCCAACACCCTTGTAATTACTGCTTGACCTCTTTGTGTAATCGGTCTTCTCGCAAAGCTGTTTGGTACCCACGGGTCAACATGCCAACATGCCAAATAAGTCCCTCTTTCAGAGCTTGAATCCCTGTGACAATGCTCCACCAAGTATAAGAAATCCCCCTCCTTTGTGTACACCCAACAAATTGCCATCCGGGCAGAATAGAGGCAGATAATAATAATAATAATAATAATAATAATAATAATAATAATAATAATAATAATAATAATAATAATAATAATAATAATAATAATAATAATAATAATAATAATAATAATAATAATAATAATAATAAGCAGAAGATATATACCCTAGCGAGATGTTATCATCTGAATTTTCCAAAAATGTAGGAGAAAGAAACTTCACATTCAAAAATCCACATTGAATGAACCATATTGAATCATCTGACCATGTCAACTTCCACAAATTCAATGTAGTTGTCCAAAAGATCAAGGCCGTGCAATAAACGCACTTCAGTTTTTTTCTCTTCAAAGAATGGGACCCCAAATCAAGAGGTGTTATTTCTTTGATCCCACTTGAATCATTTGAAGCCATTGTTAAGAGCTAGCAACCGTCATAACAATGCAGGACTAAAATTCTGATTTCCATGGTATACAACAAATTATGAATTATTCCGATTGACATCATTTAGATAGAGAGAACAATCAACAAAAGAGATGCTAGAAAGTAGTTTATATAGCTTCAAATCAACAGAACATAAGCAAAATAAACTATACTCAGGTCTCTTAGCAGTAATTAGCAGCAGCATCTTTCTGCAGGGAAAAAAAATACTTTTTTGAATCTTATGCTCATAGGCCATTGTTATCATAAGAAATTGATTGTATTTCTAATAATTCAGTTTCCTTCAAATAAAATCGGATATGTTGACCAACACCAATAAATGTGTGTCATATCCCTGCTGAAGATTTATTTTTACATGCTAATAGGGTTGTTATTACGTTATAGCCATCTAATATTCACTCTGCTTCGTTGGTACAACAATTTAACGCTACACAAAAACTTGCAATCAAAAATAAATTTTGAAGTGACAGTTTCGAGAATATACCATTCCGATATCAATAATGTTTATCTCTCGGTTCTTTGAATGATCCAATTCTCTCAACATAATATGCATATTTCAAGATATTATCAAAAGTTTGTATGGAAAAAATTAGAAATCATTCCTCAATAATGCTCGTCTGAGTCCTATAACAGAGCAAAGTCTGTACCTACAAAGTCTTTACCAGGATAAATATGAGATTGCCAGAACAAAATAATCACAATTCACAAAAGGTGTAGAAACCAGTAGTATAACCACCTCAACAAAATTATATCAACAGGGACGGAAGCATTATGCAGCATGCTACCTCAAAATCCTTATCACCACATCTATTAGTTAATGCTCATAGAAAGTACCTTATAGTTTTTAAAACCTACAAAAATAATACTAGTGCTCTCAAGCATGACATGAACTTTCAGTGGGACCATAAAGCTAAACAAAACACTGAAAAAAATCACTTCACTTAAACATTTTGAACAAAATAATTTAAAATGAGAGGCAGCCATCTTTCAGTAGAAGGTTAACACTCTTTTTTCAGTATACATTCACCAAAATAATTCAAAAAAAATGTAGTTACCTCGGCAACATAATTGAAACAAATAATGGATTGGTGGAAAAATTATATGCTTCAATGATTACTACAAACAGTTAGAATTAGCACCAGTCACAACAAGACATAATTTGCCAATATAGTGTCCTGGTACAACTCATTATGAAGTATATATAACCTGCGAATAAGCTGCAACATCAGCAAATGCTTTCCATTGGTGAGAGCAATAATGGATCAAGTATAGTTTCCAGAATATGCATAATACACAGGCAACGGGTTGATCTTCTAAGAAACGACAGAATAATTTATTTATTTTAGTTCACGGGTCATATTTTGTTGAGCCTGCAAAGAGAACATACAAAGAGCTATGTTTTCTATTCAATTACAAGCAGTTACATGCATAAAGATGAATAGGAGGACTTACATATTAAGTAGGGGATATATCATTCCATTATTAGTAACCCACAGTTCTCCCTCAAAATACACTTATTGCATTCCAGTAGTATCCGTATTCCACGGCATATGTAGTTTACAATAGACACAATATGGAAAAAAATCCATCTGGATAGTAATTGCATGAAGTTTAGTAGAGTGAGTACAAGATAGCTGGCACCAATATCAGTACTAAACCACTGCGTACATGAAAGACTGAGCACAACTATCCAAACTTCAATAATATACCACGGGCACATCCTGATTTCTGAATATAACAAATGAGGCAACTGAATAGACACCTTCTCAATCACAAGTGATCTACCGCTCTAATATCAGTAATATACAGCTTTTCCCTCCAAAAACACTAACTTACTTTGAATATTATCAATATTAAATAATGCATGTAGTTCACAATAGAGAAAAATATGGCATAAATATCCAGTGAACTTCAATAATAACCATATTCAGATGGTCTTTCAAAAACATCCATGTTGGGATAGTAATTGTATGAAGTTTAATTAGAACTAGATGGAACCCCGGAGCAATTGGCGTGGCTGCATAGAACAACATGGAAACAGCCGTATCCAACAGGAAAAGGAACTTAGATTACAAATAAAAGCAGATCAATAAGACAGAAGGAGAAACAGTGCAACCAAAATCGCTTGAGAGATCTGAGTGCGTGACGTGCATGAAAGTTACCCTCCAATCCTATATATTTTGATCAAAACATATCTGAGACATAGCGTGTCATGTGGGGAAAATATTACACCCGTCGCAAGCCAAAACCCAAAGTGGGGTGAGTCATCTTGGCGTGCAAGGTGTGGATTGCTTGCCGTAGTTTGTTAGGATTATAATTAGGAGCGTGTTGCTCTAGGAGTCGGTTGTAGAGTCGTAGGAGTTGTTAAGATTATGTTCATAATTCTAGAAGATGTGTTAGGGCCGGCATCTATATATGGAGCCGTGCGAGATTGAATAAAGGCAAGCAACAAGTTAGAACTATCTTCCATCTATCAATTCTACTTCTGCCTTCCTATAAATTTCAAGCTCCGGGAGAGCATAATCCCCACAACACCACGTTCATCACATCTGGTATCAGATTCCAGCCACCTCGCCTTTCGATCTGCGCCATGGGAGACGACGGGAAGAAGACGATTGAAGATGAAGCCGACGACGTCAAGGCACTGATGAAAGCCGTTCTCGGCAAACTCGATTGCCTTACCACCATGGAGGAGAAGCTGGCCGCAATCGATCTCCAACAACGCAACCAAGGCCGCCTAATCCAGCGCCTGGAGAACCAGCACCGACCACCACCAACGCCCGATCACGATCGGCGTGACGACAAGTACGAGGAGGATTGGCGGTTCCGGGAAGGATACCGCGATCGCCGCCGCGACGGAGATTGGCACCGCGGCACGCAACGCGGCGGCGATCGGCCGCCGCCGCGCTACCAGAAGTGGGACTTCCCCAAGTTCGACGGCAAAGGTGATCCCCTCCCCTTCATCAACAAGTGTGAATCGTACTTTCGCGCCCAGTGCATACCGGAGGAGGACAAGGTGTAGATGGCGGCGCACAACTTCAACGACTCGGCGCACCTGTGGTACATGCGCACGGAATGCCAGGAGGGTGCCCTGTCCTGGCGGCGCTTCGCCGACCTCCTGAATCTCCGCTACGGGCCACCGTTGCGCTCCAATCCACTCGGCGAGCTCGCCGCCTGTCGCCGGACTACCACGGTGGAAGCTTATCAGGAGCGCTTCCTCGAGCTGCTGGGCCGCGCCGTACCCCTCACCGAGCCACAACAAGTCCAACTGTTCACTGTCGGCCTGCAGGAACCCTTGAGCTTGGACGTTCAGCTCCAAAATCCGCAGACGCTCGACACGGCCATGAGTTTGGCTCGCTCTTACGAGCGCCGCGAGCAAGCGGCGATCATGGCGCAGATGACGCGCGCTCCAGCACGCCAACGCGGCCTCCTTGCATCGCCGTCCACGGTGGCGCCGGGCTCGACATCAGCATCGCCCGCCGCTGCGCCAACTGCCACGCCAAGCCACTCTGTTTCGGTGGCCGGCCGCACCATCCGACGTCTGACGCCGGAGGAGATGGATGAACGACGACACAATGGGCAATGCTTCAGCTGTGATGAGAAGTTCATCCGTGGCCACAACAAAATTTGCAGACGCCTCTACGCGCTCGAGGTCGAACAGGCGGACGACGACGACGATCTTCCGCTCGAGGAGCCACCGCCACAAATCTCGCTCCACGCCATCGCCGACCGGCGATACGATGCAGGTGGCGCTTCGCTTGGGCAGGGCAACGCTCAACGCTCTGCTTGACTCAGGCTCGACACACATTTTTGTGTCCGAGGCAGCAGCATGCACGACCGGGCTCCAATTTCAGTCGCAGCGGGGCATCTCGGTGATGGTGGCCAATGGAGAAAGAGTCCCCTGCCCTGGCGCGTTCCGCAAGACCAGCTTTGCCATCAACAAGTGTACGTTCGTCGGCGACCTGTACGTGCTGCCGCTGGGAGGATACGACGTCGTCCTTGGAACGCAATGGCTCGCCACGCTGGGGCCTATTTTGTGGGACTTTGGCCGTCTCACCATGTCGTTCTGGTACAACAATGAACGCCATGTGTGGCATGGCCTCGAGGGACCAATGTGCTTGCGGCTTCACGCTTGCACAGGACGGGAGCTGCTGGAATTGTTGCTCGACAAGTTCGTCGACGTCTTAGCGGAACCAACTGGCCTGCTGCCGCAGCATTTCCGTGATCACCACATTCACCTCCTGCCAGCCACGGAGCCAGTTGCGGTCAGGCCGTATCATTACCCGGCCAACCAGAAGGATGAATTGGAACGCCAGTGCCGTGCCATGGAAGATCAGCGCCATGGAAGCTCAAGGACTGATCCGTCGCAGTTCGTCGGCCTATTCCTCGCCGGTGCTGCTTGTGAAGAAGGGCGATGGTTCGTGGTGTTTTTGCGTGGACTACCGGGCGCTGAACGCGGTCACCGTGAAGGACAAATTCCCAATTCCAGTGGTGGAGGAGTTGCTGGACGAGCTGCACGGCGCAAGGTACTTCACCAAGCTCGATGTACGCTCAGGTGACCACCAGGTTCGCATGTTTCCAGGTGATGTGCACAAGGCGGCGTTCCGGACTCATGAGGACCTGTACGAGTTCTTGGTGATGCCGTTCGGGCTGACGAACGCGCCGGCGACCTTCCAGGCAATCATGAACGACGTGCTCCGACCGTTCCTGCGCAAGTTCGTGCTGGTCTTCTTCGACGACATCTTGATCTACAGCAGTTCGTGGTCCACTGATCTCCAACACTTGCGCGCCGTCCTTGCTGTTCTACGCGAGCATGGCCCCTACATCAAGAAATCAAAGTGCACGTTCGCAGAGGAGACGGTGTCCTACCTCGGCCATGTTGTGACGGCGTCGGGCGTGGCAATGGACAGCGCCAAGGTCCTAGCAGTCACGGATTGGCCTCGGCCACGTTCTGTACGTGCGCTGTGAGGATTCCTTGGCTTGGCAGGGTACTACCGCCGCTTTATACAAGACTATGGCACGATCGCGGCGCCATTGACCAAGCTGTTGAAGAAGGAGGGCTTCCGCTGGGCTGCGAAGGCGGACGTGGCGTTCCTGGCGCTCAAGACGGCGTTGACAACCGCACCCAAGCTGACGCTGCCGGACTTCGACGTTCCGTTCGTGGTGGAGTGCAATGCGTCCAGAACGGGGATTGGCGCGGTTCTGCACCAAGGTGGCGGGCCGATCGCTTTCTTCAGCCGAGCTGTTCCACCTCGACACCAAGGCCTCGCCGCGTACGAGCGGGAGTTGATCGGGCTGGTGCAGGCGGTGCGCCACTGGCGTCCTTACCTATGGGGGCGCCGCTTTGTGGTCAGCACGGACCACTACAGCTTGAAATTTTTGCTGGACCAGCGCTTGGCAACAATTCCTCAACACCAATGGGTAAGCAAGCTGCTGGGTTTTGATTTTGCAGTTGAGTTCAAGCCTGGGAAGCAGAACGTGGTGGCCGATGCGCTTTCATGGCGCGATGAGGAGTCAGGGCAGCTGATGGCGCTGTCCTCGCCGACGTTCGAGTTGCTGCATGAGGTGCGCATGACGAACAGCTCTGATCCGGCGCTGGTAGCGCTGCGCGCCCAAGTTCAGGAAGGGGTGCTGGCCGCGCCGTGGGCAATCTGCGACGACTTGCTGCTATACAACGACAAGGTGTACGTTCCGCCGACTTCGCCGCTGCTGTCGTCTGTTCTGCAGTTCGCGCACGACAGCGGCCATGAGGGCGTCCAAAAGACACTCCATCAACTACGGCGTGACTTCCACACGCCAAACGCCCGTGCTGCTGTTCAAGAGTACGTCCGTGCATGTGCCACCTGCCAGAGATACAAGACAGAACACCTCCATCCCGGTGGTCTCCTATTGCCGTTGCCAATTCCGGAGACGGTGTGGTCTGATGTTTCGCTGGATTTCATCGAGGCTTTACCGAAGGTGGGCGGCAAATCAGTAATCCTCACAGTCGTCGACCGTCTGTCCAAGTATGCCCACTTCATCGCCTTGGCTCATCCATATAGGGCGGAGACGGTGGCCAAGGCCTTCTTCGACGAGATTGTTCGGCTCCATGGAATTCCAACTTCCATCGTGTCGGATCGCGACCCGGTCTTCACGTCGGCGTTCTGGCGCGTGCTGTTCGCAGCAACTGGCTCCAAGCTCCACATGAGCTCTGCTTTCCATCCTCAATCTGACGGGCAGAGTGAAGCTGTGAACAAAGTGATTGTGATGTATCTCCAGTGCATGATAGGTGATCATCCTCGAAGCTGGGTCAAGTGGTTGCCATGGGCTGAGTATACGTACAATACGTCGTACCATACGGCGTTAAAGGATACTCCATTCAGAGTTGTCTACGACCGTGATCCACCCTGTTTGCGGTCGTACAAGGTGGGTGAGACTCGCGTTGCAGCTGTGGCGCGCACTATGCAGGAGAGGGATGAGTTCTTGGAGGATGTCAAGCTGAGGCTCGAGCAGGCACAGGCGGTGATCAAGAGGAAATATGATAAGAATCATCGTGAGCTGCACTTTGAGGAAGGCGATTGGGTTTGGTTGCGTCTGACCCATCGAACTCCGGCTGGCATTCCTGACTCGTCAAGGGGTAAGCTTCAACCTCGGTTCTTTGGGCCCTATCAGATTGCTGCTAAGGTTAATGAAGTCACTTACAAGCTCCGTCTTCTGCCTGGTGCTCGGCTGCACGACGTGTTTTATGTTGAGCTGTTGAAACCGTACCGTGGTGAACCGCCGAAGCTGCCTCCAATTCATCATGGCGCCGTGGTGCTTAAGCCCGCTGTAGTGACCAAGGCCAGGTTGGCTCGTGGTGTTCGTCAGCTTCTGGTGCAGTGGGAGAACCAGCCAGCTTTGGCTGCTTCATGGGAAGACTTGGAGGAATTTCAGCAGCGCTATCCTGATTTTCAGCTTGAGGACAAGCTGTTAATCGAGGGAGGGAGAGATGTCATGTGGGGAAAATATTACACCCGTCGCAAGCCAAAACCCAAAGTGGGTTGAGTCATCTTGGCGTGCAAGGTGTGGATTGCTTGCCGTAGTTTGTTAAGATTGTAATTAGGAGCGTGTTGCTCTAGGAGTCGGTTGCAGAGTCGTAGGAGTCGTTAAGATTATGTTCAGAATTCTAGAAGATGTGTTAGGGCCGGCATCTATATATGGAGCCGTGCGAGATTGAATAAAGGCAAGCAACAAGTTAGAACTATCTTCCATCTATCAATTCTACTTCTGCCTTCCTATAAATCTCAAGCTCCGGGAGAGCATAATCCCCACAACACCACGTTCATCACATAGCGCCTTGCAAAATAGAAACAAAGCAGATATACTGACATCGGAATAATGGAAAAGGATAAACAAAAAATACACCGTTTGTTCACCTCAAAACAGCTCATAACATAGTAATGTTCTGTAATCTACTGTGTAACAACAATAGGCAGAACAACTTACCATCAGGTCATCCAAGCAATTAAAATCCGAAGACCTTCTGGCGATGTTACTCATGAGAAAGCAACATATGCCCAGTGAGATGCATCAATAATTGCATATGACCATTCACAATCATCACAAAGTAGACCAGCTTGGAAAGCAGTTTGAAATGTTGGATACTGAAGACCTTCAATAGTTCTGATATCTGAAAATGATTTTGCTCCTTTAACAACAAGCAGCAACACACAAAGGTATTTCTCTAGGAACTCAGCATATGTTCGAACAGCATTCGGGAAAATCTTATTTGCATCAAACCAAGCAGTTAACTTGGTGACGCGATTGTTTGGACTGCAATACCTCATCCAAGTCATCTTCAGTATATGCCAAAAAGGCAGATGGACAGTAAGACGTCTGCCAGAAGGATCAGTGTAACGAATGTCAAACTCGAGTAAGCACCATCCTGCTTCATTATGCACAATGCATCTCCAAGGTAATTATGAATCTCATTGACTGCTTGATTAGACAAAGATTGAAGGCCTATTCTTGCACTATCAGGTTCCTTTGTAAAATTGAGCAACTATTATCCATGCCATCTCTGTTGACCCTCTCAACAACGTTTATATGTGCTTGATACTTTACCAATAAGTCGACATTGTTAGAGACAACAAACCGGTCTTTGAGCCATATTTCCCGGTACTTATCTCATCTTTGGGCCATATTGAATATGTCATTTTGCAATACAAATGTCCTGTCACAATATTATTTTGGATAGGATTTTGAACACTCACAATTTATCATGCAGGAGCAAGATGGATTTGCATACCCATAGGGTCCATGAAACATAAATTCAGAAACAACATGATAGCCTATTGGAGCAATATAAGGATCAGGCAGCTGTGCCGATATGAGTGCATCAACTTCTTCTGCCATTAATGGTCTATTTTTGGCTAACCACAGTATGATGTGAGCATGTGAAGATCACACTTCTAAAACTCAATTGTGTCTACAGCTTCATAAATGCTAGTAGTAAGTATAAAAATTTCTAAATAATCTATAGTACATAGTGGAAAGCATGCGAAGCTGAATTTAAATTGATTTTAGGGAGAAACAGTTTAATGTATAAAGGGAATCAGGGACTTGCATGACCATGCAAGCTATATTTTTTCATTTGCCAATTCTTTTGCTCTGTAAAGCGCTCCCGCCCAGGGTTCGATCCCTGGCTACGGTACAGCTGGGCCTAGCTCCCCCCCCCCCCCCCCCCCCCCCCAGTCCGGCCCAGGCTTCGATATGTTCCTTCTTAATATAATATCAGGGGGACGTTGGACCCCTGATCAAGTTTATTTTTAACAAACATATAACAATTAAGATATGTAAAGAAATAAAATTATACCTTGCATTTGACAGCTGCAAGCCGGCCTCAACCATACGTCCAGTAGCACCTTCCATCCAAGTTACAGAAGAACACAGAAGAATCAGAAAGAGAAGTGGAGAAATCAACTAATAAAATTTAGAAAGAACACACCGGGGCGAGTCGTTCACCACATCATTATCATTGCTCTTGCAGACTACACTCATAACACTCCGCAGCTGCTGCAGCCATCGATTGGTTGTCACCAAAACAAAAAAATTCAAATTGTTTAAGAATTCATTTATCGCTTAAGACCAAGTCATATTATTTGTATCATGTGATCATTCACTTATAGGCTGAATAAAAATAATAAAGTACAAGATAGTAAAGAAGAAAAAATTTATGATGTCTTTGTTTGCCTTGTTCGAACAACAGGGGACAGGAAATTGTAAGGCTCTTTCATCCTTCTTGTCCCTCTGAATTCGGTCAGGTAGAAGATAAATCACATTAGTCAAACACAACAAGAATGAGGTACCTATCAAACCGCTGTCCTGCCCGTGCATCACTTCTGCACACACGCTTCTGCTCCAACTGGGCAGCCTGAGCACACGAAGCTCTTCTGAACTTGGCCAAGATATCAAAGATGAGAAACCAAACAAGAAAACATTGCCAGAAAGAAGAACCACTGTTACAACAATCTGTCACAAAAACAAGAGAGAAAGGTCATCCAGGTCACAAAAACAAAACAGAAAGGTCATCTAGTCTTAGGAACCACAATAGTGAGTTAGAACAAGATACAGAATCGAAAAAACCATAAACCATACAAAAACAATCCTAAATCATCACTAAATCGCAGAACCAAACTAAAAATCTCACCCCAAAACAACCCCAGCTAGAACCTCACCCAATGCTCTTCAGATTCACGACAACCCTAGACAAAATCCTAGGCATCCGGCAGCATGCGTGCCTGCGTCCCACCGACCAACCTCCGTCAAGCCTCCTAATTCACCCACCAGAGCGCTCTCTGTCTCATCCACCGTGCGCGGCCTCGCCACCCCCAGCGCAACGCACGCCACAAGTAGCCCTGCCACAACGTCAGCATGACAGCCACAACTTCGTCGAGTCTTCTTCCCTGGCTCGCGTGCTCCCACTTTCTTTGTCCCCTTCCTGTCGGAATCCACCACCACGCCACCCGCTACAAGCTCGCAAGGCATGAAGCTGCCAGTACTCTTGAGATAGAGTTTTTCCACTTCTGAGTATGCAAAATATGGAACTGAAAAGCATTGAAAGCCTTACCTGAAAAAATTAAGTCTTTGCCATAGATACATCCTAAACATCATAGACTGATAAGCACAAAATCATGACATGTACTTGCCGTCATGCTAAACTAAATGGAGCCAGACACATGAATGAAAGAATTGTAAAAGTTTGTAATTATTTCATTCACCTGAAGAATATTTGTTGTACTTGCTGTTGATCCTTGAACATGACACAGAATTGCTTCTGTAATCAGCCCATGCTTTTCTCGTGACAAAATCTTATAGTTAGAGTAGCAAGTGCATAGTATATTACAAATAGGTATATGTAATTATGTCAAGGGGATATATAGTGGGATAGGAAACAGCAAAGCAGGTGAATGACACAATGCACATGATATGAGGAGATTGCTAGGTGTAACAAACTATAAGAAAAGTTGCCAGGTGACGAGCAGATGAAAGGTGAGGCCTCTGAGTAGTAGATGGATAGGGAGGCACCAGAGTAGCCATGCACAATTACGACAAATAATTCATGAACAATTAGCAACATGAATGTCAATATCTGAAAATTGTTATATCAATGATTTTAACTACAGCGGCCCATGTATAGAGGCCCATCTAGAGGCCCATGTATAGGACTATATATCCCACCCTTCTAGGGTGTGGAGGAATACAATTGACAGTTCTACCCATTCTAACATGGTATCAGAGCTAGGTTTCTCTCTCCCTCCCTCCCTCCTCCTCTAGCCGCCGCCGCCGCCACCATGGCTGGCCGCTGGCCTTGAAGACCTCGCAGGAGCTGGCCGTTGGCGGCCCAGGAGCGAGTCCACGCGGCCGCTCTCGCCTCGGAGCGCGAGCGCACTGCGGCGGATGCCCTCGCACGCCGGGTGGTTGAGGCGGAGCACTACATGCTCCTCTCCGCCGGTCAGCAGCCCGTCGTTCATGTCCCCGACACCGCCGCCTCGTCTTCCTGGCCGCCTCTGCCCGACCTCGCCGCGGCGGATCCGATGGTCGCCCAGCTCCACCTCCAGGCTATGGGCGTCCAGAACCTACGCGCCCTGGTCTCGGTCGTCCTCGACCCCTTGTTCACCTCCTACGGCCGCTGGCGTGACCAGGTCCTCCTCACCCTCCGCCGCTACGCCCTCGACGACCACGTCCTCACCGACACCCCCGTTCAGGCGCGGGACGGCTCTGGCTGCACCTCGACAGCATCGTCGTGTCCTGGATCTTCGGGACTGTCTCCCCGGATCTCCAGGAGCTCATCCGGACTCCCGGCGACACCGCGCGCCAGGCCTGGCTGGCTCTTGAGGGCCAGTTCCTCGACAACGCCGAGGCCCGTGTTCTTCACCTCGACAGTCAGCTCCGCACCTTCAACCCGGGGGACCTCTCTGTCACTGACTACTGTCATAAGATGAAGGCCATGGCGGATGCACTCCGTGACCTCGGCACCCCTGTGAGCGACAAGGTCCTGGTCATGTACATCCCGAGGGGTCTCAACAGCAGCTACGACCTCCTCAAGACCTGGATTCCTCGGCAGCGGCCCTTCCCCTCCTTCCAGCAGGTGAAGGATGACCTCTGCTACGATGAGATCACCCGGGGCCTCGCGCCTGGCTCCTCCTCTTCGTCGACCTCCACCGCCCTCGTGACTGCTCCCCCGCCTGCCACTTCACTCCTTGGCACTCCTCCCCCCGGGCCAAGCGGGGGTGGGGGGGGGGGGGGGAGGGGTCGTACCGGCCGACGTCGCCGTGGTGGTGGCTCTGGTGGGGGCCGTGGGGGCGGCCGAGGGACTACAGCCGCGACTCCTACTCCCGGGGGTACTCCCTGGCCATCCTTCAGCAACCCATGGTCAGGGCGTATCTCGATGTGGCCGTTCCAGCCTACAGGCGGCGGGGGTCGCCCTCCACACCAGCCCAATGGCCATGTTTGCTGGCACTGCTTCCCCTGTGCCCTGGACTCCTCCCGCACCGGCTAGCCAGCCTCCGTCCTGGCCCCGGGGGGGGGGGGGGGTGGACTCCTTCTGCTCAGACTTGGCCGGGGAGTGGATCGCTGACTCGGGCGCCTCGTACCACACCACGCCGGATGCTGGTATCCTTTCTTCCGCCCGCCCTCCCCATCCTTCCTGTCCTTCAGCCATCATGGTTGGCAATGGCTCGTGTCTTCCTGTCACCTCTGTGGGCACTGTTCCTGGTTCTTTTCACCTTCCCAATGTTCTTGTTGCTTCTCAGATGGTTCACAATCTTCTTTCCATTCGCAAATTTACTGCTGACAATTCTTGTTCTGTTGAGTTTGACTCTTCTGGTCTTACTGTGAAGGATTTGGCTTCCCGGTGTCCACTCCTCCGATGTGATAGCCAGGGACCCCTTTACACTCTTTGCCTTCCTACTTTCGCTGCTTCATCGCCGGCTTCTTCTTCGTCAGCAGCTCTTGCCACTACACCTTCCTCTATGACTTGGCACTGCCGGCTTGGTCATCCCGGCCGTGACGTTTTGGCTCGACTCTGCTGCAGTGCAGATCTTTCTTGTACTAGGACATCTGATGAGCACCTTTGTCATGTGTGCTAGCTAGGTCGTCATGTTAGACTTCCTTTTTCTGTTTCTTCTTCACATACGAGTCATATTTTTGATCTCATCCACTGTGATATGTGGACTTCTCCTGTACTCAGCATTTCTGGCTATAAGTACTATTTGGTGATTGTTGATGATTTCTCTCATTACTCTTGGACTTTTCCGTTGCGTGCGAAGTCCGACATGTTATCCGCCCTTCTCCACTTCTTTGCCTGGGTTACCACTCAGTTCGGCCTCACCATCAAGGCCGTCCAGTGTGACAACGGTCGTGACTTCGATAACCACTCCTCCCGTGCCTTCTTCCTCTCCCGCGGTGTTCACTTGCATATGTCTTATCCGTATACCTCACCTCAGAACGGCAAGGCTGAGCGTATGAGCCGCACTACGAACGATGTCGTTCGCACCCTCCTTCTCCAGGCTTCCCTTCCTGCCGGCTTCTAGGCTGAGGGTCTTCACACTGCCACCTACCTTCTTAACCGTCTTCCTTCCACTGCCTCTCCTGCTCCTACTCCCCACCATGCCCTTTTCGGCACTCCTCCTCGGTATGACCACCTTCGTGTCTTCAGGTGCGCCTGCTACCCTAACACCTCTGCCACCACTCCTCACAAGTTGGTGCCCCGTTCGACTCGATGTGTGTTCCTCAGCTACTCCCCTGACCATAAGGGGTATCGCTGCTTTGACCTTACCTCTGGCCGTATCCTTATCTCTCGGCATGTCGTGTTTGATGAGTCTGACTTCCCCTACTCCACCCCCATTACTCCCTCTCCTGATCCCGAGCTGGAGTCCGTGTTTCCGACTGACCCGGTGGCACAGTCACCTGTATTTGTGTACCCTCTACCTGCAGGTCTTCAGAGCTCCCTGACACCACTTCCGGCGCTCTCTCCCGCGCCACGCGCGGCCCCGGAGCCCTCTCCCGCGCCACGCACGGCCCCCACGCGCTACGCCCAGCCCGCGCTCGTCTACCGGCGCCGGCCCACCCTCGGGCTCGCTCCCGCCTTGACCCGGTGGTATACCACCCGCCCGTCCTCCATCGGGATCCCGGCCACACTCATCCCATGGTGACACGGCGGGCGTTCTCCGACCTTCGGCCCTCTCCGCCACCACGGGAGAGTCGGGGATCCCTCTGGTTCCCTCTTCTGTCCGTGGCGCCCTGGCTAATCCTCACTGGCGCCGGGCGATGGAGGAGGAGTATGCGGCCTTACTTGCCAACCAGACGTGGGACCTCATGCCTCGTCCCCCTGGTGGCAATGTGGTTACCGGGAAGTGGATCTGGACCCACAAGCGTCGTGCTGACGGCTCACTCGATCGCTACAAGGCTCGCTGGGTTCTCAGGAGCTTCACCCAGTGGCCTGTAGTGGATTATGATGAGACTTTCAGTCCAGTGGTCAAACCTGCTACAGTCCGCTCGGTTCTTTCGCTGGCTCTCTCTCGCTCTTGGCCTGTGCATCAGCTGGATGTCAAGAATGCTTTCCTACATGGCACTTTGTCCGAGACAGTATACTGCAGCCAGCCAGCCGGGTTTGTGGATCCCAGTCGTCCTGACATGGTTTGCCGACTCAACAAGTCCCTCTATGGTCTGAAGCAGGCTCCTTGGGCTTGGTACTCTCGATTTGCCACGTTCCTGGTCTCTTTGGGGTTCACTGAGTGCAAGTCGGATACCTCCCTGTTCGTTTACCGCCGTGGGACAGACACTGCATATCTGCTGCTGTATGTTGACGACATCATACTCGCTGCGTCCAGTCAGACCCTGCTCCAGCGCATCATCCAGTCCTTACAGCAAGAGTTTGCCATGAAGGATCTGGGTGTCCTTCATCACTTCTTGGGAGTCACTGTTGAGCACCGTCCCTCTGGCCTGTTTCTCCACCAGCGACAGTATGCTCTTGCACCGTCCCTCTGGCCTGTTTCTCCACCAGCGACAGTATGCTCTTGATATTCTGGAGCGTGCAGGGATGACTGATTGCAAACCGTGCTCCACCCTTGTTGACACTCAGGCCAAGCTGTCTGCAGATTTGGGTGATCCAGTTGCTGACATGACTGCCTACAGGAGCCTTGATGGTGCCTTGCAGTACCTCACCTTCACCAGGCCTGACATCACTTATGCCATCTAGCAGGTCTGTCTTCACATGCATGATCCTCGCGAGTCACACCTTGCTGCTCTGAAGCGCCTCCTCCGCTATGTTCGTGTCACAGTTGACTACGGTCTGGCTCTTCACCGGTCTCCCTCTGCTGAGCTTGTGGTCTACACGGACACTGACTGGGCTGGCTGTCCGGACACTCGCCACTCCACCTCAGGCTACGCTGTCTTCCTCGGCGGCAACCTTGTCTCTTGGTCATCCAAGCGACAGCCCGTGGTTTCCCGCTCCAGTGCAGAGGCGGAGTACCGGGCTGTAGCTAACGGTGTGGCCGAGGCGTCGTGGCTCCGACAGCTCTTGGCGGAGCTCCACAGTCCGCTCGCCAAGAGCACTCTTGTCTACTGCGATAACGTTAGCGCAATGTACCTCTCCACCAACCCGGTTCAGCATCAGCGGACGAAGCATGTAGAGATCGACCTCCACTTCGTTCGGGACCGAGTCGCCATCGGCCAAGTTCGGGTCCTCCATGTCCCCACTACCTCCCAGTTTGCCAACATCTTCACCAAGGGTCTTCCCTCCTTGACATTCTCGGAGTTTCGCTCCAGTCTCAACGTAACCGGTGGCTAGTTGTGACTGCGGGGGGGGGGGGGGGGGGGGGGGGGGGTTGGAGTATAGATGCCCATGTATAGGACTATATATCCCACCCTTCTAGGGTTTGGAGGAAAACAATTGACAGTTCTACCCATTCTAACAGTCTACAGTAATTCTGAAAAAGGCATTATGGTGAACATAAAACCAAGCACTAAAACAAAAAATGCAGAAGCATCATCTAAAAAAAGAGAATAGAGCATTTAATCTCAATTCATGATGGTAAACATATAAAAACCAGAAATACCAACACTTTGCCGTACTAACGATATATACACAAATGGCAATAACATAGGTATAGCTGAGAGAAAATAGGTATACCCACCATGTCAAGATAGTATCTACTCTCTCCGTTCTTTTTTAATGATGCCCGTTAGCACAAATTTGAGCTAATGGGCGTCATATAAAAAGAACGGAGGGAGTACTATAATTTTTATGTCAACTAAGGAATTTAACGATATATACACAAATGGTAATAACATAGGTATGGCTGCAAGATAAACAAATAACAAAAATACAGTGATGATATAACAAAGAAAGATGGCCATAGCCCATATGTGCACAACATGATATAACTGTACATCTGCAACAAGTATACAGATAGGCGAAACAAACAATACACAGGAGGAAAATTTTAATTCTCTTCAGTCCCTTAAATTTCATTGAGCACATTTGAGCCTACCACCTACCATGTATACTGATATCAAAATTTGGGAAATAAAAAAACGGGAGGGGGGCTAATTTTACACAGCATAGGGAGACCCTAAGCCCCTAACAAAATTAATCTCCTAGCTAGAAACAAACCATAAAACACTGAAGGAAACAAATGGGAAAATGAACTAAGTCAGCATTGTGCTCATCCAATAAAAAGCCAGTATCATGATATATCATATTATCTATAGATGTTGTGTTGTGTAATAAACAATTTACATAATTGTATCTCCTTCAAACTATGTATCTTCACAAACAATGCGGAGAACTAGTTCGGGCCATCATATCATTCCTGCAAAAGTACTATACAGAGAACTAAAAAGAACCACGATTTTTTTAAGCTGGATACAATTTACCAAAGAAGCCTCGAATGCATCTGCACATGGCAAACCAATTAAACTCAAAGAATCACCAAACTGCACGGCAAAAGTGGGAAATGGATAAACAGAGTGTGCCTCTACTTAAACAATCATTGTAAAATCAATTAAGCACAATTTGTTACTATGCCCTTGCTTTGGAACTTTGGAGCATAGTATCATTAAACATTCATGTTGAGTTGGTACCATGAAAACATAATTTTTTCCTTCGTTTTATCTATGCATTTTTTAAATTCTAAATTAGAAAGATACATAACAAAAGATAATAGTTGATGTACCATTCAATGTAAATCTGGATGCATGGAAGGAAGAGAACCGTAGACCTGAGAATCTGATATATTCAGAGGTGGTGTCAAACACTAGGCATTGTGTATAGGACCCATGACTCATTTAAAGAAACTATGAGCCATAGCAGCTGCCTTACTACACTATTTCATTTCAGGTTATTGTTTTCAGATGGCAGTCCCAAAAGAGCCTGAAGTACCCACTAAACACAAGTTCATAGTGTGACAGAACTAGGCATATCATTCTTGCAGGTCTAAGATGTAGCAAGCTACTATATGGAATGACAAACAATATGGACAGTAGGGAAATAGATGATGTTTTGCAGATAGCTTAATATGTTTTGCAGATAGCTTAACCCATGCAATATTTTCTCTCATGTCTACTAGGTAAACTGGGCATGGCAAACAAAGGATAACATGGAGAAACAAGTACAGCATGACTGATCTAGCATCAAGACATTCACAAATTAGATTGGTTAAATTCATCACATAGAACGAAAATGCATTAATGTCTTGTCTTCTAGGTAAAGGCGAAGAAACACCAGCCCATTGCAGCACAGTGTAGAAGTGGGGTGACAGAAGTGAGGGGGGAAAAGGACAATGCTGGCTAGATTGGAAAACCAATTGGTTACTTTTTTTCACCAATCTAGCAGGCAATTAAAGCATCCAGGAGATAGGGAGGCTATGAACTCCTACCCAAATCTGGCAGTCAACCGCCGTCCCTAATTTTTCTTCATTGCCTAGAAAAGTAAAAAATAAGGAAATGAAAGGATTAAAAATTAGCCAACAATTTTCTTTTTGATGTGAATACAGTAGGAGAGGCTCCCACTGCACTTTATTAAACAAAAGAAAAAACACTGTACAAAAGCAAGAAAGGTTTTAGGCCAAGAAAAGAAAACAGCAGCAGGCAAAATAAAAGAAACCAGGAAACAAAAAGAACTAATAACTACAGCCTTGAAGGGCTCATCACTCCAATGGGATGGAGTCTAACCAAAGAAGAATACTATCTCTTAGTGTTGCTTTAGTTCTATGTACTTGAAGGCGAACTTCATCTTTGGAGGCTCTCCACCATGTCTGTACAGTCGGAATTGCGTCATAAAAAATAAGAGCATTGCTCTGTAGTTAGACAACAATTAATTAAATAAGAAACAAATAAACAATTTTTTACCACAGAATACAGAGCCAAGCAGACAAAGATGGTCGGGCTGCTATGGTGATGAGAGCAGTAGCAACGGTGTTGAGAGGAACTTGAGCAGAGACACAAGGGGAAGACTTTGGGATAGTATACATACCCTTCAGAAAGTATCCATGGAACTTCAATAATAACCATATTCTCTCAGGCATTAGATGGTGGATATGCATTAGCCTTCAAAAACATCAAAATTGCAATAGTACTTCCATGAAGTTAATTGGAATGAGTACCAGATAGCTGCGCCAATACCAGTACTGAACAACGGTGGATAAGAAATGCTTGAGCAGAGACACAAGCGTAAGAAATTGGGATAGTATACTTATTCAGAAAGTATCCATGGAACTTCAATAATAACCATATTCTCTCAGGCATTAGATGGTGGATATGCATTAGCCTTCAAAAACATCAAAATCTCAATAGTACTTCCATGAAGTTAATTGGAATGAGTACCAGATTGCAGCGCCAATACCAGTACTGAACAACGGTGGATAAGAAATGCTTAGACTTTAGACATGCTGGAAAAACAAAAGATTCTGCATGATTCCACAAACTTTAATTATATAACAAATGAAGCCACTAAATAGACACCTGCTCCATCACACAACTGAATAGACACCTGCTCCATCACACAACTGAATAGACACCTGCTCCATCACACAACTGAATAGACACCTGCTCATGAATATACTCCACCTTGACTTCTTTGCGATTATAATAGATTAACAGTAGAGAGCAGACATAATTTGGGTAGAGTACATGTCCTCAAGCATACATTTCAAACAGTCATGATTGATTAGCTTAGATGCCTTCCTCATGACACATCATCAAGAGAATTGTAGGAACTTTCTCCAGATTGCATCAGCAGAGATACACAAAATGGGATGAATGAATTCCCCAATTTTTACCATATTTCTGACAGAATGGGATGCATGAACTCCCCTTCATATAGATAATAGCAGCCTGGGTATCTTGTAGAAAAGCCAACTGCACTTCTTATAGAAGAATGTTTGCAGAGACAGAGTCGAGATTTAAAAGAACTAGCAAATACCCCGCGCGTTGCCGCGGGTTCTTCCAAAACACTGAGAACAACAATATGGAAAGAAATGGTTGGAAGAAAATCCTATACAATATATAGCTTATGGATGGAGATACAACATAGTTGTTTCTTAATAAACGGTATCTTAGACTATGAGTACTTAGCACCTATACATAATATAGTTGCGACAAAGTATGGCAATTGTGTAGGTCTTCACTACGACAAATGTGTAGGGTTTTCACTATGCTGCTGCCAATCTCCAGCAATTTATGCACCTGAAAAAATATCAATCATGAATGGAGTAGAATTTTAAAATACTTGTAGGTACAAAAAGGGACCAGCCAGAAGAAGACAGTAAAAAAAATGGTAAGCAACAATTATTTAGATTTAGAATGTGAGAATCTATATCTTTACGGAGTTATGAAGATTTCACTTTGGTTGGCTGTCTTGCATCTCTATGTATTTTGTAGATAGTGTAAGTGTAGTAATTCCGCAACCAAATTGTGATCCAATAACTTTGAAATATGCAATGGTCTCCATTTAGGATTCTTATTAGAGGGAGATTCAACAAAATTAAATGTGAACTGCTGCTCAGTTATTTTAGTTTCGTTCACTGTATGGTTAAAAGTATATAATAAGCTGAAAAATCTACATAATAAACATTATGCCTTTTTGGGGTCCTGAAAAAATTTCTATGGTTAACGACATAAAGAGAGGCAGCCAACAAAGTGCATATCTGCCAAAGTTCCGTTATGTGCTCTAAATTAATTTGAAGAGTATGTCATCAACTTAGGAAGAATGGTTTTGCATATGGTGGTATATTCATGTCAACTTAACATTGCAGAAATCGGAAAGAAGGGTTCAGGACATGCAAATAAATGAGGTCGTAAACAATTTTTTTCACCGAATCTAAACTGACCATATATTGTAGTGACATCTTATTGTGAAGATGAAAAACAGGCTATTTATAATTCTTTTTCTGTTATATATATATGAAAAAAATACATCTGTACCTCATGACAATCGAGAAGCAAGAAGCCTCCGTCTCAGAGTATGGCATTTCTTACATCTGTTTGTTTCCAAAGAGTAAAGTTTTCCATTAATATACAGCTTCAAAACATCTTCATAATCAAACAAACAAAATAATCTATGAAGGACGAATGGAAGAGGAGTAAAATAAAAATAAAAATTATATGCCACATCTCAAGAAAAGGATCAAGGACAGTTGGTTTGTCAAATCTGACTTCACAGTATGTCAGACGATCTAGAAACAGTCTGAATGACCAAAACAACTGAGATAGCATGTCCATCTTGTGACACACTGTGTTGAATTGTGTAGGATAAAAACGTAGCACAACTATTAGACATGAATGAAATCCATCTTATCAAAGAAATACTCAAAAAATGACTGGGCAATACCTTGAACGGAAGGAAGCAATGCTTGCATTCATGGCAATTCCAAATTTGTGACCATTTATCCCTACCCTTAGCTTCTTCTGCTACTCGTTGTTGGGTTTCAGCTGAACGGAAGAGCAATACAAAATTGGTTACTTGAAACAGAACATTTCAGTTTACTGCAATTGAAAAACAAAGAAACACAATTCACTGATATAGATTGGTTACTTGAAACAGAACATTTCAGTTTACTGAATCTATAGAAAAACAAAGAAACACAATTCACTGATAGAAAAATAGACATTGTATTTTGGGTAAGACAATGCATGCAGCTTGCTATCAGTCTATAACTTTAAAATATTATTGGAAACCATTCTAACATAATAATTCGAGTGATGCCACAGTGTATGGATGAATGGAAAAAAAAAATTCCAAATGATCAGCTTAATGACTGATTCGTATTCTCTGATAAAGATTATACTGGTGATTCGTTATTAGAACAGCGGGAGATCTGACTGTAGAGTCTAAATCTCAATTCAATGATCCACTCCCATTCTGGCCGAGAGCATATGATGGCTATATTGATGCAAAAGCAAAAGGGTACGATACCTGGGCGTGCTTGCAATTAGAAGGTACTTCTGTGAAACTTTATTATATAATAAAGGGACACGTTATGGCCGAGGATAACCATTATTACGTAAATAAAAGGCTGCTTCGGATACAGGCATGATATTTCCTCTACATTCAGAGATGACAAAGGATGTTATAATTCAGAATAACTGACATGTTTAAAATTCTAAGGTGAATGTTGCTGCAAATAAGCAAAATATCTAGTCATGCAGTTATAGCTTCTTCCAAGTTCAGTAAAATGCTAACCTAGACTCACCTGCTTATTTTACTGCTTCATTTCGAATGTTTAAAATCAACATTCCAGGCCGCGGAGAGTAGATCTACAGGTCGCAGTGCACTGCAAGAGCACCAGTGATGATAAGATAGCAAATCCCAGCGGCGACGCCAGCAGCAAGCAGGTGCCTCCAACCGTGACCACTGAGCAACACATACAAATCAGCAGATGAGATTCATTACCGCAAGAAAAGAAAAGAAATAATAGGTAGATTGGTATAACGTGGAATCAAGAGCGTAGTAGAATCACCTCGCATGGTTACTTCACTACTGAATCGAGCACTGCTAAGGAGGGGAAGGAGCAGTGCTGCGGCTGGACTCACCTCGCAAGCAAGCGAGCTATCTGGCAGCCCTTGCCGCAGCCTGTTCAACCCCGCATCAAAGAGGAGGGTGACGAAGGAGGAGCGGCGCGATAGCCAATAAAGTACAGACCAGAGACCATATCAGTCAGGACCGCAGTCGCAAGAAGGGGCGCCGCCGAGGCCGCCATTGCTGCCATGTGACAGGGGATAGAGCTCCAAACGCTGCCTCGCCGCCGTGGCCTTTCTCGATTGTGAAGGTTGAGCAAGGCGACGCGCGATGCGAGGGTATGGGCATGGCGGACGAACGAACGGGAAGATGGGAGCGAGGTGGAAGCCATGGCTCGGGGATTGGGGACGGGCCGGACGGGAAGATGGGAGGCGGAAGCTGCCCGGCGTTTCGAGAAGACCCCCGATTGAATCGTTCGATTTGGATCCAACGGCTTCTATCACTTGCTACAGGGTAACAGTAAACTTTTGGAACAGTAGAGCTGCGGGGCCCGCCGGGAGAAACTAAGAATCTATTATGATGACCAACAAAAAGAGTCGAGATTTAAAAGAATGACCAACAAAAACATGGAGGAGCCTAGGAAGTCTACAACTGGAACTTCAAATATTTATTTGAACAAGGTATCTAAAAGCAGCAATCAAAAAGGTCATAAGTATTTTTTTTAGTTTGATAACAAAACACATTGTATTGTAGAACAAGACAATGTTTTTTTCTTACACGTGCAATGATAAACAAGCAAACAACAAGAGGACTCAGGTAAGGAGAAACTACAGACATGCTAAACATGACAGGAGTCATTACCTAAGTAGATCCTGTAATATTGCACATTAATTCCACCCAAATCCAAAGGCTTGAATAAACCTGCGCCACATACTTTTTTTTTTTTGAGGAATCTGGACCACATGCATTTATAGTGCCATTCTTACTATTGCACATTTTTACTATAAATAAGGGGGAGGGACAAAATACATTCCTGATTGCATTCCAACTATATCACTGCCCTTAACAGAAAAGAAAAAAAAAATTAAAAGCTAATCTACCTCTCCCTAACTATAAATAGAAAATATTAGTAACCAACCCATTGGGACAACCTATTATAGAACGAAAGCAAGGATCAATATTTATGCAAATCGATGAAGATCAAAATTTAGGTCAAAAAACAAATGTAGGAGAATGAAACTTCAGCCAATGCACACTTTTTCGTTCAATGTAATTGTTCAAGAGAGCTAGTTGTCCAAATGATCAAGGCCATGTAATCGCCACACTTTCGTTTCCTTCTTGAAAGAAAGGGACCAAATTAATAGGTGTTATTATTGGTCCCCCATGCATCACTCGAAAACCATTGTTAAGAGCTAGTAACCATCATAATCTTGCTTATGTGGCAGCAATGTTCTCATTGCCACGATATATAATAAATTGTGAACTGTTCAGAATTACATCATTCGGATACACAACACAATGGCAATCCTTTCCCAACAAATGAGATGCTAGAAGGTAACTCATAAAAATTCAAATTAACAGGTCCAAAGTAGGAACCTGCAGCCCTGCATGGCACAGGATGTTATGAAATGTGAGGAATCAAATATTGACGGATCAATAGCTATGCAAATCGATACAGATAAAAATTTAAGAAAAGAGTAGCAGAATATACGCACATTAACGAGATGTTATCACCTGAATTTTCAAAAACAATGTAGGAGAAAGAAACTTCACACTCTGAAATATGCAGAATCATCAGCCAATGCACGCTTTTGCAAATTCAATGTAATTGTTCAAGAGAGCAAGTTGTCCGAATGATCAAGGCCATGTTAATCACCACACTTCATTTTTCTTTGTGAGAAAGGGACAAAATTAAGGTGTTATTCTTTGATCACACTTGCATCATTTGAAAACCAGTGTGAAGAGCTATAACCATCATAATCTTGCTTATGCAGCATCAGAGTTTTGATTGCCACGATTACATAATAAATTGTGAATTGTTCAGAATTACATCGTTCATATAGAGAGAACGATTACAATGAGATGCTAGAAGGTTAGTCATATAAATTCAAAAAATGTTACTTTCAGAGTCTCATTGGCCACGACTGATATAAGAGAATTAAACTGGATACGGGCCTTCAAGCAGTGCCTAGCAAGCACATGTACTTTTAGAGTCTCATTGGGCTCTATCATGAGAAATTGATTGTTTTTCTATTCAGTTCCATTCCCTGCTGTAGGTTTATTAAGGTGGCCATAGAATGATAACTCTTGCTTCGTCGGTATCACTACACCGGTCTCTATATATGCAAGATATTCTAATCTAATGTAACTAAAAATCCCAACTGTACTGCAGTTTATCATGCTGCAATGCCATTACATAACCATGTGCTTCTTTCCCATAAAAATTGCTATTACAGAACTTACTAGTGATCTCTCATGCAACCAATTTTATGACTTGTAAAAATATCATTACTGTAAGGGACAATACTTGGTTGCAATCCAAAATAAAATTTAAAGTGGTAGTTTGGAGAACCTACCATTTCAATATCAATATCATCATCTCTCGATTCGCAGAATGATTCACATCTCTCAATATAATATGCATATTCCAAGGCTTTAGCGGTGTATGGCAAAAAGGAGAGATCATTTCTCAATAGTGTACGACTGAGAGCAAATCTGTACCTGTAGAAAGACCTTACCAGCATAAATGAGATATCCATAAAAATAATCAATACACAAAAGGTGTAGAAACCACTAGTATGACCTCCACCTCAGTACAATACATGGTATTAATAGGGATGCTACTTCAAGGAAGCACTGGAAATTTTTTACTACACTGGATGGCAAAATATTTCAAATAAAGTAATGTGAATTAAGAGATAACCATCAGTCTATTTCAAATAAAGTAATGTGAATTAAGAGATAACCATCAGTCAACACAAGTATAAGAATAGAAGACTTGTGCAGTCCAGTTGTGGCCAACAAACATTCAGACGAACAGTTAGATATTAGCACAATCTGATGTTGTTAGATATTAGCCAACAAACATTCAGACAAACACTTTTCCTGCATGTCTTGCTCAGTTTGCTGCCCAGAATCTATTTGGTGCATCCATCCTATGTTGTAGCCAACAAACATTGACCACCTACCTCGCATAATAATACGAACCAACTATAGCTAAGTGCAACAAAAAAATTATAAGCTTCCTGATTACGACGAACAGTTAGATATTAGCACAAGTCATAACTAGACATTTTGCCAACAATAGTAAATGCTTTCCATTGGTGAGGACGATAATGGAAAGGATCTATATGTTAACAACGGGTTCGTCGCTAAAGAAAGGACCGGACAAATAAATAAATTAAAGTTTTAAATCCATAAGTGATTTCTATTGAACCTGGAAAGAAAAACAAACGAAGAGATATAGTTAAAAGCAGAAAGATGAATATGATGACTTACCTGACTGCTATAAGAAAGCACTTGCAATAGACCTTCAAAATCAAATTAAGTGATATACCATTCCAATTTCAGTAATACGCAGCTGTGCCTCCAAATACACTCATCCCATTCCAATGGTATCCATATTCCATGGCATATGTAGTTTATAAAAGACAGAATATGGAATTGATGTCAGTTGAACTTCATAATAACCAAATTATCAGATGGTGTATATACATTATTCTTCAAAACATCCATATTGGAATAGTACTTGCCCGAAGTTTAATTAGAACAAGTACAATATTTCTGGCGCAATATCAATACTAAACAACTGCGGATATGAAATGCTCCGAATAAAGACATGCAGGACAAAGCAAAGACTCGGCACGAATCCCCAAACTTCAATAATATCCCACTGACAAACCCTTATGGAAATAACGCTCTTCAGCCAACAAAACGAATGTCCAAACAACCAAAATTGAAGGGAAAAGTACATTTTTGAACACTAAGAATTCTTACCACGCAGGTCATCCTTAGTTTTTCCATTTATTCAATACCTATTTCTCAGATTTGAAATGGAACACATTTCACTTGAAAACTACTGTTGAACAGGTAGCGATGAGGCATTACTTTCCACAGATGGCAACCGGCACGAACTTTCAGCCCTGCAAGGTACAGGATGTTATGAATGTGATGAAGATGTTGTATATCAATTGTTCATGCCAAGCGGCAAGAATGTGTATGGTTTAAGAAGCTGGCATAAATACCAATGTTATATTGTCGAAGACGCAAAACCAAGAGCCATGGAGAATCTTACGTGAGATAGAGGAGAATTCCTTGTTGCCAATCCCAACCATTTTGTTCAGTACAGATGCATCATCAGTATAGAAAACATTAAAAAAAAGTCTTGCACGGGCACTTTGATACTTGTGTAATTCGTGTAGAATGAAAACATTAAAACAAGTACCTCAGAGCTGTGAATGAAAACTTGTCCACAGAATGCTGAGGATTTAATTTTGCATACAGAATACCTACAAGCAGAAATTAAATATGAGATGAGCATGCAAGTTGGAAGCTGAAGGTGACAAGACACAAGCCAATGTGAACAGTGGTGTTTTCTCATATAACACGGATTGCTGCAATCTTTCTATTGGAGCGACTGTAACCAAGCTACGGAAGAATATCAGGAGCAGGGGAGTAGGCTTCAGGGGTGGGCACAATCCCACTTCAGAGATAGCATTCTGGTTCAGCTTGCGAACTTGGACAGTATTTAAATTTACAGTATAACCAAACTGAGAAAAAAATATGTTTCATCTTATAGATTATGCAGCAGGTTAAGCAAGAAGGTAGTTACCTGTACATGGTTGATTGATGAAGGCAGCCAATGAACTTGGAACATCTTGAAATTCTGAAACAAATCAGAGCCAAGTCATGTAAACTTCACAATTCTAGTGCAAGTAAAATGTCCAAATTGACCTCAAGTATGAAACCTTTTTAAAAGGCAGTTCTAAGCTCAGAGTCAGCTTGGCATATGCTGCAACTTGAATGTGCAGGACAACTGCGCGTCATTCCATTAAGAAGAAGAAGAAGTACACATTTTTTATGGTCAAACAATGTCATTTCTGAGATGGAGAAGGGAACTGAAGGAAGAATTGGCCTTAACTTTGATTAAGGTCAAGCCAGCACTGAAGGATGCCCTGAAGGATTGGATTGAGAATTTTAACTGTAACTTTTGTTTTCTATTTTGGGACATGCTGCCCTTGTACTCTGTACATGCCTATATTAATGGAAAATGAAATCAGTGCGGCCCTCTCCTCCTGTTTCGGTCAAAAAAAAAAAAAAAGGGCTGTGAACCCCATTTACAAACGCCCAAGCAACATAGGGCGCACATATGCTGCAAAAATAATAGTGGATTAGCAAAGTCATGTCTATCATGTGAAATAGGAAAACATGATATAAGCACCAAACAATACTACCAACCTCTATTTTTGTCAACAACAAACAACAGAAACAATTACTACCTCCATAATGTTTTTTTGGTAGAGGGTTACTATAATTTCAGAAAAAGAAAATACTTCAGAATATGAAAAATACTTCCATTATTAGGTTCATCCAAAGTAAAATGAAAGGAGGTTTTTTCCAGTCATATGTATTACAATGAGGACAGCCTTTAAGGATCAGCAAAAAAATTAAGCGATGTTCAATCCTAATAAGCAGAAAATGTACATTTTCTAAGTGCACCAGTAACTTGAACAGAGCATCATAGGGCATAACTGGGAAAGCCCACAAGTATGTTTGTTCACTTGTGCATACCAAATACATGCAACTATCAAAATTGTATAAAACAGTTCAACAAATCAACTTATACTAATACTGCATTGCCAAAGCTATGGAGATACATACTGCATTGGCGAAGCTATGAGAAAAGAGTCATTCCCATGCTGCTCCAGAACACAAATACAGTTAATTCTAGAAAATCAAGTGGCAGCAAAGGAAAAAAAAGAAGGTAATTTGCATTACCTTTAATCGGGCGCAACGATGGCAGGCGATCAGATCCTCAGGTGAAATGATGGTGATCCTGCAAAGCTGCGGCGGGGACAGACACCATGAAATTAGCATGCCGATGCAGCTCAAAGTTATTGTACTGTGATTGCTAAACAGATTTCAGAACGTTGCGTCTTGGTTCTACCTGAAAAATATGCAATGGCATGTGGTTAGTAACACACTCTGATCAGTGACCTCATTCACATAACAATCAAAACTACAGAGATCCACAAAAAAAATATGCTAAATTAGTACATGAATATATCAAAGTGGACATGACATCATTAAGGAAACTGCCGCCATTCCCACTAACACTTTTGTATAAACATTTGAGAACTCAGAGTAATGAACATTGATGATCAATCATGTAGGCACCCACATAGCAATACGATTAGGAGGCATTGTAGAAACATAGACAAGCAGAATAGTTTTCAGGAAGCAAACAACTTAGATTCAATGTTAGTTCATGTACAGTTTTAGATCGCAGATAAAATTAAAATCTTATAATTAATATTCAGCCCCTGAAGTCAAGGAGAATATAATCAAACAAAATAGATAATAGTCTGCATGTAAGAGTATCTCTGCTCCATTTATCACATAGCTTTCGGCCATGCCAACTGCCAAGTGTTCAGATATTAGCATATTATGTGGCAAAAGTAATTATCCTTTTAAGTGGCCGATGCTCCACAAAGCAAATGCTCATATTGGCACTTAGGAGGGGACTTAAAGACAACATGATGACTTAACGGGATGTAATAAGCAATCAGAACCCATGGTTAATAAACTATTTCTTTTATTGGTTCATGACATATGCTACAAATGTTGGTGTTTGGCACTGCCACTCAGAAAATGGAAAAAAAAAAGAACTTGACAAGAGCAATAAAACCAGACATAACTCTAAAAGCATATTTGGCTCGCCTCTTGAGGATGGTTGTGTTGGGGGATCGAAGGTCTATGTGTGACGTGTCGAAGCCCTCCAACAGAATGTTGGTGAAATCTTGCTCGCCCGAAGCCTTCGATGGGTTCTAATGCCTTCGGATTACCCTGCGAAGCCCTCCTTGGTGGATATCGTCGTCTGTTGGATGATGCGAAGCCCTCCTTCTTTGTCCGCGAAGCCGGACGAAGACGTTCTCGTTCAGGTTCCCTGTTATCAGACGTGCGAAGCCCTCCTTTGCCCGCGATGCCGGGCGAAGGGGTTTAGAGTGTTGAGAAGATCGAGTGCGGTGCAAATGATTCCGTCCTTGGCTCGAGGCCCGAAAACCAGATGTCATTACAGGACCATCTCCCTCCATATTTATAGGGGGCGAGATGATTATATTTACATGTATGCCATTGGCTACTTTAGCATGGCTCTTAGTTTGGTAACTTCGGGCTCCTGTGTCGTCTGCTCTTTCATTCTTCCTTCGCTGGTGGCTGTTGACCTTCGCGTGGGTCAGAGGGGCTTCGGTGTAGTTCCCAACATTAGCCCTCAATTGGTGATGTGTTATTAGTGTAACTAAAACCAGAGGCAATTTTATTTATTAATTTATGATTACACCGTGTGCCTTTCTGATCCATACACGTGTCTTATCGTTTTCGTTCCGTACTTCTTTTCAGTTCCCGATAGTCGCTTCCCTTCTATATATCTTCATCGTGGGCGCGCTGTTTCTTCAATCGCATGTTTTGCGCGTCTTCTTTCCTTTGGTTATTCCAATCCCTTTCGCAATAGGAGATCCTTTTCCTTCGTCCTTTTTCAAGATGTCTGGTAGCCGAAGGTCTAGCGAAGAGCAAGCCAAGAAGAAGCTGAAAACTCACAAGACCTCGTCGAAGGACAGCTCCGATAAAGCTGTCAGCGAAGCTAATGCGACGGCTTTGGGTGCTGCTGTTCCTTCGGCAAATCAGCCGAAGACTTCACATTCAGCGAAACCATCTTTTGCTTTTAAGCCTCCGGTGATTCGCTCCGCATTGGATTTGTTCTCCATTCCGGAGGATGGGGGTAGCCATTCTTCTAGGTCTAAAGTTCAATCTATCCCTAAGAAAGTCACTTCGAAGAGTTCTTCTTTTATTGCAAAGGATATTTCTGCTTCTACAGTTGACGTTCATGATGCCAGTGCCGCTGAGAAGGCCAAGATTCAGGACAAGGCTTCGAAGGGTGCTGATTCTGTTCTTGCTAAATCCGGATCGAAGGCTAAGATCCAGGACAAGACCTGTGTTAAGGGTCCTGATATTCCTCCTGTTGCCCCTGTTCATGGTGAAGGAGTAGCCGAAGCTTCTGCTCAAGGTTGTCTCTCATCTCTTAGTATGGCTGAGCTTAGTCAAATTGCTGATAACTTGGGACCTCTTACAGATCGCTCCCAGGTTCAACTTCCTTCGGAACCGGGTGTCGGGCTTCGTGAGCCCCTTAGCCCTTCAGCAGGTGGTGACCTTTTCCTACACTCAGTCTTTAAAGCAATGCTGGGAGAGTTTCTCCCTTTTGACATGACTTTTGATTCAGTCGAAGCTGCTAGGGGTTCTTTAGCTCTGTGTGACGAGGTGTCTTCGAACACCTTTGTTATGAGTGCCAGGGCCGCTGCGCCCTTTGTTGCTGCTGCAGAGAGGGTTCGTTTTCCTCAAGTGGAGAATGAACTCGTACTTCAAGGTGGTGATGCTCTGTACAAGTCTTTACTATCTTCGCAAATGAAGGTAAGTGGTTTGTTATTTTTGTATTTACTCAGCTGCTTGTCTTTCTAACTTCGCTCTTGTTTTCGTCAGTCGCTTGCTATTACCCAAGCCTCCCTTCGCCAGTTTAATGAGCTGACTCTGGCGAGGGCTGATCGAGACCGTCTTCGCAAGGATCTTTTGGCTCTTGAAGCAAAGATCAAGGAGAAAGAGGATGCACTTGCTCTTAACGAAAAACGTGTGATTGATCTCTCTGTTGAGAAGGAGACTCTCGTCAAGTCCACTGAGGATTTTAAGGCGAAGGTGGTTTCTCTAGATAAACAGCTGGAGGATCTCGATTCGTCCCTTGCGGAGGCTTTGGAGGCCAACAGGGTCCTTCGCGGAAAAGTTGAAACCGTGGATCAGGAGGCGGCTTCTTTTGTTGAGGCTGAAGAGCTTCGTCTGTCTTCTCTTTGCAGTCACATTCAGAACGCTCTTATCTCAGTGGGGACGACTCCTGATCAGATCCCTGAGGACGCTTCGACTGAGCAGCGTCAGTCTTGGCTCTCTGTCAATATTCCTTACGTGGTGAAGGCTTGTAGGGCCTTCTCTACCAATGCCGTTCATCTGGCTGTTCGGGACCTCCTCCATTCTCTTGATGTCGAAGGGAGTGATGCTTTGGCGAAGGTTGCTTATGATGACTTTAAATTTTCTGCCGTTGATTCTACTCCCCGTCCTGTGGTTGAAGCTCTCATGAAGGTCGCCAGTCATTTTGACGAATCCTTCTGGAACCGAGTGCAGTCTGTCGGTCGTCTACCTCAGAGTGAGGTATAAACAATTTATTTTTGCTTCGAGAGAGGGGTTACATCATCCCTTCGAACTTGTATCTTGTTGAGAATTGTTGTAATCGTTGTAAACTTTATGCTATTTTGATTAATTTTTGCTTGATTTTTGGACTTTAGGCTTCGTCTGATATTTCTTTGAGCGAGTTTGCTACTCCAGAGCCTTCGTCAAAGGTTTCGTTGAGCGAATTTGCTTCTGCTGGGCCTTCTTCTCCTCGGAAGGCTCGTGTTGAAGATGCTATCGAGATTTTGAGCTCGTCTTCTTCGGAATTTGTTTTGTCTACTGACTCTGATCCTCTGGCTCCTGTCGAAGGGGTCGAAGGTTATGTTTTCCCTCCTGGTAGCCTTGTTGGTGTCATCAGACTTGGTCCTCCTGATTCTGAGGTTTCTGGGGTCGTAAGTCTCGTGATGTTTCTTCTCCTAGCCAAGGGATTTCTAGGAAAAGGGGCGGAGGTCGCGGTCGCTCGGCTGGCCGCGAAAGTTCATCTTATAGATTCGATGCAGCTTCGCATGTTGCGCGGATGTCTTCGTCTGGAGTAGTCGACCCTGTTTTTCAGAGGCCTTACTCGCCTTCGAGTGGGTTTGATTTTGATGAGTATAGCATTATTTATCAAATGCTGTTAGAACTAGGGCTTATTGTAAAGCAGGAACCTGACGATAGTTCCCTTTAAACAATGATTTTTGCTTAATAAAGCTTTTCTTTTGGAGTAATCTTTCGAAGGTCTTTGCCAGAGAGAAGATTTCTTCAATATCTTTCGAAGCTTTTAATGCTTCTTGCACGATGACCTTGTGTTTCCTTTAAGGAACGCAAGTTTTCGTGTTTTCGTTCTTTGATATTTGAACATTTTCGTGCGAAGGATCGCGCTTTTTTCCTTTTGCGAAGGTTTCTGTTTGTCGATACTTGGGTAGATTAGGCTTTCTTTGCTTATCTTTCCCTTCGACTCTTGTCTGGAGTCTTTGTATCATCCTTCGTGACACATCGATCCAAACTAAGATTACACCAAATACTTAATTGGTGTAACCTTCGGATTCTCTAGGCTTTTGCCTGATATTGTTTTTGAGCTCGAAGCTTCATTTCTTGAGCCTTGGCTCTTCTGCGCCCCCCAGGAAATTGCTCTGGAATTTTTGAGGGTGAAAAAGTAATTATAAAACTGTGTTACAGTCTTGGAGGGTGCCTCATTAAAAAACCTCACACCCTTCGCAGGGCTACCCTCGTGAGGAAAAAGAGTGCACCCCCCGCGAGTTTTGTGCTTTTACATATAGCCATCGCGCGCGCTACCGAAGAAATGTTCTTGGTAGACACGGCTCATGTATCTCTGATATATCATGGACAAATTTTTTAGTCCGAAGGTCTTGGGTGATGGGGCCTTTTGCTTTCTTCAGATGAAATGGACATTCTTCCTTCCAGGGGTTTCGCCATCTTCAATACTTCTTGCTTGGAGTTGGTCTCCGAGGACGTTGATCACAGAGATGGGACCAGGAATCTTCATGCATAGATAGCCTTGATGTATGGCCGCTTCGAACTTGTTGATGGACCCCCTTCCGAAGATTGCATTGTAAGGATAAACAATGTCAACCACATCGAATGTCACATCTTCAGTTCTTGCGTTGTCTCCTTCGCCGAAGGTTACTGGTAGGTTAATTTTTCCCAACGCTTGGATAACCTTTCCAGTGAAGCCGATTAATGGTATTCCTGCTGGTTGTAGTGTTTCGTTTTCCAGCTTCATCTTTCTATATGTAGAAGCGAAGAGGATATCAGCTGAACTTCCCCCATCGACAAGTATTCTGAGTACGTCGAACCCTTTTATATTTGCCTTGATGACCAATGGGTCTGAGTGAGGTTGATTCAGGTCCCTTGCGTCTTCTTTTCCGAAGGTGATGTGAACGTGGGACCACTTGGTTTTCACAAACGGAGCCCTTGATGACACGTTATGTACCCTTCGTATGTATTCTTTTCTGGCCCTTCTTGAATCTAGTTGCTGGGTCGACCCTCCGGATATAGCGTTGATGGTTTGTCTTTGAGACGTGTAGCTTGTTTCTGTGTTTCTTCTATTATTTTGCTGATTTATTTCTGGAGGCAGTGGAAATGCTGCCAAGCTTTGAGGTTGGGAGTAGGCATATTGCTGTGCCTGATGCGAAGCTTCTCTTGGGTAGTTGACAACATGATTGACAGAGTGCGAAGGGTACAGTGACATTGGGTTCCCTTGAGACCAATTTTCGCGATAGTTACTTGTATGTCTGATGGCCTTCTTCGCTTATCTTTCTGCAGTCTATTCCTGTTTGAACTGTTGCAAATTTCGGCACTGCTTTGTTGTATGGCCTTTTCCTTTGCCATGCAACTCACAGTATGGAGTGCGAGAACTGCTTCTCTGATTGTTTTCTTTGTTTTTGTCTTCGCAATCTCTATCATGGTTGCTTCGCTCTTTCCCTCTTTCGTCGTCTTTGGTTCTCTTTTCATCGCCCCTTTCTTCTCTGTTTTCGAGGTTGTGTACCCTTCGACTGTTATGATCTCTCGAACTATCTCTGTTATCGTCGTGCCTCCTGCTTCGACTCGCTTCTTTTTCTTTTTTATACTTCTTTTCATCTTTGATTAGCTGGGATTGTTTCTTTTCGTCTTCTTTCTTCCTTCGGAACTCATCATCCGACCTCGCGTACTTTTCGAAGGTGTCCAGTAGTGCGAAGATAGTCTTGGGTCTCTTCCTTGTTAGTGCAGAGTGAAAAGGGCCAGCCCTCAAGCCTTCCATCAGTGCATCAATAACTGTCGAAGCTCCTACGTCCTTTGCTCTTGACTTTATTTCCATGAATCTCTGCATGTATTCCCTTAAGCCTTCGTCTGGTTTCTGTTTGCAAGAAAATAGTCTTCCCTGATGAATTTCTGATGCTTGGAAGCCTTAGAAATTGTTTATGAACTCTCTTCTTAATTCGGACCAAGAATTAATTGATCCTAGTTCAAGAGTGGAGAACCATGTCTTTGCTACTCCTTCGACTGCCATCACCAAAGCTTTCGCATACGTTGAGTTTGATCCTCCGCCCGATTCTACTGCGGCTTCGAAAGACATGAGGAACTCTCTCGGACATGTTTTTCCTTGGTATGCCTTTATCTTTGGCATTTTGAAGTTGACCGGCCAAGGTTCACTCTGTAGCTCTTCGCTCAAAGGCGAGTTCTCGTTGTAGATGATGCATGGCTGGTTGTCCTTGTCAGAGCTGCTTAATTCGTATACCATCTTGTGTTCGGTTTGTTTGCGAGTCTTGTGGTGCATGTCTTGTTCTTGTTTCTTCAGGTTCTCCATTTCCTCATTGTATTTGTTTAGCTTGCTGTCCATTACGTTGATCTCTTGTTGGGCTTGCTTTATCTTTTCGAGCATGTCTTTTTTTAGCTTCGCTGTCTTTTCGATGACGGCCAACTTCTTTTCTCTTTCGATTCCCTCATGTTCTATGATGCGAAGCCTTTCAGTTATGTTACGTGTTTCGTTGTCCTCTTGCTGGAAACTTCCTGCTTGAGATGTTTCAGCGTTGTTTACTTGCATAGCTCTTAAGGCTTCTTCTTTTCTTTCAACTTCTTCGGCTCTTGCTACCTCTTCTTCTCGTGCGGCTTTGTCCCGCTCTTCTTGTTCTCTTGCTGTTTTAGCTTCCGCTTCCTTCGTGAGCCTATCATTTTCAGCTTCGATCTCTGCGCGTTGTGTGTCGCTGACGTTTGTTCTTGACTTCGTTTTCGCCATGTTGATCGTGGTCGTGGGTTCGCCTCGTGGGACGGCGCCAAATGTTGGGGGATCGAAGGTCTGTGTGTGACGTGTCGAAGCCCTCCAACGGAATATTGATGAAATCTTGCTCACCCGAAGCCTTCGATGGGTTCTAATGCCTTTGGATTACCCTGCGAAGCCCTCCTTGGTGGATATCGTCGTCTGTTGGATGATGCGAAGCCCTCCTTCTTTGTCCGCGAAGCCGGACGAAGACGTTCTCGTTCAGGTTCCCTGTTATCAGACGTGCGAAGCCCTCCTTTGCCCGCGATGCCGGACGAAGGGGTTTAGAGTGTTGAGAAGATCGAGTGCGGTGCAAATGATTCCGTCCTTGGCTCGAGGCCCGAAAATCAGATGTCATTACAAGATCATCTCCCTCCATATTTATAGGGGGCGAGATGATTATATTTACATGTATGCCATTGGCTACTTTAGCATGGCTCTTAGTTTGGTAACTTCGGGCTCCTGTGCCGTCTGCTCTTTCATTCTTCCTTCGCTGGTGGCTGTTGACCTTCGCGTGGGTCAGAGGGGCTTCGGTGTAGTTCCCAACAGGTTGCTGTCTTTCCTGCTCTCACTGCCACTATCTATTCTCCTTCCAACTGCAATATTCGGAATGAACCTAAAAAGGAAGAGTTACATATCCATGTACGAATGAAATGAAAACAAGATCCGGCGAATAACAGCAAACTCTGATGTGGATGGAAACCAACTTCAGGTACAACAATCTCGATCTCAATCATCAAACATGCAAATTTATTTCAAACGAGTGATTATTAAGAGGACAATCATCAAAAGTTGGCTATGTTAATGCACTATTGAAGGATTAATATATTAACCACAACGATAATTTGAGAGCGTACATGGATGCTAGAAATAACAGATTAATAAATATGCTTGCACGCCACCCACTGGCCAGAGAAGCAGAGCTACAACTCAACTAAGGGCCTGTTTGGCACAGCTTCTGGACTGGATTTTGGATTCTGCTTCTGGCACTGTCGCTACAGCGAAAACACTGTAGCAGAATCCATTTTTTGCCAGAATTCAAAAGCAGCAAAATCGCAGCTTCTCACGGATTCTGTCACTGTAGCTACAGTAGCTACAGTAGCTACAGTGTTGCTACAGTGACAGAATCCGTTTTCCAGAATCCCTCCCAAAGAGGGCCTAAAAATTATTAAAGATTGAGGAAACTAAAAAAGTTAGTCAAGCTAATGACTGTGCTAACCGAAACAATCAAATAAGACTGATTAAGCAAACGACTGCACTGACTGTTGATAAAAGAAAATACGGACAGCCTATGTGAATGCAAGTGCATTTACAAGTCGAGCAACCATGTAAATGAAGGAGGAAATAGACACAATGCAGACGTAAGCACTAACCATGGTAATCTGATGCTACTGGACCAACGATTACCGCAATGATTAGTAAATTAAGCTCAAGGCAAACAGGCCAATTTACAGCTGGATGCACTGACCTTAGTACATGCTAACAAGAGAACTCAAAAAGGAATATTTTAATAAAGCAAGATGAGCTAACTCTCGACTATATATGTAATGCTCCTCAATAATAAAAACGAATCAGTTTTTGTAGTGGGCCTAAAGGTTTGAGTGTAGCAGGAATTGTAGGCCCAACCTGAGCCCAATTCGTGGGTAACCCAAGCCCAACTGAACCCTAACCATATTTAGGTTGTAGTACTGATGGCCAAACGGGCCGCCCGACACGGCACGGCCCGAGCACGAAAAGGCCCGGCCCATTTAAATTACGGGCCGGCCTGACACGATATTATTCGCCGGAGAGGCACCAGTCGCCGGAGAGGCACCAGTCACCGGAGAGGCACCAGTCGCGCGAGAAGCGGGCGTCCCGACCCTTGTTGACATCGGCCTCGGAGTCGTCGTCCCGACCCTTGTTGCCGTCCTCGTCCCGACCCTTGTGCGCGACGTCGAGTTCGTGCCGAAGAGGAGGTTCTCCGCCGCACGCAGAGCCTCATCGCTCGGCTCCGGCAACGGCATGGCCGCTACCGGGTCGCAGATCTAGCCGGTGCAAAGGCACCAGCTTGGATCTGGCCGGCGGAGAAGAGTTGTGCACGGCGGAGAAGAGGCGACAAAGGCGTGCGCCGGCGAGAGGAGGGAGAGGTGGTGTCGATCTAGGGTTTTGGCCGGAGACAGGGAGGGGAGAGGAGACGGAGCGGCTGCGCTCGCGTGCGCCGCGGCGAGGGAGGGGAACGAATGGCTAGGGTTTGGGAGGAGAAGGGACGTGCGACGATTTTATATGGAGGAGAAGGGATGGTGGGTTGGGCTGTAGTTTTTGGACTGGGCTGAAATCTTTATCGGGCCGCTTTCTTCCGGGCCGTGCTGTATCGGGTCAGAATGTGGCCCGTCGGGCTTCATCGGGCCACCATGCTTTCGGGCCGGGCCGTGCCGCCCGCCGTGCCCACCCCTCGGCCCAGACACGGCCCGACTGTTCGGGCCGGGCCAGCCTGGCCTGTAATTGTTTCGTGCCGGGCCGGGTTCGTGTCGGGCCAAAAAAATCGTGCTTCGTGCCCGCCCGAATAGCCCGGCCCATTTGGCCATCACTAGGTTGTAGTATCTATCTTTCCGAGCGTCGTTCTTCCGATCGTGCGCCGCCCCTCCCCTTCGCCCTGCTCCTTGCTGCTGCGAACCAGCATTGGGAGGTCCTGCTTTGCCAGCAGTCACACGTTGTGAGGTGAGGGCCAGATCATCCCAATACGTTTTGCCTAGGTGCTTCATGCTGTCCGATTGCTGATCCTCTTGTGGCAGTATTGGGGAAAGGAGAGCAGAACTGAGACCAAGGAAGGAGAGAGGGCAGCGAAGGACTTCGTTTCCTGTTAGGTAATTAGTGAATCCATCGTCTTCCGTCTTTTCCCTTTGTTCCACGCTGGTAGGTTTTAGTGCTGGGCTCATATCGTTGAGGTCTAGCACCTGAACTGCACCAGGGTAATGTTCAGAGTGCAGGCAGTAGCAGATCGACCCATGTTTGGACGTCTTAGGTTCAGAATTTGAAAACCAAACCTTAAGGAAATTGTAGATCATCTCAGGATCTTTCCAACGAGTATTTATGCATAGTTTTTCGTTGAGCAAATTGAGAACTACGAGCTTCTGAAGTTGACTGTCGCGTTTTGTCAGAATTCAGTGTTCTGTTAATATTGAGCAGCTGTTCGACGCAAATTTGGAGACCTTAACGTCCGATCTGGAACATCTTGCTATAATAAAAGTTGTATATCGTCTCAATATCTTTCCAACGCATATTTATTTGAATTATTTCGTTGAGTATAGCCGGAGTTATAGACTTCTGAAGTTTTGCTGTCATTTCTGAAATTGTCTGAAAATCTGTACAGTTTCAGTTACGAGGTTCAGTTTTGGAAGCTATTTTTAGTGGTCTTAGAGGCCGAATTTTCCCTGGAGTGTAAACTAAGTTTTGTAGTGTTTTGAATGATCTTTCCGTAGAGGGCTTGTACTCTGTTTTTGGCTTGGTAGTTTTGCAGTTACAATTCGTCAAAGTCAGTACCCTGAAACTGTCGGCAGAATCTGTATGTCAGTTTGTATGCAGGATTAGAGATAGTAAACGTCGAAATTAAATTATGTGATGAAAACCAAAGTTGTAGCTCTTGTTCTCCAGTTTCCAAATATGTGTTTATTTGCTATGTTATATGTTGTATTAAAAAAGATACAAAAATGTGAAGCAATACTGCTTGTATTGGAAAATTGCTTGTGTGCAGTTTCTTTGCTTACGGGTGGGGTTCCGACATAGGACGTTTTAAATTCAGTACCTATGTTTAAATTTGAGTTCTTGTACTAAGTTATGATTATGATTAGGTGGTGCTCCTTCTAATCACAATTGAAGCTTGTTGGTTGTCATCGTCGGAGGCAAGTAAATGTAGCGGTGGTTTGCTACCGTTTTGTCTTGCTATTTTCATCACCTACACCTTAAATTCAGAACCAAAGCCACTTAAATGCTAATCTGATCATTTTGATTATATCTTGCTCTATGGCTATTTACATGAGGTTTTGCTTATTGCTATATTTTTGTTGTTATACACATTCTATGGATGAAGTTAAATTGTGGAGACATGATTAATCATGCATGTGACATATCATGAGCATCTCATGTTGCATTGAAGTTGTCGCTAACCTATGGTTGCGACCGTACCGGTACGCATCGTACGTTCTCGAGGAGGGGTGCGATGTAAAAGTGGACATGGCATTGCATTCATATGCATTCATTGAAGTTATTAACATATACATGTTATTGTGGAAAGGAAATGGTTCATATATGCTCTCTTGAGTTTCTTAATTTGTGGTTACATGAAGATCTTTATTTCTTTTATATTGAGGTCTTATTATATATGGATTACCTTAAATCATTGTTTAATTCGACTTGTGGTTTAAATAGCTTGTCAAAACAATTTGCTTGCTGAGATGTTTCATCTCACCCTTGCATAATCTTTCCAGGTACTTGATGAGTGGCATGGCGGGATGGGAGTAGCTGCACGTCATTCACTACACCTTATTTAGACATTTGCATTATGCTTAGTAGTAAAAGAATGTTTAGTTCTTTAAGTGTTGGAGTCTATTCTATTGTTGAGGAGTGGTGGTCAAACTTAACGTCTATATTCTTTCATTCTTGTTAAGTTTATTTGCTAGCTAGTGTGATGTTTTTTTTTATTCTATCTATCTATATATGTTTTGCTTCCGTGTTGCTTATATTTACAAAGAAGATGCTGCCGAAATTTCTATGTTTTTGGTAGTTTGCTGTTTGTGTGATGGTTTTAGTAGCATCCCGGGGTGTTTGTGGATTCCGGGGTGTTACAATATACCCAATATCAGTATTCAACAAGGATTTCACTTAACTTTAGTGCCACACATCGAAACAGGCAAGAAGCTTGAACTTGCATTAACCAAAGACAGGGAGCAGTTAATCAATCATGGCTCCACTATGGCAGCGAAGAGAACAAATTCAGTGTGTTGCTGAAAGACAACTACCTGCAGAAAAAGCAGAACCAAAGAAAAGTTCTTACCCATCATAATACTTATCGGCTGAATACAATAATAAATTATATCAAAGTAGAAAGACATATGATTGTCTTTGTTTGCCATGTTGAACAACGGGGGACAGACACGCTTTCAAACCATTCTCCTACCCCTGCGTCACCTCTGCAGACGCGCTGCTGCTTCATTGGGGTGGCCTGAGCACACGAAGCTCTTCCTGAACTGAAGACCAAGATATCAATGATGAGAAACCAAGCAAGAAAACATAGCCAATAAGAAGAACGAATCTTACATTAGTCTGTCACAAAAACAAAGGAGAAAGGTAATCTTATCTAAGTTATCTTAGGCACCACAAAATAGTGAATTAAAACCAGAGAGAGAATCAAAACAGCATAAACCATACAAAAAGAAGTCCTAAATCATCACTAAATTGCAGAACCAAACAACTAAAAAATCTCACCCCAAAACAAACCCAGCTAGAACCTCATCCAGTGATCTCTAGGTGCAGGAAAACCCTAGGCGTCCCGGCGGTCTGTGTGCCCGCGTCCCACCACCCGACACTGCCATCGCACCCCCTGCCTCGCCCACCGAAGCGCTCCCTACCTTGTCCACCGTGGGCCACCTCGCCGACCTGAAAAGGCATTAAGTTATCTATATGGCCTAAGATAGCTTAATCTACCAGTACATTTGAAATAGAGGTTTTGGGCTGCTGAATATGAAAAAATATGGAGCTAAAAAGCATGGAGAGCCTTACCTGGAAAAATAAAATTTTCTTGCCATAGAGACATCCTAATTGTCATAGACCAAATAACTGAAAAATCATGACCTGCACTTAAGCTGTGATGCTAAAATAAATGGAGCCAGACACATATGAAGGAATGAGTTGAAAAAGTTTGTAATTATTTCAGTCACCTAAAGAAGTTTTGTTGTACTTGCTGTTGATCATTGAACATGACACAGGATTGCTTTTTTTAATCAGCCCATGTTTCTGCCATGACACAATTCTTACAGTTTAGGAATTTATAAGCTATATAGCAGATATGCAGCGAGCTTGGCATTTGATACCTAAACAAGAGCCAAACACCTATTTAAATCAGGTATGAAAGTAATGACGTCGATTGCATGGTCTAGCAATTTAACCATTAATAAGATAATAAATATGATTAAAATAATAGTGTACCTGAGTCAGAGATACATGCAAATCTGGTTAAAATAATAGTGTACCTGAGTATGGTTAAAGAACAGAAAAGCTTAGCAACAGGGAATCAAATGGTCACAATATTTCTTTGATTTTGAACTATTATAGTACTTAAGGCATGCCTCTCAAGTGGATGTTAGCAACAGCATAGGTACTCAAGGCACATCTATCACGTGGATGCCAATAACAGCTTTGTACACCAATCTAAGTGCTCAGATTATTTTTATGTTCAAGGTTCATGATTATTTTTATGTTCTTGGATGCGCATGTGAAAAAAGCTCAGCGAGCTAATAGAAATAAGCATCACATACTGTCAACAGCATCAAGAAGCTCCTACCTGTCTGCACAGTCGCTTTCAACAACATGTAGCCGCAGCAGCTCAACACTGACATGCTCTTGCAGTCCAACCTCCAGTTCAACGTATCACCGACAGGTCAGGCCATGGTTGTCATCTCTCCTTCCAGCTCTAGCATGATGCAGCAGTCAGCTTGTGTTATTGAGGAAGTGCCAGAAGTGGAAGAGCCTGTGCTCACGGTTCATAATCAGCTCATCAAGAAGAGATACTTCAGGAGGAGGTTCAGGCCTGCTCCCCTACAGAACACTTACAAGGAGATAGTCATCAACAGCTCTCCTATTTTCTCTTGTGCTGAAGAAGGGCCAAGCACCCAGCGTTCTCCTGTCAGGAAAGTAATCTCTAGCAAGAGGCCTATCACTCCTGAATTAGTTGACAAGCTTAGGAGGAGCAAGAGAAGCAAAGTTCTGAATGATGGTTACAAAGTGTCTCAGTCCGAGCCCAAGGGACCTGTGACTCGTAGCAAATCCAAGTGTAAGGTGGCCTCTTCTGCCTCCTTCACTGGTAAGCTCTTGTTACCCAACATCTGTGACTCAATTACCTTTCCAGACCTAGCTGCACTTGACAAGCTTTTTGAGGCAAAAGCAACTCACCCTGAAATATCTATCATTGAGCTGCAGAGGGTGGCGACGACTAGATGTGGCATCCACCCTGAGGAGGTGACACCGATGCTGTTACTTGCTCCAGCTTCTACACCGGCAGGAGAAGGATGCAGCAGTGAATCAGCCCAAAAAGTGATCAATGGATAGTAGGCCTAACTTAGCTGCTTTAAACAGGGAATGCCCTGTCTCTGTCTTCTGTAAATTCAGCAAACTTGGAGCAATGTGGTGCTTGTGCTGTGGCTGTACCTTTTGGGTGGAACAGATGCCGTTAGTTGATCACTTGTTATGTAGCTTCTGGGCTGTGGTTGCCTCTTATCAGTTTTTGCTCAGCTGTAAGATTGCTGTGAACATCGTTATTGGGGTTGCTTTTAGTTGCAGTTATGGGTACTATATGTTTTCCTTGATGCTCATTGTGCTTCTCCTACTGATAAGAATGTTAGATTGTCTTCCTACCTTATGCTTGCCATCTGTGCTTAAGTGCAATCCCTCCCTTTGGCCATCTTTGACTGTCAATGCCACCAACAATATCTGGTTATTCAATGGATACAAACAATACTAACAGAAGAAGCCGGAATGTCCTAAACTGGAACATATGTGGACTGAATTCGTCCGACAAATGCAATGCGATTAGAGCTAAGATAGAGGAGAGCTCTTGCTCGATCTATTGCATACAGGAAACAAAGAAACAACAATTTGATCCAAGCGACATCAGGAAATTTGCCCCAAAAAGATTCAATAAGTTTGTTTACTCTCCATCTCAGGGGGCATCGGGAGGAATTATAGTAGGATCGAATGGTTCATTGTTCCAGGGGCACACCATTCAAGTCAACAAGTTTTCGGTCACGGTCAGGTTCACCTCCACGCACAACAGTGAAGAATGGACTCTAACTGTGGTTTATGGACCCTCCCATGGCCAAGACAGGCAGGACTTTGTTAACTGGCTAAATGATCTTGAAATCAATGATGAGGCCAATTGGATGATCATAGGGGACTTCAACTTTTACCGATCTCTCTCGGATAGAAATAAGGATGGTTGCAATCTGCATGACGTCATGACCTTCAACAACATCATCCAAAACATGAACCTCCAGGAAATACCACTCAAAGGCAGGAGCTACACTTGGAGCAACATGCAGGCTGACCCACTACTAGAGCAAATTGATTGGTGCTTCACGTCAGCTAACTGGATCACAGAATACCCCAACACTCTACTACTGCCACTTGGCCGACCCACATCAGACCACATCCCATGCATGGTACAAATTGGGACAAAAATTCCAAAGGCATAGGTTTTTCGTTTTGAAAACTACTGGGTGGATCAGCCAGGGTTCATGGAACTAGTCAAACTTATTTGGCAAGCAGAGATCAGAGCAACAAACACTGCTACAAGAATTTCAGCAAAACTGAAACTGCTGAGAAGAGCTCTTAAAAGGTGGGGTAAATCGCTCTCCAAACTCAACACACAGATCAAGGAATGTGAACAGGTTCTGCAAGTCATGGATAAACTGGAAGAAATGAGGTCACTAACCACCCAAGAAGCTAACTTTAGGAAAATCCTCAAGCTACACATCCTAAAACTACTCCAAGCAAAGAAAGAGTTCTGCAAAAGAGGTACACCATCAGATGGACGGTTTTAGGGGATGAGAGTACACAATTCTTCCATGCAGCAGCAACAGAAAGATATAGAATCAACACAATAACAAGCCTGGACACTCATGATGGTAGAACCCTGACAGATCACTATGAAAAGGCTGCCTTACTATGGGAGGAATACAAATCCCGCATGGGAACCACCACAAACCCTACAATGTCCTGTGATCTACCTAACCTAGTGCAAAGGCATGAGAACCTGCACAACCTTTCCTCTCCCTTCACAAGAGAAGACATTGACAGAGTGGTCAAGCAAATGCCAACTAGCAAAGCTCCAGGGCCGGACGGCTTCAATGGTTTATTCATCAAGAAATGTTGGGACATAATAACAGAGGATGTGTACAGCTTCTGTGAGGAATTCTTCAATGGATCACTCGATCTCCATGCCCTTAACACATCATATATCACTCTGGTACCAAAGATCAACAACCCAACAACAGTCAATGACTTCAGACCGATCTCTCTACTAAACTGCATGCTCAAGATTATCACAAAGCTACTTGGTGACAGATTACAAGCTTCAATCATTCCACTGTACACAAAAATCAATACGGATTTATTAAAACAAGAACGATTCAGGACTGCCTCGCTTGGGCTTATGAGTACATCCACCAGTGTCAGCAAACAAAAAAGAAGATCATCATCCTAAAGCTAGATTTTACAAAAGCTTTTGATACAATAGAGCACTACACTATTATAGCAATGATGCACCAGATGGGCTTTGACACCACATGGATTGACTGGATAAAGAGGATTCTTGCCTCTGGTTCATCCTCAATTCTTCTTAATGGTCATCTCAAAAAAAAAATTCTTCTTAATGGTGTGCCAGGCAAGCAATTTGAATGCAAGAGAGGGGTTCGTCAGGGTGACCCTCTCTCACCTCTACTTTTTGTCTTGGCTGCAGAACTGTTACAATGCATAATCAACAAAGCACACTCACAGGGCCTTTTCCAACTGCCAATCCCTGCATATGATGAAGCTGCCTTCCCAATTGTCCAATACGCTCATGACACAATCCTGGTCATGAATGAATCACAGAGAGAGCTCCACTGCCTAAAAGGCCTCCTAGAATCCTTCTCACAATCAACTGGCCTGCGTGTCAATTATAGTAAATCCTGCTTGGTGCCACTAAACATGGACCAGGCTGAACTCCTGGCTGGTGTGTTTGGATGCAAAGTTCAGAGTCTTCCCTTCACCTATCTAGGTCTTCCACTGTGAACCACTAAACAAAGAGTAGAACACTATGGCCACATCATGAACAATGCAGAGAAAAGACTCGCCTCCATCTCCTCAATGCTCACATACTCTGGCCGCCTTGAGCTGGCCAAATCTGTGGTATCCTCCATGCCACTTTGTGCAATGTGCATTACACAAGTAACTGTTGCAGTGCTACATCACATTGACAAGGCCATCAAAACTTGCCTCTGGAAAGGTTCTGAGGTCAATGCAAAAAAGGAAATCCCTGGTAGCATACAAAAAGTGTACTATGCCAAAAAACAAAGGTGGATTAGGACTGAAGAACCTGAGAAGTCAAAACACAGCCTTGCTGCTCAAACACTTGGATAAGTTCTACAATAAGAAAGACATCCCATAGGTCAAATTAATCTGGAACTCACACTATGCCAATGGTGACATCCCACATGCTACAAAGAACGAGGGCTCCTTCTGGTGGAGGGACCTTCTCAAGTTATGTGATGCATTCAGAGCAGTAGCAAAATGCAAAATAGGTAATGGTTCCACTGCACTGTTTTGGGCTGACATCTGGAACGACAACCTTCTACAGTCAAAGTTCCCAAGACTCTACTCCTTTGCAAAAAATAAGGATATATCAGTGGCAGGCTTCCTGCTCAACAACAACATCTCTGAACAATTTCATCTACCACTGTCACAGGAAGCTCATCATGAATTCCAAGAAATGCAGCTGATCATACAAGGCCTCCAAACCTCACAAGCGACAAATGATGTCTGGCATTACATATGGAACTCAAACAAATACACTGCCTCAAAATTCTACCACCTGCCATTCAAAAACTTCCAGCCACCAAGACCCTTCCTCTGGATCTGGCAGTCCAAATGTTGCAACAAGCTCAGAATGTTTTGTTGGCTCCTTTTCATGGATAGACTTAACACGAGGAACATCCTTAGAAGGAAAAAACAAAAAATAGACAACAACGACTACAGCTGTGTACAGTGGCGGAGCCAGAGTTTGAGGCAACCAGGGGCCAGACTGAACAATCAAATGGATGTACGTGATGACTCATTGTATTTTTCTTCTCAACATCCTTGCCATTGCTTAAATCCTCAAACAAATTGCACAGACCAAGGGGGGGCCAAGGCCCAGGTTGGCCTGAAGGTGGCTCCGCCCCTGGCTGTGTACTATGTACTCAGAGACGAGAGGAAACTGCCTTCCATCTCTTCTTTGGTTGCCAGTTTAGTGAGAGAGTATGGCACCACCTCAATGTGCAATGGAACTTCAACCTGCCATTCCATCGTATGATAGAAGATGCCAGCTCCAAATGTCAGCACCCTTTCTTCATGGAATTCTTCATAATTGGGGCATGGCAGATATGGAAGCAAAGAAATGATCATATCTTCCAAAGAAGCAGGCCGGCCTTCCAAGCATGGAAAAATAATTTCATAGATGAGTCGCTCCTCCAGTCATACAGAATTAAGGAAACAACAAAAAAGGAGGCTTTTATACAAACAGCTAATCTGTACAGATAGTTTTCCTTCATCCCCTTTGCTTTGTATAGTTTCAGGTGCCTTGGCCTCCTGGTCAAGAACTTTTTCTTTTTGGTTCTTATATATATTATTAATAAAATAGCACAGTAGGGGCTTCCCCTACTGTAAATTCCTCAAAAAAAATAGTCTCACACGAATATCTTGCCAGCTATTCGCAATATATACAGTTTACCATGAAAACAGGGATCGTTATGGTCTTTTTGACTAAGCAAAAATTTGTTTCAAAATGCAGAGTGGTGTTCAAATTGAAAAACAATGATTCAACATATGTAATGTAAAATGTGCTGAAACATCCATGATAAACGTGAAATAACGTTAGGTTATTATTTACAAATGTCCAGACTCAATAACATTATGTTATATTGTCATGAGCAACTTTTTCCATACATGTAACTTTAAACAATGTCACTGTATCAATAAGCTATGATTAAGCAATATAAGACAAAATCGGTGAATAAAAAGGACAACAATAGTAGAACATTAAAAACAAGGACATGGCACTTACCATGGAGTATATTACTAACACAATCTGTCTGCATTGGCGCTGTATAGACTCATTCAGCTAGCTGAAAATGATCAAGTAGAAAATTCTACAAATTCTTAACAGTAAGCTTCATTTGATATCATTGTTCATCATTGTTTCACATCACAAAGTATAAGAACTGCAAAGCCAAACTGGTGTTGACTCCTTGCACTGTAGAAACCAAATCGTGTACTTTTTGAAATAAAATATAACGAATATCTAGCAAGTACCACACTACAGTATTACCTGCAGCTCAAAATATGAAAAATACAAGAAAATGGGAAATTGGGCTGGTAAAATGCAAGGTGGATAATAGTACAAGCACTACACCATGACCAACATTTGCCTACACCCTCTACTGTTGGCAAAAGGCACCTATACCGACAGATAACTAGTTGCCCTATTAGACTATTGCCGACAGATAAAGTGTAGTGGAAAAGATAAACTTTTGCCAACAAATAATTAGCCAATGATGGACCATCTTTCCCTACACTTCATTGTCGCCAAAAGCGTGTCATGGTGTAGTGAAGGATGGCCGCAATAAGCAACTTGCAAAGGGTAAGAATGGCTAATTCTAGAGAAAATGTGCCTCCACAGCCAATTTGTATAGCCAAAGTAGAAGGAAACATGCCGCTAAATATGATGAAAATATTTTCAAGTTTCCTAACAGAACTGACATTTCTTTCATATCATTGAGTGGACTAATATGTGACGTGATGTAGATAACTTACCTAACTGCTCCGTAAAGAAGCATATCACAAGCAATGGGGGCTCATCGCGCAGTGGCAAAGGCCACTGGCCCGAAGCACTTCCACCCAGCATTCCACAGCTGCAAGCCAGCCTCAACCAGTCCAGCAGCACCTTTAATCCAAATTAAAGCAGAACAGAGAAGAATCAGAAAGAAAAGTGAAGAAACCAAGTGATAAAAAACAAAGAAAAAAATCCCGAAGGAGTCGTTCACCACATCATTATCATGGCCCTTGCAGATTACTCACAACAATCCACAGCTTATCTGCTGCTTCTCATCAATACAAACTTGTCAAATTGTTTAAGAATTCACTTGTCGCCTGCAAAGACTAAGGCATGTCATATGTATCATTTGACCACTTGCTTATCGGCTGAATAAAATAATAAAGTACAAGATATCAAAGTAGAAAAATGTATGATTGTCTTTGTTTGCCTTGTTTGGACAGCACGGGACAGGCTGACCACTCACGTATAATAAGTCTCTTTCATCCTTCGTGTCCCTCCGAATTTGGTCAGACGATGTCCTGCTCGTGCGTCATCTCTGCACGTGAGCTGCTGGTCCATCGGGGTGGCCTAACCAGACGAAGCTCTCCCTGAACTGAAGGACAAGACATCAAAGATGAAAAACCAAGCAAGAAAACAAAGCCAGTAAGAAGAACGAATCTTACATCAGTCTTTCACAAAAACAAAGGAGAAAGGTCATCTAACGTGGCCACAAAATAGTGAGTTAGAAGCAGAGAGAGAATTTAAACAGGAATAAACCATACAAAAATAAGTCCTAAATCATCACTAAATCGCAGAACCAAAAAACCTCACCCCGAAACAAACCCCGATAGAACCTTACCCAATGATCTCCATCTGGTGTAGGAAAACCCTAGGCAAAACCCTAGGCGTCCCGGCAACCTGCGTGCCCGTGTACCGCCGCCCCCAACCGTCGTCACGCCCCCTGCCTCGCCGGAGCGCTCTCAACCTTGTCGTCGCCGGTGCAGTACTGAGCCGCCTGGCCGACCCTGGATTGGCGCGCACCCGGAGCTGCTCTTCCTCGACGTTGGCATGGCACGCACGCCGTCTTTTTCCAGTCTTCTTCCCTAGCTTGCGCGCTCCCACCTTCTTCTTCACTCTCCAGCCAGAATCCAACGCTGTGTGCATCCAAGACATTAAGCTATATGTACGGCTTAATCTGCCACTACATTTGAAATAGAGGTTTTGCACTGCTGAATACGCAAAATATATGGAACTGAAAAGAATGGAGAGTCTTACTTGTAAAAATAAAAAATCCTTGTCATAGATACATCCTAATCATCATAGACCAAATAACCTGTACTTAAGCTGTGATGCTATAATAAATGGAGCCAGACACATATGAAGGAATGAATTGAAAATGTTTGAAATTATTTCAGTCACCTGAAGAATTTTTGTTGTACATGCTGTTAATCATTGACATGACACATGATCCCATTTTTTAATCAGCCCATGCTTCTGTTGTGACACAATCTTACAATTTAGGCATTTAAAAGCTATAGCAGATATGCAGCGAGCTGGGCATTTGATACCTAATTACATTTAAGATACAATGCAATTTTTTATGAAACAAGAGTTTATACACCTATGAGAATCACGTATGCAAGTTATGACGTGGATTGCATGATCTAGCAGTTTAACCATTAATAAGATAATAAATATCAATCAACTCCTTATTAGATTCTTACTTTTGTAAACATTTTCAGACACTCAATCCAAGAGTCCATGGATTGGAAAAGGCACTGTGACTGGGCACCCTAAGTGACGGTGGCCAGGAAGACAGCACCATGGTTTGGAAGTGGGTGTTGATGCCTGCAGTGAATATACCTTCAAAGTCAAGAGGAGTTAATCTTGGGGAGAGAAGTCACAAACAGTACCATGAAATTCATAAATTTTAGCTGATTTCAAAAGCATCCTATTGAGTAGCACAGAACACATATACAAACTATTGAAACAGCCGTGTGGAGCTAGTACATAGTGGAAGAAGTAATTAAAATATAATAATAATGTCAAGTGCAAGCAAGATCGTCATCTAAAACAAATATGTTTCCTGTGTCTCTTGTTTTTTGAGGAAATGGATAATCTTACTTGCTTGCGCTACCAAGGAAGAAAGACAAAACACTAACAACACGCCAAATCAAACCCATTCAAATAATGTCTAGGATCTGTCAGTATCAAACGACCTACTGTCATTTTAACAAGTAGAAATTGTGCCAAACATGGTCGAAGGGGAGCATCGAAATTCACTTGGCAAATATAATACAAGTGGAGCAAAGTATTGTGTGCTTCTTCAGCGTAGCAAAAATGTGCAAAGAAGAAAATGTTTAAATTAACTTCTAGCTAGGTAACCAGCTAAACGTTACTGAGAATTATTACTCATGCACCCGATTTATAACTTGGAAAAGGAGCAAAAGTATAACCAAACTTTCTTGCAATACAATATAAAACTGAAAGTTGTAGTTTGGGACATACCATTTCGATAGCAAATACTTCATCTCTCAATTCTTTGAGAGACCCACTCCTCTCAACATAATATGCATATTCCAAGACAATAGCAAAATTTTGTATAGCAAAAAGTAGATATCAGGTAACCTGCACGAGCGCTTACAAATTATAATGTCAGTCCGGCCTAAAAATAAGCTCCAATGACCTTAAGGACTTGTATGTATGTAATCGGCTGCACAACAACTTCTGTTTTAGGCTCAGCTTGCTGCCAAGGTCTGAGGTAGGTTTAGAAATTTTAATGGAACAGAATCTACTTGGTCAAGAATCCCACCCAGGAATTTATCTTTCCTATGTTGTAACCAACAAAGATGAAAAAAAAATTATAAGTTATGATGATTGCTATGAAAAGTTAGAAATTTGCACCAATCATAGCCATATTTCCCCAATGCCATGTTACTACTCATTACAAAGACAGAACCCTAAGAGTATATTGCAGCAACAGTAATGCTTCCTACTGTTGAGGGCAATATTGAGGATCAAGTATAGCTTCCAGGATCTGTACAATAAAGGGTTCATCGATTAGTAGTTGCATGCATAAGGGATACAGAAAGAGCTATGGTTAGTAAAACGAGTAGTTACGTATATAACAAGGGATGAATTAGGACATACCTCACTACTTTAAGATAACACTTGCACAAACCTTCAAAACCAAATTAAGTAGGGGACATACCATTGCAGTATCATTAATATGCCAGCTCCCCCTCCAAATATACCACTCCATTTCAATAGTATCCATATTCTACGACATGTAGTTTACCATAGACAAAATATGGGAGTTGTAGAAGCCAATAAGACAAAAATCAGCCAATAACCATTGAAGCCACACAATCTGAGAAGTTGTCCAAGCAAGTGCTCGGAGTTCTGCCGGGGTGCTAGAGCAACATACAGCTGCATGTTTCTTGAACTTCCATGTAAGTGGAGAAGAACCAAGAAGAATGGAAGAACCAGTGACAATGACGATCCGTGGGACCACTCGCCCATGTGGATCTGAATAAGCAAGAAACTGAAATGGACTATCTCAATCATAAAATAAGCATCAAGATGGCGTTCCCCTTAAGACACACAAAGAAAATGACCAAAATGGGATGAAGGAGCACTCACAAACTGACTGAAAATGTGAACTGCATAAGCAATGTTAGATCTTGTGACTGTGAGATAGACAAGGTTGCCTACAATATGTCGATATCGAGAGGAATCTTCAAGAAGGGTACCATCAGTAGGACGAATTTGCAAATGATGATCCATAGGTGTAGCCCTTGTTCGGAGAGGCGTTAGGCGCTAGGCGGGCGGTGAACCACCGCCTAGCGCCTAAGCGAGCCTAGGCGCGCCTAGGCGTTTTTCTAGGCGTTACAAATTTATTAATTTTATACTAAAAATAAGACTAAAATTGAAAAATAAAGAATGAATCATGAGATGGATTACCATGTAATGACCAATTTAACCTTTTTGCTGACCTATCAGCCCTCATATGAAGGTTCTCCCGATCTTATCCTCTCGTGTGACTTTCTTTTCTCGACCGCATCCTCTCCTGACCATGCCAGGAGCGGCGGCGGCGGCGGAGAAGAGGTGGCAATGACCGACAGAGAAAGGGTGACGACGGCCGACAGTTAGATCTTCCTCTCACGACTCTATTTTTCTACTCTCCTGGTGGTCTTTCACTCTTACTGTGCTCCTGGATTTTGCTGCTGACTGCCTAGGCGCCGCTGACCGCCTAGAGAGCGCCTACCCCCCTAGGCGAGGCGGAAGGCCACTGCCTAGCGCCTAGGCGTGCCTAGGCGAGGCCTAGGCAACGCCTTTCTAAACAAGGGGTGTAGCAGCTATCCCACTAGCAGTAATGCCAGACCGAGCAAAGAGATCTTGTACGTACTTTGAGAAATGTAATATCCTTTGACAGAATGTGAAACTTCAATTCCTAATAAATAACTATGAGGGCCCAAATCAGACATTTTAAAGTACCCATAACCCTTCAAAAAGTATCCACTTAACTTCAATAACAACCATATTCTCTTTAGCATTAGATGGTAGATACACAATACCCTTCAAAGACATCCATATTGGGATAGTATTTGCATGAAGTTTAATTAGAATGAGTACAAGATTGCCAGCGCCAATATCAGTATGAAACAAATGCGGATAGGAAATGCTTAGACTTTAGACATGCAGGAAATAGAACATACTTAACACGATTCCACAAACTTCAATAATATCCCACAGAACAACCTGATTGCAGAATACAACAAATGAAGCAACTGAATAGATACCTGCTCATTAAGACTTCTTAGAATTAATCAACCGCCTTCATCATGTTATTAGTATTGAATGTTGGAGTATAAAGGCCCATGTATAGAGGCCCATATAGAGGCCCATGTATAGGAGTATGTAACTACCCTTCTAGGGTTTGGAAGTGGACAATTGACCTAATCTAACATGGTATCACAGCCTTCTCTCTCTCCTCTCCCTCCCTCCCAACCCTAGCCGCCGCCGCCGCGCCGCCCATGGCCGGCCGCTGGCCGCCGGCGACCCCGCCGCCAGCCACCTCTTCCTTTCCCTCCCTCCCTCCCAACCCTAGCCGCCGCCGCCGCGCCGCCCATGGCCGGCCGCTGGCCGCCGGCGACCCCGCCGCCAGCCACCTCTTCCTTTCCCTCCCTCCCTCTCTCCTACGCGGCTGCGCTCGCCGCCGGCGCCGCCCCAGATCTGGGCCAGGGGCAGGCTGCCGCGGCCGCGCGCGCCGCGCCGCCGCGCGCCCCCGCGGGTGCGGGTGAGGTCGTTGCCGCCGTCGCCGCCTCGGGCCCCGCCTCCGCCGCCGCCTCGGGCCCCGCCTCCGCCGTCGCTGGATCGGGCCCGGCCTCCGCCGCCGCCACCTCGCCCCTCCCCTCCGCCCTCGCGAGCTCTGTGGCGGCCGCGGGGCTGGATGCGCCCGCTGCGGCGCTGGGGCTGGGGCAGGCCGCTCCCGCGGGCCAGGCCGCCCCTGCCGTGGGCCGCCAGACGGCCCAGCAGGCCGCGCCCCAGCAGGCAGGCCGCCGCTACTGGGCTGGGCCATCCGCAGGCCGCCCAGCAGGCCGCCGCGGGCCAGGCCGCCCAGCAGCCCGCCGCCGCCTTCGCCCGAATGGGTGTCCCGCCGGGGTTCAACTACATCGGCCTCGGCATGCCCCCGGAGCTCGTCCCCGCCGCTCCGCCGCCTCCCTCCGCGGACACCGCCCTTGCTACGGCCCTCGCCGCGGCGAAGCTCGAGGCTTTGGCGGCCCAGGAGCGGGTACATGCGGCCGCCCTCGCCTGGGAGCGTGAGCGTGCGGCGGCGAACGTCCTGACACGTCAGGTCGCCGAGACGGAGCACTACATGCTCCTCTCCGCCGGTCAGCAGCCCCCGGCTCCCTTCGTCGACACCGCCGCCTCATCTTCACGCCCGGCCCCGCCTGCTGATCCCCGTCCCCACCTCGACCGCAGCGATCCGATGGTCGCCCAGCTCTACCTTCAGGCCGTCGCTGTCCAGAACATCCGCGCCATGGTCTCCGTCGTCCTCGACCCTTCTTCCACCTCCTACGGCCGTTGGCGTGATCAGATCCTCCTCACCCTCCGCCGCTACGCCCTCGACGACCACGTCCTCACTGACACTCCCGTTGCGGCGCGGGATGGGTTCTGGCTCCACCTCGACAGCATTGTCGTCTCGTGGATCTACGGCACCGTCTCCCCCGACCTCCAGGACCTCATCTGGACCCCTGGTGACACTGCCCGCCAGGCCTGGCTTGCTCTTGAGGGCCAGTTCCTCGACAACCGCGAGGCCCGGGTCCTTCGCCTCGACGCCCAGCTTTGCACCTTCGAGCAGGGGGACCTCTCCGTCACTGACTACTGCCGGAAGATGAAGGGCATGGCAGATGCCCTCCACGACCTCGGCTGCGGGGTCACCGAGCGGGTCCTCGTCCTCCACATCTTGAGGGGTCTCAATAGCAACTATGACCTCCTCAAGACCTGGCTCCCTCGCCAGCGGCCCTTCCCCGACTACCAGCAGGTCAAGGATGAGCTCAGGTTCGACGAGATCACTCGGGGCCTCGCGCCAGCCGAGTCCTCCGCCACCTCCACCGCTCTCGTGACGGCTCCACCACCTCCCGCTGCTCCGCCTGCCACCTCACTCCTTACCACCCCCCCTCCCGAGCCAAGCGGGGGTGGGGGTGGGCGCTCCGGCCGTCGTCGCCGCAGCGGGCGCCGGGGGGGGGGGGTTCCGGTGGGGGTCGCGGGGGTGGCCGTGGCACTCCCGCCGCGACTCCTGCTCCTGGGGGTACTCCCTGGCCATCCTTCACCAACCCATGGTCAGGGCGTATCTCGATGTGGCCGTTCCAGCATACAGGAGGCGGGGCTCGTCCTCCACACCAGCCCGCGGCCATGTTCGCTGGCCCCGCTTCCCAGGTGCCCTGGACGCCTCCCACTCCGGGCCCCACTTCCCAGGTGCCTTGGACGCCTCCCGCTCCGGCTAGCCAGCCTCCGTACTGGCCGGGGGGGTGGACTCCTCCTGCTCAGCCGTGGCCGGCGGGGTGGGACCAGACGGCGCTGGCCCAGTCCTTTAGCACCATGCAGCTGACACCGCCGGTGGAGTGGATCGCAGATTCGGGTGCCTTGTACCACACCACACCGGATGCCGGTATCCTTTCTTTCGCCTACCCTCCCCATCCTTCCTGTCCTTCCGCCATTATGGTTGGCAATGGCTCGTGTCTTCCTGTCACTTCTGTGGGCACTGTTCCTGGTTCTTTTCGCCTTCCTGATGTTCTTGTTGCTCCACAGATGGTTCACAATCTTATTTCCATTCGCAAATTTACTGCTGACAACTCCTGTTCTGTTGAGTTTGACCCCTTTGGTCTTTCTGTGAAGGATTTGGCTACCCGGCGACCACTGCTCCGATGTGACAGCCAGGGACCCCTTTACACTATTCGTCTTCCTGCTTCCGCTACCTCTTCGTCGGCTTCTTCTTCTTCATCAGCTGCTTTTGCCACTACATCCTCTTCCACGACTTGGCACCGCCGGCTTGGACATCCCGGCCGCGACGTTTTGGCTCGCCTCTGCCGCAGTGCAGATCTGTCTTGTACTAGGACATCTGATGAGCACCTTTGTCATGCGTGCCAGTTAGGTCGTCATGTTAGACTTCCTTTTTCTGTTTCTTCCTCGCATACGAGCCATGTTTTTGATCTCGTTCACTGTGATTTGTGGACGTCTCCTGTACTCAGCATTTCTGGCTATAAGTACTATTTGGTGATTGTTGATGATTTCTCTCATTACTCTTGGACCTTTCCGCTGCGTGCGAAGTCTGATACGTTCCCTACCCTTTTTCACTTCTTTGTCTGGGTTTCCACTCAGTTCGGCCTCACTGTCAAGGCCGTCCAGTGTGACAACGGCCGCGAGTTTGATAACCACCTCCCGTGCCTTCTTCCTCTCCCACGGTGTTCAGCTGCGCATGTCGTGCCCGTACACCTCCCCTCAGAATGGCAAGGCTGAGCGGATGATCCGTACCACAAACGATGTCTTGCGCACCCTCCTCCTACAGGCTTCCCTTCCTGCCCGCTTCTGGGCAGAAGGTCTCCACACTGCTACCTACCTTCTTAACCGCCTCTCTTCCACTGCCTCTCCAGCTCCCACCCCACACCATGCCCTTTTCGGCACTCCTCCTCGGTATGACCACCTTCGTGTCTTCGGGTGCGCTTGCTACCCTAACACCTCCGCCACCGCTCCTCACAAGTTGGCGTCCCGTTCGACTCGTTGTGTTTTCCTTGGCTACTCCCCTGATCATAAGGGGTATCGCTGCTTCGACCTTGCTTCTCGCCGTATCCTTATCTCTCGGCACGTCGTGTTCGATGAGTCTGACTTTCCCTACTCTACCTCCACCACTCCCTCTCTTGATCCCGAGCTGGCGTCCGTGTTTCCGACTGACCCGGTGGCCCCGTCACCTGTATCTATATACCCTCTGCCTGCAGGTTTTCCGGCACCGTCTGCGCCACGCGCGGCCCCGGCGCCCCCTCCCGCGCCCCGCGCGGCCCCGGCTCCCTCTCCCGCGCCACGCGCGGCCCCGGAGCCCCCTCCCGCGCCACGCGCGGCCCCGGAGTCGTCTCCCGCGCCACGCGCGGCCTCGGAGCCTCCCGTGCCCTGCGCGGCCCCGGAGCCTCCTCCTGCGCCACGCGCGGCCCCCGCGCGCTACGCCGAGCCCGCGATCGTCTACCAGCGTCGGGCGGTACCGGCCCCGGAGCCGCCGCCGGCACACCCTCGGGCCCTCGCCCGTCTTGACCCGGTGGTGTACCACCCGCCTGTCCTCCATCGGGATCCCGGCCATACTCATCCCATGGTGACACGGCGGGCGGCGGGTGTCCTTCGCCCTTCGGCTCTCTCCGCCACCACGGGAGAGCCGGAGATCTCTCCGGTTCCCTCCTCTGTCCGTGGCGCCCTGGCCGATCCTCACTGGCGCCGGGCAATGGAGGGGGAGTACGCGGCCCTACTTGCCAACCAGACGTGGGACCTCGTGCCGCGTCCCTCTGGCGGCAATGTGGTCACAGGGAAGTGGATCTGGACGCATAAGCGTCGTGCTGACGGCTCACTGGATTGCTACAAGGCTCGCTGGGTTCTCAGGGGCTTTACCCAGTGGCCTGGAGTAGACTATGATGAGACTTTCAGCCCAGTGGTCAAGCCTGCTACAGTCCGCTCGGTTCTGTCGCTGGCTCTCTCTCGCTCTTGGCCTGTGCATCAGCTGGACGTGAAGAATGCTTTCTTGCATAGCACTCTCTCAGAGACAGTATACTGCAGCCAGCCAGCGGGGTTCGTGGATCCTAGTCGTCCTGATATGGTCTGTCGCCTCAACAAGTCACTCTATGGTCTGAAGCAGGCTCCTCGGGCTTGGTACTCTCGTTTTGCCTCGTTCCTGGTCTCTTTGGGGTTCACTGAGTGCAAGTCGGATACCTCACTGTTCGTCTACCGCCATGGCACTGACACTGCCTATCTGCTGCTCTATGTTGATGACATCATACTCACTGCTTCCAGTCAGGCCTTGCTCCAGCGCATTATCCAGTCTTTGCAGCAGGAGTTTGCTATGAAGGATCTGGGGGTCCTTCATCACTTCTTGGGAGTCACTGTTGAGCACCGTCCTTCTGGCCTGTTCCTCCACCAGCGGCAGTATGCTATTGATATTCTGGAGCGTGCAGGGATGACTGATTGCAAGCCATGCTCCACCCCTGTTGACATTCAAGCCAAGTTGTCTGCTGATTTGGGTGCTCCAGTTGCTGACCCGACTGCCTACAGGAGTCTTGCCGGTGCCTTGCAGTATCTTACCTTCACCAGGCCGGACATCACTTATGCCATCGAGCAGGTCTGCCTTCATATGCATGATCCTCGCGAGTCACACCTTGCTGCTCTGAAGCGCCTCCTCCGCTACGTTCGTGGCACGGTTGACTACGGCCTGACTCTTCACCGGTCTCCTTCTGCTGAGCTCATTGTCTACACGGATGCTGACTGGGCTGGCTGTCCAGACACTCGCTGCTCCACCTCCGGCTACGCAGTCTTCCTCGGCGGCAACCTTGTCTCTTGGTCATCCAAGCGACAGCCCGTGGTTTCCCGCTCCAGTGCAGAGGCGGAGTACCGGGCTGTGGCCAACGGTGTGGCTGAGGCGTCGTGGCTCCGACAGCTCTTGGCGGAGCTCCACAGTCCGCTCGCCAAGAGCACGCTTGTCTACTGCGACAACGTCAGCGCGGTGTACCTCTCCACCAACCCGGTTCAGCATCAGCGGACGAAGCATGTTGAGATCGACCTCCACTTCGTTCGGGACCGAGTCGCCATTGGGCAAGTGCGGGTTCTCCATGTCCCCACTACCTCCCAGTTCGCGGACATCTTCACCAAGGGTCTCCCCTCCTCGACCTTCTCAGAGTTTCGATCCAGTCTCAACGTAACCAGTGGCTAGTTGTGACTGCGGGGGGGTGTGAGTTCTTCTTTCTTGTGTCCAGTCTTGAACTCCGCTGCGCCGGTAAGTTCAGACTGCGGGGGGTGTTGGAGTATAAAGGCCCATGTATAGAGACCCATATAGAGGCCCATGTATAGGAGTATGTAACTACCCTTCTAGGGTTTGGAAGTGGACAATTGACCTAATCTAACATTGAATAACAGCAGATAGCATATATTGTGTATAGTACATGTACTCAAAAGCATAGATTTCAAACAGTAATGATAGATTTAATAACTGGCCAGTGACTCGCATTGCTATATGCGAATAGCTTAGATGCCTCCTCACGACATTACCTGCCTTTTTTTCCCCAGATTGCACAGAGATACACAGAATGGGATGAATGAATTCCCCTATTTTATACCACATTGTTGAGAGAATTGGATACATGAACTTCCCTTCACATAAATAATAGCAGCCTGGGTATCTTGTAGAATATAGCCAAATGCACTTTTTATAGAAGAATGTTTTAGCATAAGGATTTGCAGTGGGAACAGTAAAATTGCTTCATAGATTCCAGATTTACTAATGAGAACGACCAAGAAAAGCGAAACAAACATACTTTAGTGAGATATGAGAAAGAAACTTCACACTCTGCAGTATGAAGTAAACAGACCATACTGAATCATCAGCCAATGTCCTCTTTAGCAAATTCAATGTAATTGTTCAAGAGAGCTAGTTGTCTCAATGATCAAAGCCATGTAATCACCTCAATTTTCTTCTTTTTTTTTTTTTGAAAGGAATGGGCCAGATTGAGGTGTTATTTCTTTGATCCTACTTGCATCATTCGAAGGCATTGTTAAGAGTGAGTATCATAATCTTGCTGATGCAGCATTAAAGTTCTGATTGTCAGAGTACACAGTAAATTATGAGCTGTTCAGAATTACATCATTCAGATAGAGAGAAAAATCAACAAAAGAGATGCTAGAAGGTAACTAATATAAATTCAAATCAACAGAATAAGCTTAAATAAACTGGACATTGGCTTCCAAGCAGTAATTAGCAAGCACATAATCTACATTGAAAAAAAAATACTTTTACAGTCTTGTGCTCATAGGCCATTGTTAGCATGAGAAATTGATTGTTTTTTGAGTAATTCAGTTCCGTTCAAATATGATCTAGGATCTGTTACACCATTCGATATACACCAAAAATATGTGTCATATCCCTGTTGGAGGTTCATCTTTACATGCTAATCTCTAGGGTCATCATTTCCTTAGCCATCTAATAATCATTCTTGCTTGTCAGTACCACTACACTGATCTTTATATATGCATGACACATCTAATCTAATGTTACTAAAGCTCCCAACTTACTGCGGTTTATCATACTGGAAAAAGACAATTACTATAACAAAACTTGCTGCCAATCCAAAGTAAAAATTAAAAGTGGTAGTTTGAAGAATATACCATTCCAATACCAATATCGTTCATCTCTCGATTCTTTGAATGATCCACATCTCTCAACAATATAAAATTTCAATATCAATAACGTTCATAGACATTAGCAAAAGATTGTGTGGAAAAAAGTAGCGATCATTCCTCAATAAAGTCTGTCTGGGTCCTATAACAGAGCAAAATTTGTACCTGCAACCTTTACCAGCATAAATATGAAATTGCCATAACAAAATAATCACAATATACAAAAGGTTCCACTAGTGTGACCTCCACCTCAACAGAATACATTGTACTAACAGGGATGCAAGCAGCATGCATCATGCTAGTTCAAGGAAGCACTAAAAAAAATATTACTACACTGGACGGCAAAATATTTCAAAAAAAATAATGTGAACTAAGAGACAAGCATCAGTCAACAAAAGCATAATAATAGAACTCTTGTACAGCATATAGTCAAGGGTTGCTCAATATCATGTGGGCCTCAGGTGATAAAAAAGGAGGGACTCTAATATCTGGACACAACTTAGGCCTTAACAAAGTAGTCAGTCGTCACAAATTGCAATGTTGGCTCTGTCAGGCCAAAGAATAAGCTCCAGTGATCTTAAGGATTTTTAAGTGTGTAATATGGCAACATGCACCAGCTACTATCATTTTAGGCTCAGTAACCTAGAATCTATTTGGGGTATCCGTCCTATGCTGTAGCCAATAAACATTCACCACCAATTCCACATTACCATAATAATACTAACCAATAATAGCTAGGTGAAACAGAAAAAATTATAAGCTTTCTGATTACTACGAACTGTTAGAAATTAGCAAAAGTCATAACTAGACAACAGTGTCCTGGTACCACTCATTACAAAGTGCATAACCCTGAGAATAAGCAGCAGCAGCAGCAGCAGTGGTAAATGCTCCAAGAAACAACTGAACAAATAAAATATTTTAATTCATCAGTGATTCTTACTGAACCTTGAAAGAAGAACATACAAAAAGCTATAGTTTGTAATCAAGAACATGTTACGTGCTCAAATAAGAATAGGACGACTAACCTGACTTCTGTAAGCAAGCACTAGCAATAAACCAACCAAATTAAGTAGGAGATATACCATTCCAATATCAGTAATATGCACCTCTCCCTCCAAATAAACCCATTTCATTCCAATAGTATCCGTATTCCATGACATGTGTAGTTTACAACAGATAGAATATGGAATAGATATTAATTAAACTTCATAATGACCATACTCTCTTAAGTATAATAGAAAGTCCATATTGGGATAGTACTTGCACGAAATTTAATTAGAATGAGTAAAGTATTGTCGGCGTCAATATCAGAGGATATGCAATGCTGAGACTTTAGACATGCAGGAGAAAGCAAAGACTCCACACGATTCCCCAAACATCAATAATATACCATGGGCACAGTCTGATCACAGAATGTAACAAATGAAGCACCTGAACAGACAGTTCCACAATCACAAGTGACAATTACGACCATACTAACATCAGTGGACAGCTCCTACTTTCAATAAATAAACAAACATGTATTTTCTGTCCACCAATATACTAAACCATGGAATGATCTAATCATTCGCCAATAAATCAACAAGAGAAAGAATCCACAGAAAAATACATGGCCCATCTGGCGAATCTAGAACACAAAATAACGCAGCAGGTGCTCCAGATTAAGAACATACTCCAGTCATAGTACTGATCTAACCCAATAGTTCCACTGAATTGAACAGAACACACAGTTAAATGATGGAAGCTATTCATCAAACACAATATTTAAGAATAATTTAATCCTCAATAATCAGCTGCCAACAGGCCATGATATAACAACAGGAGCCCAAATTAACTATTGAGTCCTTCAGAACCAGTTATCTAAATCAAACCAGTGGCAAACTTAACTAGAACACAGCAAGCAATTGGTCCAGATAGGTTCATGTCAAGCTGCAAGAATATGTATGGTTTAAAAACCTAGCATAAATACTGACGAAGACGCAAAACCAAGAGCCATGTATCTTACATGAGATAGAGAAAAATTCCTTGTTGCCAGTTTCAACCATTTGGTCCAGTACAGATACATCATCAACAACATTGAAAAAGTGGCACAATTATTTTATTCACCTGCTAAAAATGTTACCGTTAGAAACACACTAATATGGAGAACATGATAAGATAATGCTTTGATGATGGATCAATGCTTATTTTTAAGAAAATCACATTGAGCCAACGGATGAGAAGTAAGAGGGATATCTCAAGAATTAATAAATGGCGAGTGCCTCCAATCTTCTTCGGGTTGGGCCTCACATAAGAAATAAATCCAAAATTCACCTGAAAAGGGAAAAAAACCCATCAAGAAGAACATATCAAATAGGATGTAGCATTACGGAAACACATCTAGAATGACAAAAACAAAAGGAATATGTTCATTCTTTTTGTTCATCAAGAAAAGCTTGAAGCCATTATCTTGAGGCTGTGGCAGCCGACCCTACTGGATGTAAGCTCATGAACACATCTATCGTCGGTCTACAAAAAATAAGCCAAGAAAGGATTTCGAATTATATGAAAATTGAAGCTAAAACTGCAATATGAGCAAAAAAAATTGCATCCTCCAATTCAAAATATAGAGCATGAGTGGTGGAAGAATGGCTGATCAGTAAGGCTGCTTCACATTCCCCAGGCGAGCAACTCAATGCAGCTTAATTTCCATTCACAGAGCAGAATTTTAGCTAAATAGCTTAAACATATGACAGGTCTCAGGTCTGAGAATAACACCACAACCAAATCAGCTAGCACTTTTGAATTTTGTGGAATCAAGTATTTGTGTTAGGTGCATATGGATGCACGGTAAGCAAACTTTGAGGCGCCATATATTATTTCAGTTGTTTGTCCATCTTACCTGGCACGGGTACACTGATACAACAATGCATCCACAAGAAAACACTCTGAGCATTTGGTTGATACTTGTGTAATTTGTGTAGAATGAAAACATTAAAATAGGTACCTTACCTTGAATAAAAACTTGTCCCGAGAAAATGCTGAGGATTCAATTTTGTGTACAAAATACCTGCATGCGCAAATCAAATAGGAGATGAGCATGCAAGTTGGAAGCTGAAGGTGACAAGAAACAAGCTAATGTGAACAACATTTTTTTCTATATAACACTGATTACTGCGGTCTCTCTATTGGAGCCAGAGCCACTACCCAGACATGGAAGAACATCAGGAACAGGGGAGTCCGTAGGCTTCAGGGGAGCTGTCCCGTCGTCTAGGGGAGAGCAAAATCCAACTGCAGATATAACCAAGTAGAATAAAACTTCGAAATTTAGTTCTCGTTCAAATGTATAGTGAATGATTTTTTTCTCACTTCCTCATACATCCACCATAAAGCACCAAAGAATCAAATACTTTAACAAAATCTTTATACAATGTGAGTTTACATACACGTCTGAGAAGCACGTAAGCTGGATGGGTGTCAAATAATTTAAAGAAACTGATTTAGGGGAACCAGTGGGACAGAACTCACCTTCCTGAACCACTGGCTTGCTAGCGGACAACAGCAGGGATGAAGGCTTGGGGCAGCAAGCTACAGATGGGACAGCAGCAAAAGGATCTTGCAAGCCGACGAGGTTGAGGCTGTTTCCGATATGAGGCTCGGGATGCTACGGCGAGGGCGTAGATCAGATGAAGAATACTATTTTCTTGGCTCTCGAGGCAACTAGAAAGTTGTCCTGAGAAAAAATACTAGTTATGCCAGCACTTTGTGGGTATTATTTATGTCATACAGCTATGCAAGAAAATTAAAAATACATAACTAAACAATCAATAAAAATTTCCTGGTGTTATATTGGCATAGTCCTTTTCAGCAGTACAAAGTTATACAAAACCATTAATATTTTCAAAACACTGCATGTAAGCTTAATATGAAACTATTACTGAGATAATGAGTTTGGACAGATATATAAAGAGTGCCATCAACATATTCTGTCGAAGCAGGGAGCATGTGTAAAAGAAAAGTCTGTGTGCTTGCCCTTTCCAATCTCATAAATTTTTTTCTTTGTTTTATTGTATTTTTGTTAACTCTCTATTAGTACTGCTTTAAGGGGTGCACAAAGCTATTGAGCATATACATGTTTATAAACCGAGAAAGTCATTGATATGTTGCAAAAGATAAAAGTGGATTAAGTGCACGACCTGAGAATTTGATATATTCAGAGGTGGTGGGAAACATAAGGCATTGTATATACAACCCATGACTCGTTAAGGAAACTTTGAGCAATAGCAGGCTTACTACACATTTTCATTTCAGGTTATTGTTTCAGATGGCAGTTCCCAAAGAGCCTGAAGTAGCCACAGAACGCATGTTCGTAGTGTGAAAGAAGATATCTGCATTCCTGTACAAAATAAGGCTATATGATCCAGAATGGCAGAAAAATTTAGGGTGTTAAACAATGATAAACATGTTGAATCAACAGAAGAAGCTTACTCGATGAATGACACTTTTGACGCTAACCCCACGTTTCAATAGTAACATGTATAATCGAGACCAAACAAAAAAATTGCAAAACTTGAGGCAGATAAAGGTGTAGCAGTAAGAGGAGGTGCAAAGAAAGGCTGGACCTAATAGAAAGAGAAAGTGGGAGAAGTGCATACAAAAATTTATAAAAAAAATGTGAGAAATGAACATACATTTTATTTTGTACTACACACAGATGAATCCAATGCCTTCTCTATCTTCCACAATCCAAAACGTGATAAAAAAATCTTGTCAAAATAAAGCTGTAACTCCTGAATTTTTGGTGAGTAACAGGATCCAAGATTTGATGGGTTATGATTTAGGAGACACCAAACTTTTGTAGTCACATACACAATTATGAAGCATTGGTGACTGAATCAATCATCAGGGGATTATCTCCTTCATATATGGCTTGGAGAGAAGAAATACCATGTAAGCATATAATGCATTTCAAGTAGGATGGAAAAAAACAATTAGGACTCTTGAGATAACGAAATGAATCTTCAATCTATAATAGCATGTTCTTTGATGCAGATAATTACAAAGATATCCTTCAGGAACATTTTGTGTATTGACCATTAAATCACTTCAGGAACATTTAAGTGCACAGAAAATCACCAAATTCATGTCAGACGTATTGACCGTTAAATCACTTCAGGAACATTTTGTGTATTTTTTTGAAGCACAAGTAACAAATCTTAATCTGCAAGAGGCGGCCTTATAAATATAGTAACACAAATTTATAGTACCAAATCCAAAAGGATGTCCTACAGTGGTCAACACGTTGGAGTAACAGGAGAGAAGCTTACTCAATATGAAACCTTTGATGCTGACCCCAACTCCATTGTTTCATAGCAACATGTATAATCACATACCAAAAAAAATGCTCAAAATGTGAGGCGGATGCAGGAGTAGCTTTCAGGGAAGGGAAAAAAGAGAAAGGCAGGACCTAATTGAAAGAGGAACGGGGAGAAGTACACACAAAAATTTATTTTGTACTGCAGACAGATGAATTCAATGACTTCCCTATTTTCTACAACCTAAAAGGTGGTATAAAACTGAGCGTATTATTCTTGCAGGCTTGATACCATGAAGCTGGCATTATCCTATGTTGTAGCAAGCCATAAAAGGCGGCTACTATATTGAATGACAAACAATATGGTCAGTATTGAAAATAGATGATGTTTAAACAAATAGCTTTACACAAATAATATTTTCTCTCATGTCTACTTTTTTTTTTTGCGAGGGCTCTCATGTCTACTTAGTAAGCTGGGCACGGCAAACAAAGGATAACATGGACAAATAAGTATAGCATGAATGATCTAGCATGACATTCACAAATTGGAATGGTGTACTTGCATGAAATTTAATCAAAATGAGTACATGATTGCCAGTGCAAATATCGGTACTAAACAACAGCGTATATGAAATGATTAGACTTTAGACATATGGGAAAAAGCATAGACAGCATGATTCCACAAACTTAAATAGTATCCCACAGACGCAGCTTGATTGCAGAAAATAACAAACGAAGCAACTGAATATACACATGCCCATTAACAGGTGATAATTATGACTGTATAACATCAGTAGACTGCTCCTACTCTTAGTAAATAAACAAACGTGAATCCTCTTCCATTAATAGAATCAACCATGGAATTTTATCTAATCATTCACAGATAAATCACAGGAGTCTTGATCTGGTGAATCTAGAACACAATATGACGCAGCAGGTGCTCCAGATTAAGAACATGCATGCTCCAATCCTAGTACTGATCTAACCCAACCTCACTAGTTCAACTGAATCGAACAGAACACACAATTGAATGATGGAAGCTGTCCATCAAACACAACATTTAAGAGTAATTTAATCCTCAATAATCAACTGCCACACGCCATGATATAACAACAGGAGCCCAAATTAACTATCGAATCCTTCGGAACCAGATATCTAAATCAAACCCATGGCAAAATTAGCCATAACACAGCAAGCAATTGGTCCAGATAGAGAAATAAGCAACACACATCCAGCTGTGAACAAGAGGATGCAGCTTTGCTATACTGCACAACTCAGTCAAGTAGTGCGTAGCAGTTTCTTGAGGTCGAATTGCAAGAACGTTATGGCAAGGGAGGTGTTCGGGTCTAGGATCCCGTACCTTTTTCTTTTCAGTGCTTGATGGGAGGAGAGGCGCCACCATGGCCCCGAAGCATCCTCTCTCCACGCTCCTGATGACGAGGCGGCCCCAGGACCACCGGTGTGGCCGCGAGGCGCCGCCGACACCGCAGGAGATGCCGTGGTCGCGCTGGAACACAAATCTGGCGGTGTCCAGCGCAGGATTCGTCCCCGACGAGCTCTGCACCGGGGCCTGTCGATTGGAGCGGAGATGAAGCAGTGCCGCCGCTGGGGATTTGATTGGGAAGGTTGGGATGAGGAGGAGGCGGCTGTTTGTGAGGCGATTGGATTGGCTGCGGTGCGGGATGCATGGGATTTGGGCACTGCGGCGTCGAGGTGAGAGCTCGATTGGATGTAGAGGCGGCGGAGCAAGTGTATTCTGTTGCGGCGCTTTCGATCGGGTAAGAGGAAGGGGAGAGGAAACAATATGGTACCCATTGCGGCGCTTTCGATCGGCGCAAGTGTATTCTCCAGGAACCCGTGCACCGCCTCCCGCAACGGTCAGATTTGGAGGGTTGATGGACTTTGGGCCGGAGTTCTTTACTCGAGCCTGTACAAAGCAATTCCATGGGCCGAGGCTTAAGCCAGTTACGTTGAACAATGCCAGGTGGATCGCCAGCGGCGCGGACGTTCGTGGGATGCCGCAATGGGTTATTTCAACCAGGACAAAAACTTTTGGCTAAAAAAATAAACTAGGACAAAAACTTTCTATTGAGGGTTCTGTTGTTTTTCTGAAGAAATACATGGAAAGTCTGATAGAAATCCGGCAACGGGCAACAGCGCCCGATGGCAGTGAGAAAGGTAAGGCAATTTGCTCCCTGAATGGCCCTTGCAGCTAAACTTGCGAGAATATCGTGCCACTTGGTGTTGATGAGATGAAGATTATTGTTGATGGTGCTTCAACGGCCATTCTGATACGGCTCTATTTAGGGAAGCTTTTGCCAGCTTTTGCTTCTCCAGGAAGCTGGAAAAGCGAAAAGCTTCCCCAAACGTGCTCGCTTCTCCCAAAATCCAAAAGCTGGAAAAGCTCATTTTACACTACAACCGGAGAAGCTAGTCGGGGGCTGATTCCCGAGCTTTTCCATCGAACCGCGTCCACCTCCTCTTTTCAAATCCGATGTCTCACGATTTGCTCTTGCCCATCCCTTCCCAGGACCTCCGCCGTCGCTACTCCGATCATGTGCGCCACCCGAGCAGCCCGACGCTGCTCCGGCCTCGCGTCGACCTACACCAGGTGGCCTTCGATCGACGGCGGCGCTCCACGAAACACTAGGTGCCGTCCTAGATCTGCCGCTCTGCGCCGCTACCCTGGCCATCAGTGCCCGAGCTGTCCAGGCCAGCTACTCCGTCGTCCGCTCTGAGCTGCGTAGCAACGGCCGGCACCAGCAGGAAGACGGTACGCGACGCCATCCGCATCAGCGCGCAACAGCTCCCTTCCCGACTGTACGCGACGCCGTCCGCGGCAGCGCGCGCTGCGCGCGGTCTGCGCAGATGGGCCTCGCGTTGTCTGACCGCAATGATGAGCTTGCTCTGGGCGCCATGGACCTTGCTGACCCGCGTCGCGTGCGCACAAGTCGACGGAGCTCACCTCTCCTCTAGGCCAGTGCTGATCTGAAGATTCTGAACGTCTGGGCGATAGAAGCTAATGGGCAAAAGCATAACGCCAAACAACCATCTATGCTTCTCCCAGAAGCAGCGGTTTGTAGAAGCAGGACTAGCTTTTCCAGAAATCGCTTTTGGAGAAGCAAAAGCTTCCCCAAACAGGGCCTACGTTTATCATTCGTGATCAGTATGGAAAGCCAGGCCTCTAACTGCATGGAGAGTATTGTTCAATTGCCACGATGTGGAAGAAGCCGAAGCTCTAGCGTGCTTGGAAGGAGTCCGTCTAGCTAGCAAGTAGATGCCCGACCACAAACATGACGCTGGAGATGGATTGCCCTTAATTTATTTCTTATGGAAATCCGGTAGAAGATGCCCGTCCACGAATCAAGGAATTGCATACATTTTTGAAGGAACTCAAAAGCTAGAAGATTTGTTACGAGTGAAGAGTTGAAGCGAAATGTGATTTATGAAGGCAAAAGAGCTCGAGATTTTATTCTTTGTGTACAATAAAATTTCTTCCCTTCACCCAAAAGAAGGAAAAAAAAACTCTTCCCATTTATTGAAGGCAAATGCGCTAAAACTACAAGAGTCTGTATAAGATTCTTCCCGTTGTACATTGAGAATCTTAAGCAGAGTCTCGATGATGTGGCAAGTACTCTCTTTCTTTTTATAAGTCTGTATAAGAGCCTCTCTAATGTACGTGCCCTTAGGCCTTAAGGTTTTCTGAAAATATATGGTTTTGCATGTATGACAATCAAACGCCAACCATTCCATTCTTATCATCACCACAATCAACGATCCCACAATTTGGGGTTCAGAATGTGGTCATTTTTTCTTTAGATGATCTGATCATGAGCTCATGATCGTCCACATGCCGCCACGATGGTGTCTTATTTCGACCGACGCTGGCGTTAACAATACTTCTGCATTCCAGAAGCGTCTACAGTTAGAACAATTAGTACAATGATGATGCTTTTTGGTTCAAAAAAAATAGTATGATCATCGCGTGCCAGATGCCGTCTTACATAAATAAGCACGAAAGCTAAAATTACGAGTTAACGCCATTGCAAATATTGAACGGCAAGAAACAGGACGCTTTCTTCTAGACTGTGCAAGGATGGCACCACAATTCCACACCATCACCCGGCTCATGCACGGTTCAAAACGACCCCAACGCCCAGCACCATGCATGATGCGTGGTGAAATCATCGTAAGTTCATCGGAGGATCACAACTGTTTGTAACATCGCTGGGCAGACGATAGCAGATACTGTATGTTGAAAGGTTCAATAAGCTATTAGTTATATACAGTTTCATGAACCTTCTACGAGCATCTAGACATGTACGATTTCATTTTATTCAAACACAGCTCCACAAGAAAAGGCTGTATTGAAGTTGTCGTAGCCCTAGTTTCTAGATATTCCCAACCCTATTTTAGGATTTTTCCGAAGATTTGTCTTGCACGACATGGTTTACGGGAAGGTTACGATCTCCTTGATAGATTCGGAGAAGGAACATTGTAGTTTAGGAAGGACTCTGGTAGGCGGTAACTAGCCTATAAATATTCATGTAACCCTTATGGGGAAATCTATCTGGCACCCTGCGAAACCCTAGCGCAAAGGTTGCCACATTATACAAGATCGCACTGGACGTAGGGTTTTTATCTTTCGGGAGGCCTGAACCAGTATAAACCCTCTGCGTGTTCTTAGATTGATCTCGCTAACCACGTTGCTCCCACGATCCAAATATCTGCCGAACAACCCCGTTCAATCGGGTGACGACAGAGGCGCGCCAGGTAGGGGGGCAGCGTCGAGATTCCGTCAAGAGCATCAGATGGGATCCGCGAACAACATGAAGTTTCCTGTCGGCGCCGAGTTCCGCTTCGGATCTGTGACCTTCGTCGCCGACGGGAACGGAGATCTCCAGCAAGTCAAACCGCCAGAGGCGCAGGAGGCGCTTCTGGCGGAATTGGTGGCTTCGATCAACCTCAACGTTGGAGCCGCTCCGGAGAAGCAAGAGACGACGTCTTCAGGAGCGCATATGCCGTTCGGGTTCATGAACTCGGCGGATGCGTTCCGGGAGGCTGCGACAGGGGTATGGGGCTCTTCTTCGGGAACCCTACCGGAGGCGGAATCCTCTTCGGATCCGATCTCTGGCTCTGCCCTAGAAGCGCAAGTCGTCCAGGCAATACTGGAAGGGCGTTACTTTCCGGGCTTCGGGATCGGGAGCCCGGACAGTGATGATGAATCATGGGACAGTGAAGATTGCCCCGAAGTTGGAGACTCCGAAGATGAAGGCATCGATCCCTCTCGCCAAGTATACATGGCCGGGCGGGCTTCGGAGGCATCCTCCAGCAGCGCACCCACCATCAGATCTATCAGATCCCAATCTCGAGCTCCGTCCGATGTCACGCCGCGCAACCTTGGTCCAGAGTTTGACGCCATTCGGCTTCAGACAGCGCTGGAGTCGCTGAACCGGCTGGCTCTCGATGGTTCTCCCTTGGCCCCATTGGTACAACAAGTCGCCGAGATCGCGGGTCGCATCAACACGACGCCGCCCGTGAACAATGTAGCAGCTCCAGCCGCTCCTGTCACCAATCTCCAGGGAAGGCTCGGACCAGTCAACAATGAAAGACCTGCTGTATCTGAGCATGCGTCATCTTCTGATCGTCGAAGGCGACAAGGTCAACCCCTGGCGCCATCTGATGCTCGTCATGTCTTGAATCGACAGTGTGGGGCTCCCTCCGTCCATCAGCGCCTGGGAGGACGACCTTCACAAGCACCAAGACAGCATTCTGAGTCCACAAGCACTCATCGCCTAGCATCTGAAACAGGGCCACCTGCTTACCAAGCCATTGGATCCTATCTCCGATCAGTGCGATGGCCCGAGAAGTTCAAGCCGAATATAGTGGAGAAGTACGATGGTAGCACCGATCCCGGGGAGTTCCTGTCCATCTACTCCACGGTGATCGATGCAGCCGGAGGTGATGAAAGGGTCAAGTGCTGTTATCTACCCACCGTCCTAACTGGTGCTGCGCGGACGTGGTTGATGAATTTGCCACCCTACTCCTTTGATTCTTGGGATGAGTTGACGAAGATCTTCAAAGGAAATTTCCAAGGATCCTATACTCGCCATGGCACGGTGGATCAGTTGAAGAACATCAAACAAAAGGCTGACGAGTCACTTCGGGACTACACAAAGCGCTTCTGCCAGATGAGAAACACCATCCCAAAGATCCATGACGTGGAGGTCATCGGAGCATATCGAGATGGATGCTTAGATGTGAAGACCGTGGAAACGATCGCTGAGAAAGAGCCGACTACGGTCGCTGAGCTCTTCGACATTGCAGAATCTTGTGCTAAAGCGGCTGATGCCCGAGCACGCCTCAATGATGGCAAGGGTAAAGGTCCGAAGAAGAAGGCAGATGATCGTGAAGTAATGGCAGTTGAGCAGAAAGAAAGAGGAGAGGGTCACTTTCCCCGAAAGCGGGGTCGTGATCACGACCACCCCGAAGGAGTTGAGAAGTGGTGCCCCATTCATAGGCGCACCTCCCATGACTTCGATGACTGCTACAAGTACAAGGAGATGGAACGAAAACGCCTGGCAGAAGGAAGATCAAGCTCCCTGATGAAAATTGGGGGAATCACAGGAACAATGTTCCACCTCGGGCTGAAAGGCAAGATCGTGAAGACGAGGAAGAGAGGTACCCTGAGATCAACATGATCTTCGGGGGGGAGTTCGGCCTTGTCGTCCCGAACACAGTATAAGAAGATCCAGCGAGAGGTGTTGATGGCTGAGCCTTGCTCCAAGAAGCTGGAATGGTCGGATACTCCGATCAGCTTCGGCACTGAAGATCACCCGAAGAGTCTGATAAGTGGTCCTGAATTGCCGTTCGTTGCCAAGATCATTGTGTATCAAAACAAGATTGCAAAGACCCTGATCGACAATGGGAGTGGATTGAATCTCTTGATGAAGAAGACCTTCCTGCGAATGGGTCTGCCGCTCACCATGCTTACTCCGGTTGAAGGATCGTTTCATGGGATAGTTCCTGGGGTGTCATCTCGACCCCTAGGGAAAGTTCATCTAGAGGTGTCTGTGGGGCCCAAGGAGAACAGAAGGTCGGAGGTTCTTACCTTCGAAGTAGCCGATTTTGACTCTACCTACAATTGCATCTTAGGCAGGCCTTTCTTGTTCAAATTTATGGCGGCAACACACTTCGCATATGCTCAGTTGAAGATTCCTGGCCCAAACGGTGTGATCACCATTAATGCGGACCAATCAGAGGCGGTGAAGTGCGACCTTGATGCTCTCGTGTTAGCTTGACACTTCAAGGATGAGTCCCCGAAGGAGGAACCTCAAGCCAAAGCCCAGAAGGGGGATACATCGCAGACTCCGAAGGTCAAGGACACACCTCCTCCGGTGACCCCGAACAGCCAAACCTTGGCATTGGCTTCGGCACCTAGCGGAGCCGCGAAGGAGGGCAACGTTGAGAAGAAGGATGTTAAACTCAGCGACACAGATCCCGCCAAGACGACCTACGTTGGCGCGGGCCTCCCCGACAAATAGGAAAGCGAGCTCGTGGCCTTCCTCCGGGAATATATCGACGTGTTTGCATGGAAACCGTCTGATATGCCCGGGATCCCCAGGGAGGTCATCGAGCACAAATTGGGGATTGATCCGGCTTTCAAACCAGTGAAGCAGAAGCAAAGAAGATATACTCCAGATAAACACGACGCCATACATGAGGAAGTGACTAGGCTTCTTCAAGCCGGGTTCATTAGAACGGTCGACTATCCTGAATGGCTAGCCAATCCTGTATTAGTTCCGAAGCCTGATGGCTCATGGCGCATGTGCGTCGATTACACTAGCATGAATAAAGCTTGTCCAAAAGACGAGTACCCTCTTCCGAGGATAGATCAGATTGTAGACTCCACTTCTACTAGTGAATTATTGAGCTTTTTGGATGCTTACTCTGGATATCACCAAATTAGTCTCAATGTTGATGATCAAGAGAAGACGGCATTCATTACGCCCTTCGGAATCTTTTGTTATGTGACCATGCCCTTCGGGCTGAAGAATGCAGGTTGCACATATCAAAAGTGTGTGAACCTTGTCTTCGAGGAGCAGATCGGGAAGAACATCGAAGCTTACATCGATGACATCGTCGTCAAGACCAAGAAGAAAGAGAATCTCCTCGATGACTTGAAGCAGACATTTGACAATCTGCGCAAGTACAAGATGAAACTTAACCCCAAGAAGTGTGTCTTCGGAGTTACTTCGGGCAAACTCCTGGGATACATGATCTCCGAACGTGGCATTGATGCTAATCCAGTGAAGATGGCAGCGATTGAAAAATTGAAGCCTCCTCAAACCAGAAGAGAAGTTCAGAAGCTTGCCGGCATGATGACGGCGCTAAACAGATTCATCTCGAGATCGGGAGAGAGAGGTATGCCATTTTATAAGTTGCTAAGGCAGAAGGAAGGCTTTGACTGGGATGATCAAGCAGAAAAGGCATTCCATAAGTTGAAGGCTTATCTCAAGAAAATGTCTACCCTGATACCGCCGCAACCCGAGGAGCCGCTGCTCTTGTACGTTGCTGCAACAGATGCTGTGGTTAGTGCAGCACTGACGGTGGAAAGAGAAGCTGAAGGTGAAACCAGACAACGTGCGGTGTACTTCGTCAGCGAGATTCTGAAAGATGCTCAAACAAGGTATCTGATGGTGCAGAAGCTGCTCTATGCCGTTATAATGACATCAAGAAGATTGAAGCACTACTTCCTTACTCACCCCATCAAAATAGTGTCGGATCGACCTCTGCAGGCTGTCTTGCATAGCAAGGATGCAGTAGGGCGAATTGCACAGTGGGTTGTTGAGCTGAGGCAGTATGAGATTGAGTTCGTACCACGAAGAGCTGTGAAGGGTCAAGCCTTGGCAGATTTCATTGCTGAGTGGACTGGTGATGGAGCAGAAGAGCAAGTCGACCCTACTCATTGGGTCATGTACTTTGACGGCTCCTTCACCTTGAAGGGTGCCGGTGCTGGTGTGGTATTTGTTTCACCCGAAGGAAGATTTATGAAGTATGCGATTCAATTGCTATTTCAAGCTACGAACAACGTTGCGGAATATGAAGGCCTAGTTTCAGGTCTACGCATTGCAAGGTCACTTGGAATTGATCGGCTGCTTGTGAAAGGGGATTCACAATTGGTCGCCAGACAAGTACAGAAGGAGTACCAATGCTCGGATCGGAAGATGGCTGATTATTAGGAAGAAGTTCGGAAACTTGAGAAGGGCTTTGATGGATTCGAAGTGCGGTACATATCACGCTTAGATAATCGGGATGCTGATCATTTGGCTTGGATTGCTTCGTCTCGATCTTCAGTCCCTGACGATGTGATTCTTGAGAAGCTCACGAAGCCTTCGGTGTCGAAAATTACACCCGAAGAGGACGTGATGGTGATTGACTCGGGAGAAGGGCATGTTGAAGACTGGAGAGTTCCAATCATACAGTTCTTAAAGAACAACCCTATCCCAGATGATGATGCTACTACGGAGCGTGTTGCTCAGAAGACTAAGTTGTACGTGATGGCTGATGGAGTGTTGTACCGAAGAGCTCGTAATGGGATTTTGCTACGATGTGTATCTAAGGAAGATGGAGTCAGGCTGCTACATGATATACATGGGGGGATTTGCGGCGCTCATACCGCATACCGCTCCCTTGTGGGTAAAGCTTTTCGCATTGGATTCTATTGGAACACGGCGAAGCAAGATGCGATCAACCTGGTCAAGACATGTGCCAACTGTCAGTTCTTCAGCAAGCAAAGCACGCGGCACGCTCAGGAATTGCACACCATACCCCTGTCGTGGCCGTTCGCCATCTGGGGTATCGATATTTTGGGGCCTTTTTCGAAGGCCAAAGGAGGATACAAATTCTTGTACGTGGCCATTGACACGTTCACGAAGTGGATTGAAGTGGAAGCGGTGACGCGTATTAGTCCAGAGGCGTCGGTGAAGTTCATGAGAAGTGTGGTGACAAGGTTCGGAGTTCCGAAGAAGTTAATCTCCGACATTGGAAGGCAATTTGTGGGCAGCAAGTTTGAAAGATTTTGTGCCGATCATGGGATCATACATCCCACTTCTTCGGTGGCACATGCACGGACCAATGGAGCAGTTGAGAGAGCCAATGGCATCATCATGAGTGGTATGAAGACACGAGTATTCGATAAGCTGTCTGCTAAGGGAAAGAATTGGATTGAAGAATTGCCAACAGTGTTGTGGTCTGCCCGAACGTCAACAAGCCGTGCGACGAGAGATACGCCGTTTTATTTAGTGTATGGTGCTGATGCAGTGTTGCCACCTGAGATACACCTGGGGGCCCATCGCGTGACAAATTTTTATGAAGATGCACAGCCAGAAGCTCGAGAAGTTGATCTGATGTTGCTTGAAGAAGAGCGTGACACAGCATTAGAACATGTGAAGCAATACCAAGAGAAGTTGAAGAAGCAGTATCAGAGAAAGGTGGTTGGAAGAACTCTAAGCGTGGGAGATATGGTCATCAAGAAGGACATCACCACTAAAGACAAACATAAATTGTCTTCTCCGTGGGAAGGTCCATTCTTAGTGGTTGAAGATGCTGGTTTAGGAGCATATGTTTTAGCAGAAGTCAACGGTGGCATATTGCCAGGAACTTGGAATACTGATCAGTTACGTCGGTTCTATGTGTAAAGATTTTTGAAGTAAGATCAATAAAGTGCAATGTTCAGCTGAAATAAGATTGTCCCTTCGGACTTGAGAAATTTGTCCCTTCGGACCTATCAAAGTTGTCCCTTCGGACGCAAAGGCCAAGCCCTTCGGCTAGTCTACTAAGTTTGGTCGCTGTCCTGGCCACACGTTTGGTTTACAGGCGCGATACGAACAGCCTTTTCAGGCACCAAAGTGTCGTAAGACTTAGCCACAATGGTGGTTTGATAAGTTATATGGCCCCCTTGTGTAAAGGTTTGGGGGGAGACCCTTAGCTCTATGTTGGTTTTATAAGCTGGATCTCCCCAAATAGGTCGCACGTTCGATCCAAAAACACTTAAAATGTGTATAAAATAGAACAATCTACATGCTTTGCTGATTTGCTACTTTCCTGAACACACTTAAAACTATGTACTGAAAAGCAGGGGGGGGTCATACAGGCATTAAAGCATTGTTCGGGCCTTTGCCTAATTATCATTAAAGCATTAATTAAAAGAAGGGCCTTCGCCCCATTGTTCAAAAAATTGGGTCTTCGCCCCATCATTACAGAAGACAATTGTTTATTACAAGCTCTTTACATAAGAGCCAAATTATTCCTGGTCATCACCAGGTGTGCCATCTTCAGCAGAATCTTCGTCAGCCGGAGCAGCTTCGGGGATCAGGTTCAAGGAAGTCACGAAGGCATCGGCAGCAGCATGGGCTTGATTCATCAAGGCGTCACGCTGAGTTGCATCACACTTGAAAACTTGATCTAGGAGGCTGAGATCTAAGTTTGGAATATGATGCTGAAACAGGGCTATGGTGTAGGCGCTGCCAGAAATACACCGAGCGTACCCTACTTCAACAGCATCCTCCTTCTCTGATTTCAGTCTGCATTCCTCAGCTTCAAGGGTTGATACTCGCTGATGAAGAAGTTGCACATCCTTTTCTTTAAGCTCCAGTTTCTCTTTCAAGGCCTTAGATTCGTCCTTCAAAGCTGAGAAAGGGAGAGACATAAGAGTTAGATTGTTGATCAAGAGATGGTTATGAAGAACTAGTGCAAAGATACTTATTGTCAACTGAAGTAGCCAGGGTGGCGTTGGTGTCCTGCAAGCTCTTTACTTCTGAAGCATGGGCAGTCTTGAGATCAGCCAAAGCTTTATTGACCCCAGTCAAAGTTGCTTCTAATTCAGTTATCTTGGCCTCCTTTTCTGCCAATATTTAGTTGGGGGTTGCTTCAGAAATCTTGAGCTTCAGTTGTTCATTCTCCTGCCGAAGATCTCGCTTGGTGCTGAAAGCTCTGCAGGTCTTCAAAGTCCAAGTTTCTGCTGCCTCGACTTCTGCTTTGATTTTGCTAAACATTGCGGGCCCTGGAGAAGGACCCGAAGGAAGTTCAATTGCTGGCATCATCACGGCAGAAGTCGAAGTCGTAGCAACATCATCAGCTCCTCCAGCTAACACCCGAAGCCTCTTGGCACCAGGTTTCCTTTGACCCTGGGATGCACGAATCTGAGAAATACGCGAGAATCCATGGAAGAGGGTACCAAACACTATTGATAAAAGTACCTGGTTGCCTGGGTCAACAGTTCCTCGAACAATTGGCATTTCTGGTACAGAATCTGCTGGAGGAGGCATGGGAGCAAGCATCGGAGTTCGGCCTCTCCTCTTTCTTGGACGGAGTGGCTGCACCTGTGGTACAGTAACGTCTCCCGAAGCGCTGGGCTTGGATGATCGAAGTTTCCGAGCAGTCCGAGGCTTCGGGGGAGATGAGGGCTTCGGAGCAGAAGGCTTCAGAGGCACATCGGACATCAATGTGGCCTTTACTGCTGCCACCTTTTCCTCCAAACTTTGATGGTCTACATCATGCTCCTGAAGATAAATGCAAAAAGAAAATTATGTGAAGTCAAAAAGAATTGAAGATACCGAGCTTGAAGGAATAAATTGTAACCTGGCCTTCGGGGATAGTGAGGATGTCGTCTGCAAATGCTTCAGCTAAGCTTTTCTTCTGAGCTTCGCTGGGCTCCTTCTCATTGCTGCTGCTATCTAACACCATGGTGCTTTCCGCACCCCCTTCGGAAGGATCAGGTCCGAACATATCCTAGAAACATAAGAAGTGATAAGTGATTCGCGTGGCAAGATACCAGAGTAAATATGAAGGTATATACCTTAGTGGCTGGGTTCGTGGCGCTATATGGCTCTGGGAAGCCTTCGGGTCTGGGCTGAAGATCAGACTCGAGAATAGTGTACACGTGCCTCTTGACCTCCTCTTCAGGTATTTGGTCGACTACAAGAAGATTCAAGATAATAAGTAAAGATGATCTATTAAAGTGAAGATGTGAAGATGAAAATAAGGATCAAACTTTAACCTTCGGAAGGAAGCCACTTCGGATTTCGGGGCCCGTCTCCGAACATGGCTAGAGGCTCCCGATGTTGAAGGGGGAAGAAGCACCTACGGACATACTCCTCCACGATGTGTTCACCCCTCAGTCCCTTGGTGACCAGCTCCGTAACCTTGGCGACCATCCGCTTGAGTCGCTCGTCCCTGACTGGTGCAGCTTTGATCCACCCTTGATGGTAAGGAAACAATCCTTTGCCCTTGATATCGTAACTCTCGGTGTTATCCATGAGGAAGTACTTCCACCGGTAGCCGCTCCAAGATCGCCGGTAAGCAAAGGGAGGATAAACAATGTTCCTTCGGCGATTGAAGGATGCGCAACCCACTAACCCAGAAGAATAGTAGCAAGGTTCATGATAAACCTGACACTAAGCAACTGTTTGGCTTCTCAGAGAAGGCAACCCTGCCCGACAAATGCGCTCGCCAGTGCAATTCTGCGCGATATTTCCGTTAATTTAAAAGTTATTCGGATTTTGTTGCCCAGATTTGAGGGATTTGTTACAGCAAGTTTGGGAATATTTCCGTTAAGTGTGCATAAAATTATTGCCGCCGGAAATTTTACCATTCTTTAAAGATTGCTATTCTCCGAAGATTGTTATCCTCCGAAGAAAGTTATTTCCTGAAGAAGCATATTCTCCGAAGAGAGTTGTTCTCCGAAGAGAGTTGGTTGTTGAAGCAGTGTTTCCCGAAGAAGGTATTCTCCGAAGGGATTATTTCATTATTGTGGTTATATTGCGAAGGGTTCTTTCCCGAAGGATTTACATAAAGGAGAGACATTCTCAGAAGATCTACATCATTGCAAAAACATGAAGATGAGACTGAACGCATATATATATTTGGGATTGAAGGCAGCTTTTTATTCATTAATCCGAAGGTCCTATTACAAGATCTAAGTTACATCTGAAGCTTTGGGAAGCACCTGACCTTAACAGAAAGATTGAAAACAAGGTTGAGGGGGATGCTGGGCTCAGGTGTGAGCAGCACGGGGATATCTCGTATCCCTAGTTCCGCCGCTCATCAGCGTCCTCAGAAGGGGCTCCGACGACATCGGAGGAAGTGTTCTCTGTGCCCCCACTGCTTGCGCTGTTGATGAGGGACACATGAGAGGAGATATGGGTGCCCCCCATGTTAGAGTCAAGGACCGGGTTTGCAAACCCGGTAGAAGGCAAAACCGAACCATCGTTCGGAGGAATAACAGGAGCTGGAGAACCTGCAGGGCTGGGATCTGCAGGAGCTTCCATGTCCATTGAGTCGCCACCACCAGACTCGTCGTCGCTGGAGTCGTCGATGGAGACGATATCAGCGTTGGCGGGGATGTTACGTGACCCCTTGTTCAAGGCCACGTGAAGACGCCTTGCGTACTCTTCATCGTCGATGTCCTCCTCCAAATCGATAATGTCTGCTGGATTTGGAGGAGGGCTTGGAGGAGGAAGCCCGTAATCCACCGCCTCTGTTGGAGGACGAGGAGGAGGGGTTGATGGATCAGCAAACTCAGGAGGGTTACTCGCCGGGCTCTCGTGAGAGGGAGCAGAGGAAGAAGAACCGGATGTGCCCGTGAAATTGTTGTTGAGCCACCGGGAAAACCTAGGGTTGACGCATCTCTTGCGCCCCATGGTGAACTTGGTGGAAAGGATGATGTTTGGAGCAACCGCAACCCCCGAATTTATAGCCTTGAGGAGCGGCGTTTCAGTTGCTCGAAAAGTCAAGTGAGATAATTATTATTTTGCGAGTTTCCAAGGATACAGGAAGACGAGGTGACGCATCGCTGAAGATTCCGTCAGACTGGTCAGATAATAAAGACAAATTTTGACTTGTCAAGTCAAGATTTTTTTTTTATTGTTGTTGGGAGATTCGTCAGAGAGAACAAGAGAAGATGGATCGAGATTTGGTGTTCGGAATTCCGAAGATATTCATTCCGAAGATACTTGTTCCGAAGCTCTTATTTTCCGAAGATGGCGGTTAACTAGTGAAGACAGTTCGGTATGTCTGGATCCTAGGTTGACGGCAGAACATATCCCTCGTCATGTTCTCATCTGAGAATGAGGATGTCAAGTGATATGTTCAGGGGCTTATGTCGTAGCCCTAGTTTCCAGATATTCCGAACCCTATTTTAGGATTTTTCCGAAGACTTGTCTTGCACGACATGGTTTACGGGAAGGTTACGATCTCCTTGATAGATTCGTAGAAGGAACAAGTTTAGGAAGGACTCTGGTAGGCGGTAACTAGCCTATAAATATTCATGTAACCCCTATGGGGAAATCTATCTGGCACCCTGCGAAACGCTAGCGCAAAGGTTGCCACATTATACAAGATCGCACTGAACGTAGGGTTTTTATCCTTCGGGAGGCCTGAAGCAGTATAAACCCTCTGCGTGTTCTTAGATTGATCTCGCTAACCACGTTGCTCCCACGATCCAAATATCTGCCGAACAACCCCGTTCAATCGGGTGACGACAGAAGTCAAAAGAAATGGAATCAAACTGGAGAACAAAGAAATGCATTTTGCCAAAAGAATAAAATAAATATGCCTTTGGCATAATATGGATAGCTTGTCTTATAGGGGAATATGGACTCCAGAAGTCTCCACAGCTTGTATTTTGGATACTCTCTATATGGTTTACCTGTACACTGTACACTTCTCAAGCCCGAGCCCATGTACTACTACCAAAAAAACTGTACCAGGAGCAAGAGCAGGAGAACGGGGAAGCAGATCTTGCGTGGCCGTGCAGTAGCCTCTGATTTACCTCGCTGTTGTCTAGAACTTAAATTGTTAACTGGTATCTGAAATCACCTCGTGGCTATCCACATGGCAATGTCAACAGACACCTCAAAATAGTGTAGGAACATCCGTGACTATTTCCCAGCTTAATAAGGCAACAGATGTACCGGACAAGGCAGCTCATGTCAAATAATCAAGCAATTGCGCTGATTCGCTCTTCGGTTTCGAACGTCCAAGATCATCACACTGTCTGAGTCACTGTCGCAGCTGTCATAACCACATAGTTCCTCAATCTGTCTGGCGATACAATTGCAAACAACTCTTCTTCTTCCGCTTTTGAGCTTTCAGAATATGCTTTTACGGGATCTTCAACTTTCATTTCATCAGAAAATGTATCTGATTCTGATAGAACACAGTCTGCCTGGGTCTTTACATCATGTCTGGTGCTGACCGTGGGTGCGTCGTCTAATGCGGGAACCTCTTTGATGCCAACATTACTCTTGCCAGTGCCGCCAGACTCCACTTCCTTGTTCTGCAGCTGCAACCTTGAAGCCTTCATCATTCTTGCCACCGTCTCCAGACGGTACACCCTCTATGACCATTTCTGAACTGCTAGAAGGTGTAACAGCTTCTAATTCTCCACCCTTAGTGATATCTTCTATATCAGAGCCATCAAATGTGGCTGCTTCTGATAAAGCATCATCTAGCCTGGCACTTTAAAATTCTTCCAGCAGTAATGCTCGTATTCTCAGTCTTAGCTCAGAAGCATCTTCAGAATTGAACCAACTGCGACTGAACTGTGTTACAAATGCAAAATTTATTTAAATCTCCCAAACATTCTCAAATAATAAACAAACAAAACACAAATAATAACCAAACAAAACATTTCTAGAACTGAACAAGTGTGGAAATAGATGGGACAACTAACCATGCCAAGGTTATCTCATGTGAACCTTTCTGGTGCCTCTCTTACAAACCGTTCCACATAATATAGCATGAAGATACCACAGTCGTACGCATTATTCTGCTGCGGAACCTGGCAGTTGTACAATTATGTGGAAAAACGTACTAAGTAACGACATTGTGAACAATTGCTTACTACAAAGCAGCACAACTCAATTGAACTTTTTAGAGAATGTTACGCGCAAAATTCCTAGATTACATGTACCTGAACTATTTGCGTATGTATATTCCTCGGAAGGTCCTCCCATATTGACTCTGAAATTGAAGTATCAGGAGGAGGATTCTTCTTTAAATGGTGCCATTCTTCTTCAAGGTATATGCAACATGAACAGTTGAGACCCTCAAAGTAATTACAGAGAACTTGCTCTAAAACTCAGCAACAACCATGTTTGCCACAAGATAATGATATATGTGCATTAACAGTTAACAATATTTTCCAATGACACTCTAGCATATCTCAGTTTTGAATAACAAGGAGAATGAAATATAGCTAGATAATTGTGATTTGAGATTGGTTGCATACCTCTTAATTGTGTCAAAGATCTTAGTACTTGGATGCATCCCTAAGGAGTCCAGATGAAGTATGATTGGTCCTGAATTACTCTCTTTGCCAGGAATGCAAATTATTATCAAGCTCCAGTGTGCCCTGATTAATTTAAATATTCCAAGAGGCAGGGATTCGTAAAACTTACTGTACACAAGACCCAGGTTGAAATGACATGATGAAAGGTTCCAACAGTATTTTGCACAAGCTAATAAGCAATTTAAGGTAAAAGAGAAAAAAAAAGGTTTGACAACCCAATCTGTAGAACATTATGAATAAGACAGGCCACATTTAAATGCATCCTAGGCATTGAGCCACAGATTCAGATGAAACATATCTGCATGCCGCATGCGTCCTTGGCATGCTAATAGCCAATTATATCCGCTCATCCAGCAAGGGACGCATGCTAATCACTGCTGCATATGCATCAGATTCGTGGATTAAGGAGTCTGGTTTCTATTTGGATGGATCACTATGTAAGAAAGGCTCATACAAGACACTATGATTGCAGACTCGGAATTGAAACGCGTCTCCAAATTTGGTTTCCAGACGCGCTTTAAACGAGACGCGTCTCCCAGCTTTTTGTACCCAAAACCGCACAACAAAACACGTCTCTGATACGGCACAATAGAAGACTCGTTTTGATAAAACGCGTCTGCAAATATAAAGTCCAGATTTAGAGACGCGTTGTAACAAAACGCGTCTCCAAATTTGGAGACGCGTTTTAAGAAAACACGTCTGCAAATTTTTGGCGACGCGTTCTAAGAAAGCGCGTCTCCAAACTTAGAGACATTGGTTAAAAATATGCGTCACCGATGTTGAACCAAAACAGATATGTGTTCAAATGATAAAGTCATTCGGCTGGGACGATGAGATCGCGGGTTCGATTCCATCGGCCACACCCCATTTTTATTTTAGGGCCGTTGTCTCTTTTTTTGCCCCCCTTTTTTTTTGTTGGTCTGTACGCTAACTTAACCGGTGCCTTGTCTCGCCTCTCCACGCCTCTCACCTCTCTAGGGTTTAGGGGCAGCCGCCTCCACCAGATCCCGCCGGCGGCGACGAGGGCTGTCTTCCCCGGCGGCTTGCGGCGACGAGAGCTCGGCTTCCCGGTGGCTCGCGGTGATGAGGGTCCGTCTTCCCCGGCGGCGCGCGGTGATGAGGGTCCCTCTTCCCCGGCGGCGCGCGGCGACGAGGGCCCGTCTTCCCCTGCGATGCGCGGCGACGACACTCGGCTTCCCCGGCGCGGCACTGCGACGACGACCCGTCTTCCCCGGTGACGCGCGGCGACGAAGACCCGGCTTCCCCGGCGGCGACCCTTCTGCCTCAGCGCCGACGGCCTGCTCCCGGAGCCCGAGGCGGCCGACCTCCTCGCCCAGCTGGCTGACGCGCTCGCGGGCTGTCACCACCATGGTGTCGTGCACCGCGACGTCAAGTCCGACAACAACTTCTTCGGCGCTCGGCCCGGACAGCGGCAGCTGGCGGCGAGATCTGGAGCGGCCCTTTCTCCCTCTCCATTCAGTAGGCCGTGCTGCGACATCCCGGCTCCCATCTCCACCTGCCATGGTCGCCGCCTGGGTGAGCCACTGTTTTTGACCTCGGAGCCTCTCAACATCTGCAATATCTGTGCTGCATCGATTGCCTCTGCAGGAGGACGGCTGCTTCCCCTACATGCCATAGCTGAGCACGGATCTCGCCTATGGCTACTCTGTGAGTTCCCTCCCTTGTTCCTCTAAATTTTCATGGCTGTGCTCATGCATCAGGTGTTCGATGAATTGCCTGACCTAGCCGGTTTGGTTCTTCTAGTGACCATTGCTCTAGATGAAATGTTGTGTGTGCGCTCTGATTTTTTTATTTGTGTTAGAGATCAGAAATTCCCTATGTTAGAGATCAGAAATCCACTTTGTCTAGTAGCAGTGCTACTAACATCTTGCAACCTAAAATGAAGGCCCTGAAACTGATGTTTTCCTAGTGTCCATTTTACAAAATGAGGTTCTTTCAGTCAGATAAAGCTTCCTTTAGTAGCAATAAACTATTTCAATGGTGCATATAGAGCTACTTATGTTAGGTTCTGATGTCAATTTTAGTTGTTGTCACTTGTCATGTTTGGTGTTACCAGCAGAATGCCTCTGTTAGCTATATGTAACATCTCACTCTAATGAAGACCCCAATCTAGTGATTAGTGCATTTTAATCACAAATGCTAAATTGATCACTTTAGAAAAGTTGTTTAAAAACAAATCATTTGAAAATGGTCAAATATGAACTTGAACTACAAATTCAAAATTTTGTATACAAGTGGGCCCATTTGAAAATTTCCTTGACATCCATGGCCAAAGAGAAATTTTTGGAGAATTTTGTGGATTTTTCTACAAAAAGAAATGGGCTCAAATAAATCAAAGTTCTTTATTCAAAATCTGACTTAATTGAATTTTAAGTCAAAATCTAAATCGAATTAGCAAAAGTTGTAATAAGGAACAATGTTCATCTCACTGAAACCTTCCAGAACTGATTTTATCAGATTTTTTGGAGCACAGTAAAGTTGGGTTTCAATCAAATCAAGTCAGCACGTGCAAAATTCAAATGAAAATTCGAAATGTGTACTGTAGCGACATGTGTCGACCTCGCCGTCGATACTCAGCCGCTGCCCATTCCGGCGAACTGTGGCCGCCGTCAGCGCAGCACAGCGTCGGCGACTCGATCAACCCCCCCTAGACTCCAGCCTGCACTCCCCTCGCTCTCTCCGCCAGCTCCCACGCAGCGAACAGCCGCCGCCGCCATTGCCGCCCCTCCTCTGAGCTCGAGCTCGCCGTCGATCCCGCCCCTCTCTGCGCTTGGTCCCAACAAAGAAAAGGTGCGCTAGGAGCCCCTCAACCTCAAGCGCAACACAAACTCCGGGTTCCCCCGCTCTGCAGCGAGAATCGACGCGAAGACCAATCATGACTGCCGGTTGACCGCCGTCGAGCTCAACGCAAAATCCGGTCGTCTCGGTGAGCATCTTCTCGATTCCATGCTTTGGATGATGAATCCCTCACCTGCGCACACCCCCGCGCTGACATCGTCGCCCTTCACGCAGTGGAGTAGCCGGAATCCCCTCTCCCGTCGTCGTTCACCGGACCGCGCCGCCCCTCCGACGAAGTCCCTACTCCGGCCTCCCTCCACGTGCACACGTGCTACGGTGAGCACCTCCGTCACTCCGTGAAGCTCGTGCGCGCCCTAACTTTTCCCCTCGCTGCCTCCTCTCGCCGGAACGCGTCGCGCCGCCGCTCGCCGCCGCCGCTCGCCGCCGACCACCTTCCCGGCCGCGCGCACGTGCCCACCTAGGTACGTTGGAGTCGCCTCGTTGCCCTCTACGTGATGCCGTTGACCATCGCGTGAGGCTCGCCGTCGTTTAGCCGGAACGGCGTCCTCGCCGTCGCCATGTCGCCGCGCACTGGCACTGCTACAGTGCCAGTCAGTTTTCCTTTTTCCCTGTTTTTCTCAGATTTTGGCCAAACTTTTAAATTCGATAGAAATTCGTAGAAAAATCGTAAAAATGCAAACTCAAATGTTCTGGAATCCTTGAAGTGAGACCTATCCAGTGGTACAACATGAACATCTGAATTCTTCTCAGTTAATTTTATAAAATTCAAAGAAGAGAATCAGGAAATAAATTCTATAAAAAGATCTGTAAGTGTAAAAATTCTAAATTTTGGCATGCACACTCCTAATAGGTTAACTGAACATCTCACCAAGTGGTATCTTGAAATGCATCTTCTTTTAGGAGTAATTGCATTTTGCAGTTGCTAGGAAAATCTTTTTATTGATTTTATTCCTGCACCTTTTTGCACCAAATTTTGGATATGTTACTGTACCTAGGATGAAGGTGCTAAATAAAAACACAAATGTAATTTTAGATCTTCCAGAACCCTTTTTAAAGATTTTAGAAGAGGATCTCTTTTACGCGTAAGGAATTTCCTAAATTCAAACTCATTGTATAAATCACTCGGGACCCAAATGCAAAAAAAACTGATGAATGGCCCTGCCAACATGTTGCTTTTGCATCATAACATCCCCATATCATTTTGTCAAGGAAGTTCCATGGACTATCTTTGATTGTGTTTATATTGTTGCATTCATTTAGGAACCGACGCCGGACTCGAGGACTTGGAGATCGTGGCCGAGGAGACCGGCGCTGACCTGAACGTGCTCGAGTGTGCTAACCACCAGCCCCAAGGCAAGCCCCGGTGCACTCCCATATTTACAAAGTTTTATACTTTCTCACGTGTATTTCGAGTCGTGAAATGTGCATTACGTATAGGACTTGATTGAAAACCTAGTTGCATGTATCTCCAAATATTCCTATGGGGTTGGTTAATTTACGTTCTACCACTCGTTAGTTTGCTATGCTTAATAAAGTAGTGTCGTCGGTAGAATATCGAGTGGTATGGAGACCGCTCGGTGTAAGTGGGGTCGTATTTACTTTATGTTCTCACATGATGATGGTAATGAATTTGAGACCGAACGGGGAAGTTCCTGTGTAGGTTGAGGTGACAAGGCTCGCCTTGTTCGCCATAGCCCCGTTTGTGTCGGTTGAGGACCGTTCGTTGTGGCCCTGCTGAGCAAGTTTGAACAGTACCGGATGCATGCTAGGAGAATGGGAACTAGTAAACTTAGTAGCTCGATGCTATATTGTTGGACGTGAACCCACCTCTCTTTTGGTGATGAAGATGGTATGGTGGAATTTGGGACCGTGTTTGAAGGGAGGGTGCCCGGGTGAACCACGGTTAGACCAGGCATGGCTATCGCGTGGGGAGACGTGTACTCGGGAGAGGTGTTAAGCGGCTCGACTTTATGGTACCTTGTAAACGGTTGCCGTGCGTGACTCTTTCGAGTAGCGTACGTCGTGTATCTCGGGTTTCGCCTGCAGGTGTAAATCGATTCGAATCGCCGTCCCTCGCGGTTATTGAGTACCACTTGTTCACTGCGTCACATCGTAGTAAGAAGTGCACATGATGATGTTTATATGATGTTGTACTTCAATTAATTGTATTGCAACCATGTATTGCTTAGTTAGGTTGCTAATATTTATATTTACGAAAGAACCCTTTTAATCTGGCTAAAATATGAAAATAAGGATCTAGTAATAGTGCCGTGTTTGCAATTGAGCTTTACCCCTGGTCAACCCCCTGCATATTAGAAGTCGGTCGTAGATGGCCAATTTGACGGGTAAGACTTGCTGAGTATTAGTTGCTCAGGGTTTCGATGTTTAAAACTTTACTGCAGGTATCCCTGATTGCAATTTCTGCGGGTGCTGTGGTAAAATAGTGTGGGAGGGTGAACCGCCCAAGGACTGGTCCATTGAGTGGGTTCCCTCTTCTCCCCGCTAGGAGCAAGGTGAGTGAGATCGTGTCTACGGGCCGGACATGGTTTCATTGTATATGTGTATCGTAGTGTGTTTCGCTTCCGCTCGTGTTTGTAATCAAATTTCGAACTCCTTTTATGTAAAATAAATCGAACTTCGAAATGGACATCTTATGTTAATTATGAAACCAATGTAATAACTGAACTTAATGTAAAATTATTTTATTTATGCTTATGTGTGTGGTCTATGCATACTTGCTTCGCCAAGTATTCCCCGATTAAGATCCTGGTTAGCTAACCCCTCATTGATTTGAGGCGGGATGCTACAGCTGGCATCAGAGCAAAGTCAGGTTGTACCACACTAATGAGCATTATTTTTGAAAACCACGCTTACGGTGAGGTACGGTTTAGTCGGCCCTATATAAGGATGTTAGTGGTTAAAGGTGGCAATTAGCGAGTCTTGCTTGAATAGGTTTGATTGGTTTCTATTTCTTTTCTGAAATGTCGGCGAGATGAAAAGGTAAGATTGATGTGAGGCATGGGTCGTTGACCGCATGGCCGTTTTGTTGTTTTGATGGGAGGCATGGATCGTTGATCGCATGACCGTTTTGGTTGTTTTGCTGAGGCATGAGTCATTTGACTTAATGGCCGTTTCGTTGTTTGTGGATCTTCTGCAGGTATTCTAACCACGTTAGAGGTCACACCATTTGCTAGTCTAACACGGTTGAGAGACGATTTCGTCACCGAGTTGCGAATGCCGATATAATGGCGCCCTTTTCTTTTGGTGAGGAACGAATAAACTAGGTTAATAAAAAATGGTTGCATTGCATTTGCATTTAGCATGTTCATGAACTTAAGATGCAAAGAAACCTGGTTGTGTTCGTTAATATCGGCAATTGTAATGAAACAATCCATTCAAACGAATTTGAAAACATTCAAATGAAGCAAGTCCAAATCTGCCGCCGGTCGAAATTTTCAGTCAATTTCAACAAGCCATAACTCCTCCGTTTTAAATCCAATTGTCATGTTTAAGCACTCTATGGAAAGATCTCAGAATTCTCTACAAGTTTGGTATGTAAGTTTTTCTGTGATTCGTCCTGGAAACTGACGAATTGGGTAGTTTGTGAGTCGAGTCCAGTCTGTCCAGAACAGAATTTCAGCAGACCAAGGTTGAACTTTGAAATAGGATAACTTCCTCTATACTGATCTGGTTGAGGTGAATGAGTACTTGTTGGAAAGCTCTTGAAGTTATCTACAACTTTCGTAACTACCAAATTTTCTGTTTCTGCCTAGAAACATGTCAGTTTTTGTTTTAGTAATCACTGCCAGTTTTCGACAGATTTGGTTACTTATGTGTTGCAAGTTTTTCAAGTCCATGGTTCGGGTTCAACAAATGTTAATCGTTGAATATGCGATATGTTAATTCCTTAACATGTTTTACTGCTGGGCATTATGGTTTGACTTTATCAAACTTGACCCCGCAGATGGCGTTCAACGGGATCCTGGCGGAAAATGCCGCTATGGCTGCACGCATCGCCGAGCTGGAGGCTCAGCTCATGGAGTCCGAGCAGCGGTGCATGGCGTTGCAGCGGCAGAACGACCTGTTGCAGGAGGATGTGGATGACTTCCATGGATTAGTGAAGGACCTCGTTGATGAGAAGGCCCAGATTGCAGCAGAACATAACGGGGAAGTCAATCACCTTCAGGCGCAGCTGCACGTCGCTCAGGCTAACCTTGCTCAAGCACAGGATCAGATTCAGCACGTGCAGGCCGAGGCCGATGCTGCTCACGATGCCTTTGTTGAGCTGATTCAGATCCAAGTGGCGCACCACAACCCCCAGCCGCTTGCTATGGACGACCAGCACGTGGTGCAGGGCGCGTCGGGTGTGGACTACGAGCCACCCGCTACCCCTAATGATGAAGACATGCTTTCCGATGCGGGTAGCAATATGCCACACGAGTAGTGGTCTTCGAGTAGGCTTTAAAGTAGCTAACTAGTGTGTATGACTTAGGCTGCTAGTAACTTGTCGGTTGACCGAACTTTTCGAGTCCCGCGGCTCGTTATTTTGGAAAAGCGTTGCAAGCGGTGTTGTAATTTAATGGTGACGGATCGTTGTGTTGCAAGACCTTAGTGCTAGCTATGGATGTCCCGTGCGGTGTTTGGTAGCTGCACACCGCCCTTTTGTGATGTAACCTAGTTGGGAACATCCGATGGTTGTGTTGTAAAGTTTATGCTGAAAATGGAAGGAAGTGCTTGTGTAGAAATGGTTGTTTATTGTTGTTTGTCTACGTGGGTTAAATTTCGAATTTATGCCATGTATGCCTTGTAATTTTAGTACAGCATTTTATTGATCATTAAATATGTATTTAATGGTGCAATGCTTTATGGCAGATGGCAGACCCTCGTAGCGGACAGGTCCCCGCGGAGGAGGGCGATACGTCGGCCCAGCGTGATGGAGCACCACCGCCTCCACCACTACCGGGCAGCATGGAGCACTTACTCTCCACTCAGAATGATCTTATCCGTCTTCTACTGGGGAACAATGCTCGCCAAGCGGACCGAAATGGACCACCTCCGGAAACAACTTATGCGGATTTTCTGGCTACTCACCCCCCAGTGTTCACCGAAGGAAGTGAACCGCTGGAGGCCGATCACTGGCTCCGCACCATCGAGTCCAAGTTTGGGCTCATTCGCTGCACTGAGTACCAGAAGACCCTGTTCGCGGCCCAGCAACTCCGTGGGTCCGCGGGCGCATGGTGGGCGAACTATGTGGAGACTCTCCCAGCTGGCTACCAAGTTCCATGGGCGGAGTTTCGTACAACCTTCCGTGAGCACCACATTCCACAAGGTCTCATGGATAGGAAGCTTCGTGAATTCCTGGATTTGAAACAGGGCACCAGCAATGTGCATGAGTATTCCAGGAGGTTCAACCATCTGTCACAATATGCCTCCTACCATGTGGACACAGATGCAAAGAAGAGGGATTGTTTTCGCCGAGGACTGAACACCAAGTTGCGTGATCGGCTGGCACTTCTCTCTAACTGCACCTACAATGAGTTAGTGAGCGCCGCGATCGTGCAAGAGGATGCCACTCGTGCTCACCAGGAAGACAAGAAGAGGAAGCGGGTAATTGGTAGTTCCTCCGGTACCGCACCTCCTAATAAGTATCGGTTGGCAATCACTTCTCCGACCGGTCAGCAGTACCGGGCAGCCATACCACACGGTGGAGGACACCGTGCCTTTTCTAATCAGCGGCAGAGTGCTTCGCAAGGCTCTAACCAGCAGCGCTCTTTTACTTCTCGCCCGTCACAGCAGAGTTCCCAAGTGGTGGCATCGAATCCATACACTTGCTTCAATTGTGGCCGCACCGGTCACTTTTCGAAGGATTGCCGATTTCCGAAGAAGTCACAGGGCAGCAGCAGTAACAACAGCAGCTGGCAGAGCTCTCAGGCATCTGTGAATAATCCCAAGAGTGGCCGTGTCAACCATACTACGGCCGAGGACATTCAGGACGGAGAACCAGTGCTTGCGGGTACGTTTTCCGCTCACAGCCACCCCGTCCTTGTGCTATTTGATTCCGGTGCAACGCATAATTTCATAAGCAGAGCATGTGTGAAGAGGTTGCATCTCACTACCACCACTTTAAAAGCACCATATTTAATTACTTCGCCTGGTGGAAAGATATTCGCCACGCACGGGATTTTTGCCTTGCCTATTATTTTAGAGGGTGTGACATATCCGACCAACCTCATCATTTTGGATGGACAAGGTTTAGATGTGATATTGGGTATGAAGTGGATGAAGTATCATAAAGCCGTGCTGCACATTGATTCACGGGAAATCCATTTGGACTCCCCGCTCAATGGATCCGCCGTACTTTGGTTGCCTCTATTACCAACTAGAAGCCCCCTAGTTCACAACATCACCGGTAAATGTCTGGAAGAAATTCCAGTGGTTTGTGAATATCCCGATGTGTTTCCAGAGGACTTACCGGGTTTACCGCCCGACCGGGATGTGGAATTTAGGATTGACTTGCAGCCGGGAACCGCCCCAATATCCCGACAACCGTACAAGATGGCACCTAATGAGTTGGCAGAATTAAAGAAACAGCTGCATGATCTTTTGGACAAGGGTTTTATTCGCCCGAGTTCTTCTCCCTGGGGTTGTTCAGCACTCTTTGTAAAGAAGAAAGACGAGACACTGCGGTTGTGTGTGGATTACCGACCGCTGAATGCTGTCACCATCAAGAATAAATATCCTCTCCCGCGGATTGATATTTTGTTTGATCAATTAGTTGGTGCCAAGGTCTTTTCAAAAATAGATCTTCGCTCTGGCTATCATCAAATTAAGAAAAGGGCGGAGGATATACCAAAAACAGCCTTTTCTACGAGGTATGGTTTATATGAGTACCTTGTTATGTCTTTTGGACTAACAAATGCTCCAGCCTATTTCATGTACTTGATGAACTCGGTGTTTATGCCGGAATTGGATAAGTTTGTGGTGGTATTCATTGATGACATCCTAATCTACTCCAAGTCAGAAAAAGAGCATGCTGAGCATCTCCGGATCGTACTCCAGAGGCTCCGCGATCACAAGCTGTATGCAAAATTCAGCAAGTGTGAGTTCTGGTTGAGAGAAGTACCTTTCTTGGGCCACATTGTTTCCGATGAAGGTATTTCAGTAGATCCAAGTAAAGTGCAAGAAGTGCTGAATTGGAAGGCTCCTGCATGTATCAAGGATATCCGTAGTTTTCTTGGGCTTGCAGGATACTATCGGAGGTTCATCCCCAATTTCTCCAAAATTGCAAAGCCTATGACGGAGCTGCTGAAAAAGGCAATCAAATTTCAGTGGAGTGATGTTTGTGAAAAAGCCTTTCAAACTCTCAAGAAGCATTTGACTACCGCCCCGGTGTTAGCTCAACCCGATGTCACTAAACCGTTCGATGTTTATTGTGACGCCTCTGGCACGGGTTTGGGTTGTGTCCTAATGCAAGAAGGACGTGTCATTGCTTATGCATCTCGACAACTTCGGAGGCATGAACAAAATTATCCCACTCATGATCTAGAATTGGCTGCAGTTGTTCTTGCTCTGAAGATATGGAGACATTATTTGCTGGGAAATTTGGTTCACTTGTACACCGATCACAAAAGTTTGAAGTATATTTTCACACAACAAGAACTGAACATGAGGCAAAGAAGATGGCTTGAGTTGATCAAAGACTACGAGTTGGAAATCCATTACCACCCCGGAAAAGCCAATGTTGTTGCCGATGCTTTGAGTCGGAAGTCACATTGCAATAATCTGGTGGTTTGCAAATTGGATCATGCCGTATGTTGCGACCCTAGTGAACCCAGCCTCAGGGTTATTCCTCATGGTGCTTTGTATAACCTCGCTCTCATCCCCACCCTGCGGGAGGAGATTATCGCTGCACAAAAGAGAGATAAAGGGATGGAACATATCCGGCGAAGAATAGAAAATGGTGACATCAAATGTTTCCGACAGGATGAGGATGGAGTGTTATGGTTCAATGACCGACTTGTTGTGCCTAAAGATATGGAGCTGAGAAAGAAAATTTTAGATGAAGCTCACTTGTCCAAATACTCCATTCATCCTGGTAGCAACAAAATGTACCAGGGTTTGAAAACCAAATTTTGGTGGACGCGCATGAAGCGCGAAGTGGCACGCTATGTGGCGGAATGTGACATTTGTCAGAGAATCAAGGCTGATCATTTGAGAAAAGCCGGTCAGCTGCAACCGTTGAGTATTCCGTCATGGAAGTGGGAGGACATCAGTATGGATTTTATTGTCGGGTTGCCCCTCACTGCTCGAAAGCATGATTCTATATGGGTTATAGTGGACAGATTGACAAAGTCAGCCCATTTCATTCCGGTCAACACTAGATACTCTGCCAAGGTATATGCCCAGTTATATATCTCGCGTATACTGTGTTGGCATGGAGTGCCGAAGACAGTTATATCCGACAGAGGACCTCAATTTGTTGCTCGCTTTTGGGAGCAGTTACATGCATCATTAAAGACCAAGTTAATCCGAAGCTCCGCTTACCACCCACAAACCGATGGACAAACTGAGAGGGTAAATCAAATACTGGAGGATATGTTGAGGGCATGTGTTTTATCTGAAGGTGGCAATTGGGATGATCACTTACCATTGGCAGAATTTGCGTACAACAATAGCTACCAAGAGAGTATAAAAATGTCTCCATTTGAAGCTCTTTATGGTCGATCGTGCCGGACTCCTTTGAACTGGTCAGAACCTGGAGAAAGGGTGAATTTTGGACCCGATTTAATTGCCGAGGCCGAAGAGAAAGTGCGGCTCATTCAAGCAAACTTAAAGGCCGCAAAGTCCCGTCAAGCTACTTACGCCGATAAGAGGCGCCGTCCTTTGGAATTTCGGCAAGGTGACCACGTGTATCTCCGTGTCTCACCCACCAAGGGCGTTCAGCGTTTCGGCGTCAAAGGGAAGCTTGCTCCCCGTTACATTGGCCCGTTCAAGATTATTGAGAAATGTGGACCCGTCGCTTACCGATTGGAACTACCCGACAAGTTATCCGGAGTTCACAATATTCTTCATGTATCTCAACTCAAGAAATGTTTGAAGCCCCCTATCGACGTGGTGCTCGAAGATGTCGAAGGGCTACAGGATGATCTTACTTATTCCGAGCATCCCGTCAAGGTGATCGAGCAAAAAGACCGCGTTACGCGCAACAAGACCATCACCTTCTATAAGGTTCAGTGGAGCAATCACTCGGACGAGGAAGCCACATGGGAACAAGAGGAATTTCTGAATTCCAGGTTTCCAAATTTTCTCGCTTCGCAATCGAGGTAAAACAAGCAAACTTTTTGCCCCCTCTTTTCCGCACTTTTTGCAAATCTCGGGACGAGATTTTCTTAAGGGGGGAGGGCTGTAACATCTCACTCTAATGAATACCCCAATCTAGTGATTAGTGCATTTTAATCACAAATGCTAAATTGATCACTTTAGAAAAGTTGTTTAAAAACAAATCATTTGAAAATGGTCAAATATGAACTTGAACTACAAATTCAAAATTTGGGACCGTGTTTGAAGGGAGGGTGCCCGGGTGAACCACGGTTAGACCAGGCATGGCTATCGCGTGGGGAGACGTGTACTCGGGAGAGGTGTTAAGCGGCTCAACTTTATGGTACCTTGTAAACGGTTGCCGTGCGTGACTCTTTCGAGTAGCGTACGTCGTGTATCTCGGGTTTCGCCTGCAGGTGTAAATCGATTCGAATCGCCGTCCCTCGCGGTTATTGAGTACCACTTGTTCACTGCGTCGCATCGTAGTAAGAATTGCACATGATGATGTTTATATGATGTTGTACTTCAATTAATTGTATTGCGACCATGTATTGCTTAGTTAGGTTGCTAATATTTATATTTACGAAAGAACCCTTTTAATCTGGCTAAAATATGAAAATAAGGATCTAGTAATAGTGCCGTGTTTGCAATTGAGCTTTACCCCTGGTCAACCCCCTGCATATTAGAAGTCGGTCTTAGATGGCCAATTTGACGGGTAAGACTTGCTGAGTATTAGTTGCTCAGGGTTTCGATGTTTAAAACTTTACTGCAGGTATCCCTGATTGCAATTTCTGCGGGTGCTGTGGTAAAATAGTGTGGGAGGGTGAACCGCCCAAGGACTGGTCCATTAAGTGGGTTCCCTCTTCTCCCCGCCAGGAGCAAGGTGAGTGAGATCGTGTCTACGGGCCGGACATGGTTTCATTGAATATGTGTATCGTAGTGTGTTTCGCTTCCGCTCGTGTTTGTAATCAAATTTCGAACTCCTTTTATGTAAAATAAATCGAACTTCGAAATGGACATCTTATGTTAATTATGGAACCAATGTAATAACTGAACTTAATGTAAAATTATTTTATTTATGCTTATGTGTGTGGTCTATGCATACTTGCTTCGCCAAGTATTCCCCGATTAAGATCCTGGTTAGCTAACCCCTCATTGATTTGAGGCGGGATGCTACACTGAGGATGTGATGAACTAATGACAATATAAATTCAGTTCCTGGTGTTCTATCTTGTCTGCTACTCTGCTGATTTCTGAACATTCTTTGGAGCCAACAGCTATAGAAATGGTTCAGAACTTCATATTGCAAATGTGTTTGGAGTAACCTAAACTAGACACATGCACCATTGTTTCTTATGTGTGTTCTCATTCAACAAATCTCTTCGTTCATTAATATCCGTATTCTGAGATGACCAGCAACACCACTAGCATGATGGAGTTGCGCATTGTGACATGAAAGGCTGAACCGGAGAGAGACGAGGACAGTGAAAGCAATAAAAGATTCATGTCGGAGGCTTGTTAGTACTGTGGTTAGTGTTTTGTTAAAAGAACAGCTCACAGAAATAGCACGGAACCAGAGCAAGTAGCAATAAAATAATACTAAGTGTGGAAACTGCTGGGCAGGGCGCCAAATCATTGGACGCTCAGCTGTTCACCATGGGTGCCAAAGCGTATGGCGCCCACATTGACAGATCAGCAATGCACGCACGTTCTTCTCTGCTGACATGGCAGGGGTGGGCGCCAAATGGTATGGCGCCCACCAGTGTTATCTGGGCGCCAAATCACACGGCGCTTAGAAAAGGGTCCATTTCTGGACATGTTTTCTTCAGGGGTCTATATGTGAAAAACTTTTATGAAAAGGACCATTTTGTAAAAATTACACTTTTCTCACCCCAAAAAAAAAAGGCCTCAACGGGTAATGCCTCGGACCGTCCACGAGTGGACCTGAACATCAAAATTATTGACTTTCACCCCTTTCCTTTTTGTTTTTACTCAACGAAAATTTCTTTTTAGCCTGTACATACATTGTTGCTATCCCATATAAGTATGGCAGACTACTAACATTGCACAACAATTCTATTAGAAAATCAAATTTATAATATTTTTATGGAGGTTGACGTATTGTTGTTTATTGCAAGTTTTCCTTAACGAAAAGAAAATAAATCCTTCGTGTGCCATGCATTGAGCAGGACTCACGCTTGCCTTGCGCGACTACCCGGAATAATCAGCTTATACGACTGTACTTCTCGAACTCCACTAACGTCTTTCTCGAACGCCAGAAATACCATTAGCAAATGATTACCGCTCTCTAGAGATGAGATGGCCAAACATTTCTCCGTCATCGTCCGTGGAAAGACTGCCAGTACTACTACAAGCAGGAGTAGCCCTCTACAAACAGAAACAGCAACGTTTATTTTATCAAAATGGGAAAACTGCAACAGAGTATTCCACGGGAGGAAGTTCCAGAAAGGTCCTCGAACGCAGAGTCGGACAGGCACGTGTCAGCTCGTAATTTGGGCTGCCCCTGCCTGGCCGGCGTGGCAGCAATCGGGCGCGGGCTAGTCACCGCCGACCTTTCGGCCGAACTCAGCAAAAACAAACTCGCAGCGCACCACGTACCCTCCCCATCCCGCCACGCGTCTCAGATGCGAAGGTTTTATATACGGTTGGCGAGGCGGCGAGGCTCGCATCAACCTAGTGAAAAATCAGCGAGTTTCTTCTGGTTCCCTGAGCATCCTTCATCCATCAAGACAGTAGTAGAGCTAGATTAGCAGCGGCAACCAGCAACGACCAGCTAGCGATGGCGTTCGTTCCGGTGTGCGTACAGTGCGGGACGCGGAGCAACCCGTGCCGGTGCAAGGTGCTGGGCCCGACGATTGGGTTCGTGGCGTTCGTGGTTGCCGGCATCATCGAGTGGCCGCTGGGCGCGGCGGTGTACCTGTTCCGCCACCGCAAGGGCCGCCGCATCATGTCGCACCCGGCCAGGGTCGTCTACCCGCGCATCACCAGCGCCGTCCCCATCTAATCGACAGGTCCGAGGTCAGCCCTCCTGGCTTGAGCGGTGTGATCTGCAGCGTTCGGTTCGTACCTTAATGTATGGAATCTTTTCAATAAGTGCGTGAAAGAGTTCTTGTGTTGTGGCTTGTGTTTGTACATTTGTAATCCGCATGTAAGCATCGCGTCGTATGTATTTGATACCACCTCAATGTAATTGTAACTTGTTTGCAAAATGCTGCTCTGCTGTGCCGCCGTCTAATTTTTCTCCAACTTCCCTTTTAGTTTTATCGGCATAAAAGGGCCTATATGCGCACTAAGGCCCGTAGTCTCCAAGCCCACTCTTAAAAGGGCCCAAGTATTTTATCCTTGTCCGACTAATTTTCAGTAACTGCTCGCTCCATTTCCGAACAATTGCTTTCCGATTCCGTATACCGCGCGAATCGAACCGAGTTCGACTCGGAATTTGCAGTCCGTTCCGATCCTCCCATATGTAGCCACGCGCCCACGCCTGCGTCTTCCTCAATCGATCATCAGTACACGTTTTCACGTTCAGGATGGAGATGGAGCCTAGCCAAAAGACGATGATGGAGATGACGTTCAAGGCAGAGATCGTCTCAGAGCAGCTGCTCCCCGACGATCTCCTGCTCGAGATCGTCGCGAGGTGCCCCACTATCGCCGACGCCATCCGCTGCGCGGCCACGTCCAAGCCGATACGCCGCGGTATCCTCAACGCCGGCTTTCTCCGCGGCTTCCTTTCCCGCAGTTGCGGCGGCGTCGACCGCGACCCATGCTTCCCCTCCCTCCTCCTCGGCATGTATCACCAGGCCGAAGACCCGCGCCTCCCGCCCGTGTTCGTGCCCGTCGCCAACAACGCGAACTACCCCCGGTCAATGACTACTGCGCTCCCGCCTCCGCCTGCGCCTGCGTCGAACCATAATAACACAAACGAATGCCCGTGTGAGTTCGGCCCCTACTGGCCCGTGGCCTTCCGCCGTTCTCTTCTGGTCCTTCGGCGCAAGTGTAAGGTTGGCGTGGCGCTACAGCAGCACGGCCGCCGAGCCGAGAGCCACGGCAACCACCCCGCCGAGTTCACCGTGTGCAACCCCACCACGGGCGAGCGCTGGGTGCTCCCGCGCCACGACGTGGACGCCATGTCCCAAGTCCTGCTCGACGTGGACCCGCTCGCCGGGTCGTTCAAGCTGCTCGTCGCGAAGCTGACATGGTCGGCCACGCTCTTCGTGCAGATCTTCTCCACAGACTCCGAGAGCGGCGGCGGCGCGTGGGGTCCCGTCTTGGCTTGTCACGTCTCCAACAGCTGTACATCCTTCACGGAAGCCGCCGACGACAAACGTCCCAAGCCCGTCATCGTGGACGACACCGTACACTGGCTGTGCTACACGAAATCGGAGTCGGAGAACGGCTTCCTGGACTGCATCCTTACGTGGCGATGGCACGGTGATGACGGCGGCGGCCATGTGCCGCACACGACCTCGTTCATGAAGCTGCCGTCGCGTTGCAGGCCAGGGAAGGGGCACACGGCTTGCCTAGCGGCGTTGCCGTCGTCGGGCGCAACAAGCCGGCCATTGCTGAGTGTGATCCTCGTCGACCCCGACACTATCGTGGTGTGGGTCCGCGCCGATACGGGCGACAACTGGTCGCTGCGCCACCGTATCCATGAGAAGAAGATTGCACGGCCGCTGGGTTTGGAATGCCCATGGTTGCTCGACGTAGAGTTCCCCTGGTTCTGCGAGGGGAGCGCCACCGTCTTCTTGCGGGAACGCGGTAAGGATACGGGCCCTTTGCTGCTCAGCCTGGACTACAAGGCGCCTCTTTTTACACAAACGCAAAACAGCACGGCAGTAAGCAAGCTTCAAGTCCAAGCCACGGGTTGGGACGGCTGGGAGCCCAAGTTCTGCCCGTACGAGGTCGACCTTCTCTCCTACATGTTGTTCATGATGAAGCCCTTCTGATTTTTCCTGATCCTAAACTCCCAAGTAGTAATAGGCTTGTACTACTAACAATGTCTTCTTTTGTAATGCGCCATGGTTGGACCTTCCTCCAACAAAAAAGTAGCGCGTTTTTCTGCTGATATTAACGTGTTTTTGTTATTTTTTCTGCGTAGCTATAACTGTTACAACTTTGTGGTGCTACTAGTTGTTGCGAAATGTAATGCAAACATGCTTCTAACCTCAACACATGAACTAAGGTAAACCATAAATTAATCAAGCATCAACATGATATATATCAAGTATAAAGTGCCTAGCTCTCCCGGGTGGAGTGGTTGGTGGAGCCATGTGAACTCCCAGCCACCCCGGGTTCGAGTCCTGGCATCTCCTTCTTAATAGAATGCCAAGGGATGTCTCTCCCTTTGGTCTAGTTTTTTTTTTATCAAGTATAAAGTATAACCAGTTATAATTTAAGCAATTTCTTTAGCCAATTGTTTATCATATTGAAGTACACTGGTACATGTAGGCCGTCTCATTAATGCTGCATAAGATTAGAAAAGACCAAGGCGAGAGAATGTGGCAGGATAATGAGACCATTATACGAGTTGTTGCATGTAACTCATAGACATTTTTTGTTCTACAAATCAAGAAAAGTGAAGGACAAGGCAACTGAAAAGAAAATATATATATCTTCGCAAAAAAAAAAAAATATCATAATAAGATTGCATGTTAAATTAGCTCAAGATTAGTGCATATGCCGTTTCATGGGATGGCACATTAGGCGGCCACATCAAGCACATTGGTGCACATTTGCCATCTCAAGCAGGGTAGTGTGTATCAATTTTGACGATGTGGAGGGGAAAGAGGGAGGTGAGATAAACAAGATGTTTCGCAAAGCATGTCTCATAAACTATAGTCCAAAACAACGAAGCTACATTCATACCATTGTATAGTAACACAACACCCGATTCTCTTTTAAACTGTCTCAATATTAATAAATTGTTATAAGACGACACCGATGTACTTCATTCTTTAATGATTCTTAGTGCATGCTGCAATAATGATTTTTGTATTTCATACAATAGGCATAATTTTATCTCATACAATAGTCATATATATTAATTAATAAAAGCAGAGTTATTGCAAAAAGAATTCAGCTAATCACGAAGGGAAACAACAAATAACAACAAAAGGAGAAAACAAGAGGCATCTAAAGATTGTATATCCATTCTTGAATCCTTAGTAAGTATTTTTGTTTCATTTTATGGATAAATCAAGGTGAATCCCTTCACAAAATTTGCTCTGCATGCTTCAACGGTTGGTCCAGTTTCATCAAAGACCCAATCGTTTCTCACTATCCATAGATATTCTCAATGCCATGAGGATTATGATTTTTCCATATATAATGGTGCATTCAGTTGAGCTTTGAACTGGTTTGCCGCTTCTCCCGGATTCACTATCCTTGGTGCTTCAATCCAATGGATTCCCAACAAGATCTTTGTGAAGTTGCATCTATGGAAGAGATGTATCATGGTTTCTTCACGTTGCTAGATGCAATTGTCACATGTGTAAGGTTCAGTATCATTGTTCTACTTCTTTTCTTCCCTTGTGTTTAGTTTATCATCTAGTAGAAGCAACCAAAAGAAGATTTTGTGCATCATTTGACAAGAGGAGGTCCAAATCCACTTTATGCGCTGATGAACCCTTCGGTGGTCCATTAGCCTTTTATAAGATTTATTACATGATGAAATATTTGATGAAATGAAACATGGTAGACTCCAAAAATGATTTTTTTTGTCTTAGTGAGGGACAGAAAGAATTGTTGATCATATCTTTTTTTCCTTCCATTTAGCTAAATTTGCATGGTGCATGTTGAAGAAATTTCGGGAACTCCGAATTGTTGTTGACATCTTGGAAGTATAGATACCACATGGATTTGGTGTCTATCAGTAATTGGGTAGTTTTATGTTTGCAGTATTGCCATGGATGTTGTGGAAGAATAGGAACACGATGGCGATCATGAAGTCATTTCCCAAGAAACATGTGGATGTGTACCCTGGTATCCAGTGACGGAGCTCCGAGGAATTAGCAGGGGGGGGGGGGGGGGGGCAGACTAGGATTTTTCTATCATTTAAGCAGCAAAAATAAGCACTTCTTAAGGAAAATATTTGAGGTGGGTGGGGGAGCATGGCCACCCCTTGGCCCCTATTTTTTCGAGAACATGCCTGAGCACGCATTTCATTAAGCGGAAGAGGGAAGGTAGAATATCCGGATGAGCATCTCAAGGTGAGATCTCGTCCCTTTTACACACCGAAAACAAAAGCAACTACTCGCGGTACTAAAGAGACGACCTACGACCAAGCACAAAAGGCTACTACTCGCCACATACCATGCGACCGACGACCAACGACCTAGGCAACACACTAACATTACATCCTACAGCCTTGATCTGCTTGATGTCTGGAAACAACTCCTGGAGCATTGCCTTCCCTGCATTGGAGCTTGTAGTGTCTCTTCCCTTCATAGCCAACATTGGAAGAGGCTTCATTTGCATGCCACCCATCCAGTGCGTCTCCTTGGTAGCATCCTATGGTGGTGTTGCTCCATGCCAAGGCAACTGCAGCATCAACGATGTGGGCGCCCTATGAAACTCCGTCATTGCTGGCAGTGGCGGAGCCAGCTCAAAATTTGAGCTGGGGCGAAGATGAACCGTGGATTTAACCAATAGAAAAATTGCTTCAGGATGATGTCAATTCTGTAAACTAGCTTGCCCATGTGTTTGTGTACAGTCAAAGCAGGTTGATGTTGTATACTTGATACACAATTCAGAAACAGTTTGCAATATTCTTTCGAACTGTAATTAGCTGCAACCTAAGAATGGACAGGCGCACATTCTATCGAGCAGGTTATGAACAATAAATGAATAATGAAACACCGGGCATGCCGTCTCTCTGTTTTTTTATGGGCTGAGAGTTCCATCATCCCCTAACAATTCGACTATTTCTCGCTTTCTCAACCTCAAAACTACATAGTGTCGTTCATCTTCTCGTCAATCATCAGCCCGGTGGTCTCAAGATTAAGATGATTTACTGATGGTAGCTGGGGCGGCTGCCCCACCCTGCCTATAGGGAGGATCCGCCCCTGGTTGCTGGTATCTCCCTCATTCAGAAGTGGCACATCATGTTTAAACCTAACATTGGATTGTGCATGGAGAGGATGGATGGTGAGGGATCGACATGCTAAAAACTTTACGCTTACGACTGTCATGATCACTGATGCTACAAAAAATGTAACAGGATCATCTCTTAGAGTGTGATTGGTTCCCGAGAATTGTTGGGTATTTCTTGTTAACCTGTTACTTAGGTTTCAATAAAATATGAGATATCTCTCGTGCCTAAATGAACCGTATTTCTGCAATTCGTCAGATTCAAGCAGCATTTGGTATGTCTTGGTTAACTTCGATACTTTTCTCTTTTCTCTTTTCTTTTCTCAGAGGAAATATGTTGAAGTTTTCTCTAGTCCATGCATGTCCTACAAAAGTCATCCAAAATTTGAAATCCTCAACTGAACCAGCAGTAATAAATGAGCAAATTTGGAACGATTTCCAAACCACTCTGACACTCTCATAATAAAATATTGAAGACGGGGGAAACAATCAGCAGATTTTATTTGTTTCTATATGCATGCAACGATAAATGGCGTCACACCGTCACGCGCGAAAATCATGGGGTGGCCATGCTGGAGATATCAACACACTCGTAAATTTTATCCCAAAAAAAAAGCCGTAAATTTCGATTATTATCTACAGTTGTTAAGAAACGCCTATCGCCAGTAGGGATTTGGAAAGGTTTGAAATATGCTCCGCGGGGGGCGCGTGATCGGAGCGGGCAAACAAACGGCGCCCCTCCTCGTCCGCACGGAACGCGGATCACGTTCGCGTCCAATTCCTTTCCGTATCGAACTCGTGCTCCTGCCTCTTGTTGCGGATACCTTCATCACCGCATATAAGCGGGGCGTGCTGCGCGAGGCGAGATCCATCAGGCCATCCACCCTTCTCCATCATCAGTACTACGTAGTGTTGGTCATTGTTGACAGGCGTACCACCGATGGCCATCCGGCGTAACCGACAGAAGACGGTGGCGGTTGATGGATCGGCGCCGCAGGTGCTCCCCGACGATCTCGTTCTCGAGATCGTCGCGCGGTGCCCCACCGTCGCCGACGTCATCCGCTGTGCCGCCACATCCAAGCCTCTACGCAGCGGCATCCTCAACAAGCCCTTTCTCCGCCGCCTCCGCTACTCCTCCCTCCTCCGCGATGGCCGGGACGGTACGTTCATCCCATCCCTCCTCGTCGGACTCTACCGTAAAACCGGCGACCCGCATCATCCGCTGGAGTTCATCCCCGCTGCCGACGGCGCGTGGCACCCCTCGTCCGTTGCCGCGCTGCCGCCTGCGGTTGCGTCGCCGGGCCGCCACGACGCCGGCGCTTGTCAATACGGCTCCTACCTGCCGGTGGCTTCTGGCCGCTCCCTCCTGGTCCTCCGGCGGAAGTGCCGCGTGACCGAGAAGGAGCACCTCATCGAGCGCCACGGCCTGTACCCCGTCGAGCTCTCCGTGTGCAACCCCACCTCGGGGGAGCGCTGGGTGCTCCCGCCCCACGACGTGTACGACACGTCCCACGCCGTGCTCGACGCGGACCCGCTCGCCCCGTCGGCGTTCAAGCTGCTCGTCGCGAAGCTCACGGAGGACGAACCCAGGACGCTCCGCGTGCAGATCTTCTCCTCGGAGGACGGCGACTGGGGCCCCGTCGTGAAATGCCGCATCCGCCACCGCGGCGAGTTCCCCGACTCCTCGCACCGCGGGCCCGTCGTCCTCGGTGACAGCGTGCACTGGCTGTGCAACACCGAGGAGGGTCCCCGCATCCTCACGTGGCGCTGGCGCGGCGGCGTGAAGCCGCCGCGTGACGCGTCGCTCGTGAAGCTGCACAAGTCGTGCTGGTCCCTGTCGGTGGACATGATGTGCCTCGCGGCGTCGCCGCCAACGGATGGTGCACAAGGATCACATGCATTGTTGAGCCTGATCGTTCAGGTGCGCGGCGGGATTGACGTGTGGGTTCGTGAGAAAACGGGCGCCAGATCCACCTGGAAACTGTTGCATTGTATCCGGGACACTTGCATCCCACAGTCGATGGGATCCAGCTTTCGATGGTTGAACGGCGTAGAGCGCTCGTTGTTCTGCAACAGGAAGAGCGGCAGAGTCTTTCCCCGGGCCACCGACGGGGCAGATGACGGTCCTCTGCTGATCAACCTGGACAGCACTCTGGAGCGCGACTTCTGCCCGTACGAGGTTGATATGTTCTCTTACATGCTCTTTGGGATGAAGCAATTGTGAGTTGTGATTCTCGGCTCCAGAAATAATATGTTTCACCAACTGTGAGTAGTGTCAAACTACTTCAGCGGCGATTCACTGCTTCCAAGCAAGGCAGCGACCGCGCTATGAGACATTCTTTTTCACCAGAACATGCTTCTTTCTGTAAATTTTATGTTCACTCCATGTGTACTTATTGTAACATCCCACCCTAATCATGGTCTAAATCCTCTGTTAGTGCACTTGGATCACAAATGTTAATGATCACATTGGAGAATTTAATTTAAAAGCAAATCATTTGAAAATAGTCAAATATGAGCTTGAACTAGAACTTCAAAATTTTGTATACAAGTGGGCCCATTTTAAAATTTCCTTGGCATACAGGGGCAAAAAGAGATTTTTGGAGAATTTTGTGGATTTTTCTGCAAAAGGAAATGGGCTCAAATAAATCAAAGATCATTTATCCAAAATCTGTCTTAATTGAATTTTAACTCAAAATATAAATCGAATTAGGAAAAGTTGTAATAAGGAAAACTGTTCATCTCAGTGAAACCTTCTAGAACTGATTTTATCAGATTTTTTGGAGCACAGTAGAGTTTGGTTTCAATCAATCCAAGTCAGCACGTGCAAATTTATTTGAAAATTCGAAAAAAGCTACTGTAGCGGCAGGTGTCGTCCTCGTCGTCGCTCCTCCCTCTCTCTGCCCATCCCGGCGAACTGTGGCCGGCGTCACTCGGCACAGCGCCGGCGACCGATTCAGCCCCCTTCTTGACCCTTGACTCCAGCTCACGCTCCCTTTCTCTCTCTCCGTCATTTCGCGCGCAAGGAGCAGCCGCCAGAACCGAGCCGCCATTGCCGCCGAGCCCGAGCTCACCGCCGCTCCGCCACCCTCCCAGTTCAACCCCAACGGCAAAGAGGTGCGCTAGGAGTACCTTAACCCCATCCGCAACACGAACATCGAGCTCCCCCACCCTGCAGAAAGATCGACGCGGAATTTCAGTCATGGCCGCCGGGTAACCCACCTCGACGCCGTCGCGAAATACTCCCTCTCCGGTGAGCGAGACTTCAATTACTCTCATGGGTAGCTTCCTACCTCTCTTGCGCAACTCCCTGATGTGGTCTCGTCGTCCATCTCGCAGCGAGCTCGTCGGAATCCCGTTCTTCCCCGCCGCCGGCCACCGATCCCGCCGCCACCGCGCCGACGAAGTCCGCCTTCCGGTGTTTCTCCACGTCGACGTGAAGCACGGTGAGCTTCACCTTGACCCCGTGATGCTCACGCTCGCGCTAGTTCGCATGCGCGCTGCCTCCCCTCGCCGAAACGACGTGCGCCGCCGCCATCATCGCCGCCGACCTCCCTCCCGGCCACGCGCACGTACACACCACCCTGCCCTAGAGCCGCCTTGACGCCCTCTACGCGCTGCCGCTGACGTTCACGCAAAAATCGCCACCGTTTAGCCGGAACGGCGACCTCGCCGTCGCCCCTGTCGCGCGCGCACGCCATTGCCCTGGCACTGCTACAGTGCGCGGCCCTTTCCTTTCTTTTTGTTTTTCCCATAAATCGGCTGAACTTGTAAATTCTATAGAAATTCAAATACAACTCAGAAAAATCCGAAACAAAATTTGTTTGTTTCCTTGTGAGGAGACCTATCCAGTGGTATAACATAAACATCTGAATTCGTCTTAGTTAATTTTATAAAATTCAGAGAAGATAATAAGGAAATCATTTTTATAAAAATATATCTAAAGGAAAAAATTCTTATTTTTGGCACACATACTCCTTGTGAGTTCCTTGAACTTCTCACAAAAAATTTTCTTGAAATTCACCATATTTTAGGAGTAATTTCTGTTTCAAGTTTCTAGAAAAATCTTTTTTATCATTTTATTCCTGCACTTTTTGGCACCAAATTTTGGGTATGTTACTGTACCTAGAATTAGGTTGCTAAATAAAAATACAAATTTAATTTTAGATCTTCCAGAAAACTTTTAAAGAATTTAGAAGAAGATCCCTTAATTGCACGTAAGGAAATTCCTAAATTCAAAATAATTTGTGTAAATCACTTGAGACCAGAAAACTAAAATCTGGTAAATGGCCCTGCAAGCATGTTGCATTGTGCATAATAAAATCATCATGTCATATTTGTCGAGGAAGTTCCATGAACCCTCTTTGACTTTGTGTATATCATTGCATTCATTAGGAACCGACGCCGGACTCGAGGACTTGGAGCTCGTGACCGAGGAGACCGGCGCTGACTTGAACGTGCTCGAGTGTGCTAACCACCAGCCCCAAGGCAAGCCCCGGTGCACACCTATGTTTTTGCAAAGTTTCCACATTCTCACATGTATGCGGGTCGTGAAATGTGCATTACGTATAGGACTTGATTGAAAACTTAGTTGCATGTATCCCCAGATATTCCTATGGGTTTGGTTCAGTTAAGTTCTACCACTCGTTAGTTTGCTATGCTTAATATCGAGTCCTCGGTAGAAATATTCGAGTGGTATGGAGATCACTCGATGTAGGTGGTTCAGATTTACTTTATGTTCTCACAGGATGATGATAATGAATTTGAGACCGAACGGGGAAGTTCATGTGTAGGTTGAGGTGATAAGGCTCGCCTTGTTCGCCATAGCCCCGTTTGTGTCGGTTGAGGACCGTTCGTTGTGGCCCCGCTGAGCAAGTTTGAACAGTACCGGATACATGCTAGGAGAATAGGAACTAGTAAACTTAGTAGCTCGATGTTATATTGTTGGACGGGGCCCCACCTCTCTTTTGGTGATGAAGATGGTATGGTGGTTGCGGGTATGTGTTTGAAGGGAGGGTGCACGGGCTAACCACGGATAGCTAGCGCGGTCATCGCGTGGAGGACGTGTACCCGGGAGAGGTGACACTCGGACCGGCTTTATAATGTCTTGTAAAAGGTTGCCGTGCGTGACTCCTTCGAGTGTGCGTACGTCGTGTATTCCGGGTTTCGCCTGCAGGTGTAAATCGATTCGAATCGTCGTCCCTCGCGGTTATTGAGTACCACTTGTTCACTGTGTCACATCGTAGTAAGAAGTGCACATGCTGATGTTTATATGCTATTGTACTTCAATTAATTGTATTGCAACCATGTATTGCTTAGTTAGGTTGCCAATATTTATATTAATGCAAGAACCCTTTTAATTTGGCTAAAATATGAAGATAATGATCAATTATTAGTGATGTTTTTGCAATTAGATTTCAACAACCTGGTCAACCCCCTGCATATTAGAAGTCGGTCTTAGAAGGCCAGTTTGACGGGTAAGACTTGCTGAGTATTAGTTGCTCAGGGTTTCGTTGTTTAAAATTTTGCTGCAGGTATTCCAAATTGTAATTTCTGCGGTTGTTGTGGCAAAGTAGTGTGGGAGGGTGAGCCGCCCAAGGACTGGTCTATTGAGTGGGTTCCCTCCTCTCCCAGCCAGGAGCAAGGTGAGTGAGATCATGTCTACGGGCCGAACATGATTTCCTTGTAGATATGTATCGTCGTGTGTTTCGCTTCCGCTCGCTTTTATGTAATCGAATTTCGAACTCTTTTATGTAATATTAATCGAACTTCGAACTCTTTATCCTACGTTAATTATGGAACCAATGAAATAACAGAACTTAATGTAAAATTATTTTACTTATGCTTATGTGTGTGGTCATATGCATACTTGCTTCGCCAAGTATCCCCCGATTATGATCCTGGTTAGCCAAACCCCTCATTAATTTGAGGTGGGGCGCTACACTTATTTTCCTCCAAAATAAGTTTTCCCATGGGTACTATCGTCTATCGGATTTTAAATAAGTCTCTTTATTTTATACACCCTCCATCATTAACCTTATGACATTTATAGGATAAGGACATATCAGATGCACATAGAGTATTTGGTGCACATGTAAACCAAATACTTCTCGTGCACATGATATTATTGCATTTATAGGATAGCCAATGTTATTTATTTATATGTAAATAGTATTTCTTGAATTCAAGGTATTTGTCTTGGCAGCCGAATTTTTATGTTAGTTGGTGTTTCAAATTTTGAATTAATCATTGATCTAGTGGACAAATAATAACAACTAGTAATAATATCCTAAGTTCCCAGTTGGCACCATCATATAATCATAAGGAGTCACGAAAATGGTTCCAACAAGACAGACATTCAGATTGCATTGCCATCAACATAAAAGCGAGCGATTCAGATAGTGTGCCTTTCACAAGGACGCCTCGACCACTAGAGGAGGGACAAGCAAATTCGCCGGCGGCATCTCCTTGCCAACGTTTCCATTCTTGCCCTTTGGACCCAATGCCTTCTCTCGGATCTTTTCCAGCTTCTCCATGGCTTTCTTCTTGTTCTCCAGCCTCGAAGTCCTGGCTTCAGCTGGAGTGGCGACTAGGAATGCCGCCAACGCGGCAGATGACATGAACGACAGCGTGACTCTGCGGCTTATGTGGTTGAGCCTGGTTCCTTGGACACTGGTCAACTGCATGATCAATCAGAACAGACAAAATTGAATTATACTACATGAATTTACGACATACAAAAATCAGTTTTGATACTACAAGAATTCAATCCGAATTAGACAGTGATCTTTTTTTTTTTTTTTGAGGAAGTATAATTAGACAGTAATCTTCATGTTCTAGGTGCAAGATCAGAGTGGTGCAAGGGAATTCAGTTCATCAACAAAACATCAAAGCTTAGACTTCACGGATCTTACAAGTGGATGCGCATTATAGCAGAAGCGTGAAATGGCAGAAGCGTGACAGTAAGGAACAAAAAATAACAGAATACACGAAGAAATCGAAAGCAGCCCGTGCCTTCCCAGACTTCCCGTGAGATGCGCATTCAGCAGAACATCGAACCGTGAACGAACGTCAGGTGGAGAGATCACAACTCTACTCGTGGTTTAACCGAGTCCAGATTTACTTCACACAGGTCTCCTGATTTAACTAAGAGGTCAAGCTAAAAATACCCAATAATCAGAACAGGGAACTCATTTGATGCCAAAAATTATCAGGATTTGCTTGCCGGCAGACATTACTTTTCTGGTATGTTCGACTCGCGGTCTCGCGCACAAAACCAACGACTCGATCCCCTGCTGTGGTGTGTCTGTCACCCTCTCCTAGGCCCAAAATTAAGCTGAAGCTTACTCATCAGGCAGTACGCTTCAGCTCACTCAGGCACACGAAACATCTCACCTCGAAGGTTCTTAGGTTTGATGAACTCGATCTCCCAATCTATTTACCTCTCCCCGCCCGTGCTGACACACGGAGTAGAAACTAATCTGAATTTCGGAGTTTCTTGGCTGATAGAAGCTATAGAGCACAAATGATTCATGGTAGAACTGTTCAGGGGTGTGGATAAAATTCCAAAGCGAAGCCATGGGCAGTAAAGTGGTAAAAAGAGATTACTGAGCTAAACTACTCCATACCTGGTTGTATTTGCAGCTAACTGCAGCCATTCGCGGCCTAATTCCGAGAAAGCCGTTTCTCGCCGGAAGCAGAGGGATTGGGGATGGCTGGAGAGACGCCATGGCCATCACTGTTGCTAGAATGCCAGTAGATGAGAACTGCAGAAGGTGGGAGTGCCGTAGAAGAGAGGGGGTGCTTCCTCCCTCGCTCTCTTGACTCTTCTGAATAGTTCCGCTCCTCGACAAAAAAAGCTGTTGGGCAACGTGTCATGAACTTGTTGGACCACGTGAAGCCTGGAAGTTTTTTTTTTTTTTTTTGAAGGCAGACGACCCCGAGGGGTCTCGAAACTTCATTACTCTGAGAGAGGTACATGAGTCAAATTGGCATAAGGACCCTTACAATATGTAAAAATAATAAACAGGCCCTTCAGCCAAATAAAGAGGACATAAAGGTAAATATGAATTACATTGAGGTCCTCTAAGAAACAAACACCTCGACGGCGACGAAGACAACTCCGGCACCACCGACGGCCATTGCAGCACGGCAGCAAAGACAGCTTCCCCGGATTCAGATTACCAGCTACACGCACGGATGCCACCATTCGCATTGGGGCCAGGCGGTGTGCTCGGCGCAGAGCCATCGAACCACCGCAACGCGAATGGACAGGAGGCTTCGATGTGCAAAGCAATTGACACGCCAACGGCCCACTCGACGGTCGCCTTGCTGATTGCACCTGAAGTAGCAAAGGTCGGAGCCGTAGATTTGTAAGAAGCAACACCGGACTCGACCAAGATTGGAGTTCTTCGCCAAATATGGGGATCAGCAGCGAATGGCGATCAACCCGAGCAGAGAACTCCAAGCATCCATGGCGAAACAGCAACCTCAGAACACAAGGGAAGAGGCCACACCTCCTTGGCACCTCAACCAGAGCAACAAAGCTGAGAAAATGGGGGAGAATACACTCACCGGGGAGGAATCCGGCGAGGATATCAAAAGGCATCTCGCCTACCTTCCACATGGGAACACAAAGCAACTGTACAAAGAGGAGCCGTGGAAGACAAATCACCTGCAGGAGCAAGGCGATGAACGGCACCTCCAACTACGAACAAAACAACGAAGAACAAGCTAGAAAAAGAACAGCTGCTACTACCTAATACTAGCTACTAGCAACAGGGTGGGACCCCCTCCTTGCCGCCGGCAACCACCGGGAAGAAGAAGGAGGGGGGCCAGCGAGATCTGAAGGAAGGAGCCGCTGCTACAATGAAGAGGGGCGGAGACCTTTCGAGAGGAGAGGAGAGCTTTCTTCCTTCCTTTGCCTGGAAGTTTGGAGTTTGGTGAGGTGCTAGGTGCTCTTCTGTACTCCTACACTTAAATAATAATAATAAAAAAAAAGAGTTGCCCTCGTTCTTAAGTTTGCTTCAAAATTTATGCTCTTTTTATTTTTGGAGAGCAGGAAGCTGAAGCAGATCTTGTTAAGTGATAGTATGGTCTACGCAGGAGAAAAGTATTATTTCATTGGCCTTTTACTTTCATTTTTCTTTTTGTTCGGATATACTTACCAATCAATGGAATTTGTTTCCGAAGGTTTCCTGTGTGTTAAGATTTCCTCAAAAAGAGTATTTGAATATTTAATGTATGGTACTGGAGTAGATTAAAGTAAACTTGCTCTACTTTCATGGAATTACCTTGGGAAAATATGTAGTGTAAATTCAACTCTACATAAAAATCATTTTCCAAAAAACATGTCTAGAAGCTTCCACAAATTATGAAAATTTATATTTGTATAGAGTACAATCTAGAGCTACATGCATGCAAAGTTACAACTTCAGAAATGACAAATTATTGTGCAAGAGGACGAAATGTCAGCATTATGGACTATTTTGTCCTTTTCTTCTCTTGCATCATAAATTGTCCTTTTTGTATCTCTCAACAAATTATGTATTTGGACTTGCAACTTTGCATACATGTATTATACATCTCATCTACACAAGTACAATTTTTCAGATTTTTTAAAAACTTCTATGTCTGTTTTTTTAAATGGTTTCAATAATTGCATGTAGAGTTGAGTTTGCACTACATGGGCATATGCGGTCATAAGCTTGCAGCGATCTCCCCTGAAAAACAAGAGGACATATCAGGTGCACAAAGAGCATTTGGTGCATATTTGTTTTATTAATGGAAATTTTCACCCATGATTTCAAACGTGTAGATGTAATCCAATGGCTCTCAATGAGTTTGTGCACATGTGCATCAATTACTTCTTGTGCACCTGATATTTTCCCGAAAAACTATTACTCCTCATAACTCGTTTACAAATGTATAATTTCTTCTTCTTCTTTACCCTCGTGAAAACTTAAAAATGGGAGGAACACATTTGGTGAGGTGGTTAGAGTGGCATTGGTCCCGTAATCTTGGCAAAAGAATGAGCACAAGAGGCAAAGTAGCGGAGAGGACGCCGGCTGATCAGTGATGTACGTGGGGTGGGGGAGGCAGATATAAGACAACACACAAAAAGTGGAACCAATATTCCTTGTGCAATTCATTATTCAAATTATTATTTCCATATCTTAATCCCTTGAAAATGATGGTTTCAATCCACGTGTGTGTGCGCGCGCTATACTAGATTTTCATGTTAATTAAAAAAATATTTGAATTTGGCAAGAATGGAACATTTTTAGCGGGTTTTTTTAAAAAACATGTTCAAGATAAGGCCTTATTTGTTTCGTTTGATATCTGCAACATTTTCCTGGCGGCTTGCTAAAATACTCGACTCTATCTCACCAACTAAAGTTTCTTCTCCAACAGGACAGTACATACGTACATTCTACTGTAATTCTCAGAGTGAATTAGCAACAAGAATTAACATTGTGTTATTAGCAATTAGTTGCGCTAATAATTATGAAAGCTGAAACCTTGACTGGTTTGTTAGCCAACCCATTTTAAAATGCCGTTGCTGAATTTCATCATGTCAGGTGTTAAACGGTCCACCGAACGACCTGCCAACTATGCGGCTATGCATGCAGTACCTCCCCTTTTAATAGCCTTCCCAAATCTCACCTGAAACCACAACAATCAAGAGCACTCCTCAGTTGGACTTGCCCAAGGTTTCAACACACCCAGGGTGCACCCAGCCTTCACGCCATGTTCAATGCCATGTCCTTCCTCTCAAGCCTCGCCCGGCGGCTGATCCCACGCCGCCGGAGGACGATGAGCATCACGTGCTCTGCTTTCATGGCCAGACGGCCGTTCTTCACCTGCGGCGCTGGGCACCGCGACGTCATCATCAGCGACAGCCCCTTCGTCAAGCCCAAGGCGCTGAGGAAGGTGAAGCCCAGAAGGATCGGCGACCGGAAGAAGCGCGCGCGAGACGATGGCAAGGGCGACGACCTCGTGGACGGCGACGAGCCGTGCGTGTGGCGGCGGACGATACTGCTGGGCCGCAAGTGCCAGCCGCTGGAGTTCACGGGGGCCATCCACTACGACTGCGAGGGGCAGCGGCTGTGGCAGCCCCGCACGCCGCAGCCGACGCCGCATCTGATGAGCCCCGTCCGTTCCTCCGAGCTCGGGATCTGCTACATGGATCGCGCGTAAGAGGATGTCGAAATCTTGCATGTTTCCACTCACGTACCACGCGAGAGTACAGATGGATGAGGATGCATGACAAAGTTTTCTAGTACTATCCGTTATTGATTTGATATGTTATTATCCTGTTCAGCTGTTCTAGAATTTGTGTGAGACCGCCTCTGTATCTGTTCATCCTGTGTGACCGAACCCATCTTGCTCTGTTCTCCATTGGAAGAACGAAATGACATTATTATTTCTAGTGAAGTTGACCACTGATCACTCTCTGGTATCGCGTAGTATCATTTTGGTAGATGAATCCGTTTCCAGAAAAGATTTGGTAGTAGATGGGAAGTAGTTCAACTATTTGTCGCTCCCGTTTTGGACGCATGCCAACTAGTGGTAGCCGTACCTCCCACTTCCGCTTTCGTTGCTAGTCACGCTTAAGATGTGACACGAGTCGCCGTGTGTGACTCTGCTATCAACGGATGTTACCACGAATAGCAAGGTCAGTCAACAAACAGGATCAAAGTTATTCGCACTTTATTTGCTTTTCCATCCGAAAAGGGCGAGTTGGTTCGAGTAATTCAAAGTTTGATGCCCACACTCATGCTAGTACATCATCAAGAATTCAAGAGCACGCCGGCCCGTGTAACCCGGCTCATCAAGCTTCCAGCTAAACACACAAGTGCTAAAAGCCTAAAACGAACGACGTATAAACACACGCACACAAAGAGCTAGCCCCAACGATCAATCCATCAGCCACGGCCGCCTACGCTACGCCCCGGGCGCGGCGTCCTTCACCCGCCCGCCGTGCGGCCGCGGGAACGCCCGGTACTCACGCGCGTAGGCGTCGTAGTAACCCCGCACGCGGCTCGCCACGTCCGCGACCGCGTCCTGCCGGGAGTAGCCGCCCGCGGGCTCCCCCGCCCAGCGCGCGTCCACGGGGTGGCGCCCCGTGAAGTACCGGTACGCCCACGTGCCCGCGGCGGCCGCGGCCACGCCGGCGCAGCACGCGAGCAGCGAGGCGGCGCCGGTCAGGAAGACCACGACGGCGACGGGCGCCCAGAGCGGGGCGGTGAGGAACACGAGCGGGCTGAGGACCACGAGCGCCGCGAGCGCGCCCGTGACCGTGACGCCCGCGAGCACGAGCAGCGCGGTCAGGACGACGGCCAGCGCCAGGAAGCCCAGGAGCTGCTGGGTGGAGGAGGAGCTGGTGGCGTGGGACGGGTGGTCCGTGGGCGCTTGGGCTTGGCGGCGACGTTGGGCGGGGCGGGGCAGGGCTGAGCGCGGGCTGGGCAGTGGCCGGTCTGCCATGGCGAGGCGAGGATGTGGAACTTGGAAGGGGAGAATTTGGTTGCTTGCTGATGACGGGCTGGGGTTAAGTGCGGCGGCCCGGAGCGACGTGTGGCGGCGGCCGTAGTGTTGCGTGGCATGCATGTGGACATGTGGCGCCGCTGAGCACAGTACAACTGTGGAAAATGGTTTGGGACAGCAGACTACCAACTGATGGAAGACCCATTTCTGAAAGAAAACTTATCGGTAATGGGAAAGAGTCAAACAAAACCCAAAATGAAGAAGCTTCATGTTTTGTTTTTGCTTGCATCACATGATCTCAAACAGGCAAGTCTCACAATGTTTTGTTTGTCTTGTATTATCTGACAAGTCGAAATCAAACTGTTTTTCTTTTTCTTTTTGGGAAGCAACTGCGGCAGTTTTCTTTGTACACAGCAATATCATCACAGTGATGAGAACCACTTCTAATATAAATGGGAAATTATCAGTGACACTGATGCGAAGAAGCAGAGACTACTGAGATGAAGCAGAACATGTACTTCCGTCTTCGTCTTGAATCAAACGATGACAATGACATGCCTTGGGATATTTACACAGCTTCTCTTATATCAATCAAGTCGTAATCAAACTTTTGGTAGTTTACAGGTTGTTAATTCGTTCCATCAGTGTGCCGTCTTTTTAGCTCATCAAAAGCAGCCAGGCTCTCCGAAGTGAATCCGCCTGCAAACTGAGATGGAAACAACTATTTAAAACAATGCTCATTAGAATGTTTTGCGCAAATCATCACTTACAACCATGCTAATCTGAATTTTTTTTTATCAAGGGGAAGTATAAAATCAGATTGAACAAGCATTTTCAGTACCTGATGAACCCGGAACGCGAACCTGACGCCTTGATTGAGCAAGACTTCCCTGTTCTGCTCCTTCAGACGCTTGAAGAGAGCGGTTTCCCTGCTCTGCTCTGTACCGTTGCCACTCAAGGCATCGAGCTCGGACACCACCCTCATCATGTACTGTTTTGCTAGGTTAACACATGCCATCTTGATCTGCCTCAGTAATACGATCACGAAAGGCGAGAATTGAGATGCAGCTCAAGCACCTTTTGTAGTGCCGCTAAGGGAGTACTAGCACATACAAGAGTGTGTAATATGACGCACCTTGACAATTAGACCCGTGTCTGACATCCAGCCTAGTGGAATGTCTTGCTCCTTATACCGCGATAAAAGGTTGATCTTGGTGTCGGCAGCATCGCGTTCTTGCAAGAACCTGAACACGCTCTTTTCTGTTCTGCAAAAAACAGAGGAACCTAACTCAGTGTAACTGGAATATGATCGAACGACTTCTGCCCCATCCAACCATGAGGAAGACATACTTTTCAAAGAGGGAGAACATCTTGCCGAGCGCCGCGTCACGATGAAGCGTGCGGTCGTCGACGAACGATGCGATCTGCTTCTCCAGCTGCTGGAGCGCCTGGTACCTAGCAGCCGCGTCCCTCAACGCGTCCGCTCGCTTCTCCGGCCAGTCGAAGTGCTTGAGCACTGCTTGTTCATCTACCTGCATTGCTCTCATAGTTGATCATCAGAAGGTTGTAACGCATCGCATGTTCTAACCAACAGCCAATCGATCGACGCTCACCAAGAATGAGAGCTCTTCGTCCAGCCACGTAACGAACGTGACGACGTCCTCGATGTCAGCGAAGGTCGCCTCCCGAACCTCGGTGGCCAGGGTCCGGACAAAATCCCCTTGGGTCTCAACATCAGCTTGCACCTGCAACACCATAAGGATTCGTAATTCTGCAACATTTGATTCCTGAAGAAAGATGGCGATCAGGTCATCTTACTCACGGCCACGAGGTGGGGGGAGTTCTTGGTGATCTCCCCGATAAGGTCGCTCCTCGCAGCCTTGGACCCGCCGGACGCCTTGGGGCCGCGGGAGCCCGGCTGCCTGGCCTCGCCACGCTTCATCAGGGACTGGTAGAACTCCACGATCTCCGGCGCCCGGCGCATCCTGTCGCCGCCCATGGGCGCACGGCCCTTGCTGGGATTCCGCAGAGGCGGCGGCGGCGTCCCGGCGGCCCTTGGTAGAATTGGCGGAGGAGCACCAGGCGGCGGTGGCCCGGGCGGAGCACCAATAGGTGGAGGCGGCGGACCACCTGGCGGGCGTGGCGGACCGGCCAACCGGCTGTTTGTCGGCGGCGCAGGACCGATCGACTTGGTTCGACGGGGCGGCGGCTTCGGAGTCCTGGGAGCTCTCTTCTCGGAGTCCGATCGCGCCAGCTTGCTCATGGCACGGCAGGCTTGCACTTGCTTGCTTGGTGTTCCCGTCGGCCAAGTACAGTTTGTCTATCAGGTAGGTAGCCTAGGGCGCGTTCGGGGTTTTAGAGTCTAAAATTTAGAAGGGTCTAAACAAAAAGAATCTTGTCTTAAATAAAGTTTAATTACAAAATTAACTGCAGAATCCCTTTCTAAATCGCGAGACGAATTTAATGAGGGTAGTTAAGACATGATTAGAGATTATTTACTGTAGCATCACTGTAGCATCACTGTAGTAAAATATAGATTAATTAGGCTCATTAGATTCGTCTCGTAAAGATGTACCCATCTGTAAAAAGATTTTCTCATTAGACTTTATTTAATACTTCTAAATAATAAAATTCTCTTTACAGCTAAACTTTAGAGGCTCTAAAACTTGTCACCCAACGCGTCCTAGAACATGTTGACTAGCTTGCCATGGTGGTAATGGCTGTTCCTTCTCCCATGCTTCGTTGTTGGTCTCAACACGCGGTTCGGTTGACTTCGCAAATCGATGTGGCACCGGAACGGTACACGATGTTGGTTAGCCTCGATCAGTTGAAACGAAGATATGGTCAGACCGTCAGATCCGTTGTTTAGTAATGCTAGTAGCAATAAACAAACTGCAGCCGGAGCAAGCTGATTGTGACGGCATGCTTCCCGGATAAAGGGTAAGGCAATGCTTGGTAGCGAAGGAACATGACCTTGCTTGAGGAACTCATCAAGATGAAGTTGCGTTGAATTTGTGCTTGTGCAACAAAAACAGATACTCACGGAAGCACAAACAGAAAGAATCTAAGATGATAAGACCTGATTATTCTCATCAGCAGCAAATCAGCTGTTTCCCCTGAACTGCTGTGCAAACTTGCGAGCGTACCTGAACTTGATTTCTTGTTAGCCCATTTTCACGTTGACTTTTAGCTAAGAACCATCCTATTTTGCACCCTGTCTTTTATCCGGACCGGATTCATCAGCACTCACAAGTAACTGTCCAAAGAGGATGTGGCCCATTGAAACCATCTATTGGGTAAAAAAAAAACATCTTCTATATGGGCTGGGTGGGCATCCATTGCAAACATCAATTTTGCAAAAGGCGTGGCCGTCGTCTGTGATATTTGTTACTCCAATCGCCACATCTCCTTGCAATATCACATTACAACTTCACTCACCATCAGGCCCATCAGCCTCTCCAGTTCACCTTCCCCCTTCCCGCCCGTTTCTATGCTTAGACGACGGCTTGTCCAATCTTTTTGAACTGGATAATATTTAGGTTTAAGCAATTTATGCTCCTACTCATGTAAGTTTGAAACATCGCTGCTGGTTTGATGCGATTGTAACATGAGGTCATAATTAGTGTATGTTGTTAGGTTAGGTATTGGGTGCACCTATTCACGTTGTTTTGTATTTTGTATTGATGCTATGTAGTTGCTCACACACACACACACACACACACACACACACACACACACACACACACACACACACAAAAGTTGGGCCTATCATCGGGAATGTTCCTCGTGTTGAAATTGGAGATGAGCTTCAATTTTAAAGATGAGATATCAATAATTGGTCTCTATCATCCAAATATGTCAGGTACTTACACTTTTAAGGTGAATGGTGTTTCCATTGCAATAAGCATTGTTGCTTCTGGTAGTTATCCAAATGAATTGACTACCTTTGAGAACAAGCAATATCTGCCACTGACCCCTCCAATGTTCTCATTGGGTCGATGAGATGTAAGATTCTTCATGATGTAGATGCTCAGAGACAAGTACGGAATTTGGTTTCAATTGTTCAAAGAGGACCCTGTCCGAGTGATTCATGGATTTAAAATTGAAAAGAGTGGTGAAGACGGTCAATCAAAAGACAATAGGACCTCAACATTTACTTATGATGGTTTGTACACAGTCATGGACTTTTGGCAAGACCATCCAAAAGGATCAACAATCTTCAAGTACAAGCTATAGAGGATTCTAAGAAAGCCTCACTTAATCTTACATGCGGTCAAAACAACGAGGGAGTCCAAAGAAGACAATCTTTGTATTCCTAATGTATGTCAAGGAAGCGAGAGGATACCCATATGTGTTGTCAACACAATTATTGATGGTATTAAGCCAACATTATTTAAACACATTACCAAACTCATATATCCAAGTCAGTATAAAAAAGAGCTTCCAAAAAGTTGTGACTGCACAAATGGCTGGTCAAAATCTAACAATTGTATTTGTGCAGTGAAAAATGGAGGAAAACTACCATTCAATTACAATGGTGCAATCATATGGGCCAAGCCCCTCGTATATGAGTGTGGCCCATCATACAGACATGGTTGAGCAAACTCTTATAGGTAATAAATAATCATAATAAATAATTAGTTTCTTATTGTTCTTTAGTTTTGCTAATATTTTCATGTTACCATATAGAAAGTAGAATTAGGGTGGGATTTTAAATTCCATTTAAGCTTCCAAGTGGTTCCCACAATAACTCATGCACATACAACAAATATGTTTGTGCCATTTTAAAACCTCGATCACAAAGTTTAGTTGTTCTTCTAAAGTTAGTAGCTTTTGTGACCATATTAAGGAAAATATGGAAATTATTTTGAGCTGAAAAATACGATGGAGCTTGCATGAGCTGATCAAATGAGAATCTCTATCTGCATGTGCATGCCCTCCAACTTGCTAAAATATAAATTCCATTTAAGCTTCTATTATGTAGTGCCCACAACACCCTATATGCACATACATCATAAAGTGTTTGTGCCATATTAAAACTTTGCTCATAAAGTTTAGATGTCCTCCTATTGTTAGTACAATTTAGTAACAAATATATGAGGGAAGATAAATAAGTTAGCTTAAACTGAATTAACAATTTAGCTCATACATGCTAACCAAATGGAACCTCTTTCTACATATGCCATCCAACATGCCAAAATAGAGTTAGCCAACACAACATCAAAATTTAATTAGAAATATTCAGAGCCAGTGAGAAAGATTTGGGTATAAGATCCCTTGTTCTATCTCTTCTAGTTGTTTCATATGCCAGTATTTTGGTGACATATTGCAAGATAAAGAAGCTAAAAAAAAAAATGATGCATATCCATTTTGATATTGGTTGCAATTATGGTGATACAAACTTTTGGAAGGGGCTAAAATTGATTAACACAGGTTTGTAATATTCTTTCTCATCCCCCACAATAAATAGAGTTCACAATTGATAGAGGTGAGTGAAATAATATGAGAAGATTCATCGCTCAGAGTTGTTCACCAAATCTCTATGCACAAAATATTCTCCGGGACCATGATGACATGAGCATGCCACATGTTATGTTCCTCGCTGCTAAGGATATCCCATCGCTAGAGGAGTTGACGTACTATTATAATTATAATATAGTTGAGGTTCATGAAAAGAATGGTGTGAAGAAGATTAAGCATATAGAGTGGTTCCTCCAAATGAAGGTTCAGGCTCTTCTAAAATTTTGTTTACTGCAATAAGCATCTCAGAGTACAACAGTTCTGCCATGCCAATGCTTTGTTTTTTTTTCTATGCATCTTGCAATTTTCGCATTATGATGTTACCAAAGGCCTTTTCATCTCCAATTCCTATGTTTTCAATTCCCATAGGATTCCAAAAGCATACCATCTCAATTCCTGTGTTTTTCCTACCTGTGTTTATTGTTACATGTTAGCGGATTGAAGCATGCTATATTTGTGACATGCTATGGACTGAATGGAGCTACATTTGCTTATCCTTAAATCTGATAGAAATCATCACGCGCATTGTATTGTGTTTTAAACATTTAATGAATTTGTATAGTGTTTTAAACATTTAATGAATTTGCATGGAATTCCTTCTAATGAACACACTTGGTAGAATGGAGCATGTTATGGTTGTACAATCGTCTATCTGACTGGAAGGTACATATATGGGGCAATTGCACCGTTGCTCCTGTTATTGCATTCTCAGAACTAGTCGGCAATTGTGCTATCAGCCTAGAAACGTGCCTAAGCGTTTTAAAACTCTGGTCCGAATAACTTCCAGAACACTATCAAGAACCACGTGTACACTCATCGTCCTCCGTCTAACAAAATCGCGGCAACACCACTCAGAAATCCAACATAAGCTGCGGCTAATCGAACTAATAATCTTTACGTGATAGCACAACAAAGCTGCTCCCTCCAGCCCGCGTCACCATCAAGCCGCGACGCTTGATGCTAGCACCAGAACAGAAGCAACTGTCGGAATTCGGAAGAGGGAAACACAAGTGAGAGAGAAAGAAAGAAGGTTGGGAGAGTAGTGCGCCTTCGCCTGGCTTGCCGCTCCGCACCACGCCACCTACACGCGCACCGCCGTGTTCGCGTGCCCGCCTTGCCGCGGTGCCACGCCCGCTCTCCTGCTGCCCTGCGAGCCATCTCTGGAAACAAGATAAGAAAGAAATGGGCCAGTTGCGTTCAAGAAGGAGAAGAAACAGAGAAGGGCAACCAAGTCTTTTACAACTACACCTAATTATCTTTTCTCTTTTTAATTCGTTTATTCCGTCAGTTCCTAACGGAAGTAAAAATTAGAGGCAAACAACACTTTCGATTTCAAAAAAGTAAGGGCAAACGTGCAAATTTGGAAAACCAGGGGCAAACTCATAGCTAGTTAGAGTTCAAAAAAAGGGACACGATGCGATTCAATTAAATGTAGTAACTGACGGGTGGTATGAGCATGATTTGGTGTTGTATGTTTTTGCAAAGAATTCATGGGTGTTATTAGCATGTTGTGTTTGTTACATAGAACTAAATATTGTTGCGAATGATGTTGCTACATTGATTCATTGTAGTCACCGGGCCAAATAGTGGGGATAACACACTTAATAAGAGGAAATTCAGCCTATGTGTGTGCGCAACACAAAATTTTTCATTATGGTACCTGCCAGTTTATGAATATCTTCTAGCCCATCTTCGTATCGACCACATGCAAGTTGCAACACAAAATGCTTTGTTTATTTTTCTATGCATCTTGCAATTTTCGCATTATGATGTTTATTGTTTCATGTTAGTGGACTGAAGCATGCTATATTTGTGACATGTTGTAGACTGAATGGAGCTACATTTTCTTATGCTTAAATCTGATAGAAATCATCACGCGCATTGTATTGTGTTTCAAACATTTAATGTATTTGTATCGTGTTTCAAACATTTAATGAATTCGCATGGAATTCCTACTAATAAACACACTTTGTAGAACGAAGCATGTTATGGTTGTACAATCGTCTGTTTGACTGGAAGGTACATATATGGGGCAATTGCACCGTTGCTCCTGTTATTGCATTCTCAGAACTAGTCGGCAATTGTGCTATCAGCCTAGAAACGTGCCTAAGCGTACTAAAACTCTGGTCTGGATAGCTTCCAGAACACTATCAAGAACCACGTGTACACTCATCGTCCTCCGTCTAACAAAATCACGGCAACATCACTCAGAAATCTAACATAAGCCGCCGCTAATCGAACTAATAATCTTTACGAGATAGCGCAACAAAGTTGCTTCCTCCAGCCCGCGTCACCATCAAGCTCTGACGCTTGACGCTAGCACCAGAACAGAGGCAGCCGCCAGAATTCGGAAGAGGGAAACACAAGTGAGAGAGAAAGAAAGAAGGTTGGGAGAGTAGTGCGCCCTCGCCTGGCTTGCCGCACCGCACCACGACACCTGCACGTGCACCGCCACGTTCACGCGGCCGCCTTGCCATTGCTTTGTTTATTTTTGGGAAAGTTGTCTATAGGACACTGTTAAATGTTGGTTTTGTCTCCTGGACACCGTATCTTTTCTTTTGGTCTCGTAGACACTAAGAAAACATGGCTTTTGTTTGTAAGACACTATAGCGGGAAAAGTGACTATTTTCAATTTTTTATCTCAATGCACAAAATATATTGCATCTTGAAATTTGGCACAAGGTTACATTGTTGCATTTTACGTTCATGTGATTTTTTCTTGATCTTTTGCCAATTGTTTGCATAGTTTAATTTTAAAAATAAATATTTTATTAGTGAAAAAGTTATATAAACAATCAACAATAATTATGAAAAAAACTGTATGTATAGGGAATTTAGTAATGTATGCTTGTGCCAAATTTCAAGTTGCGATATATTTTATACATTAAGATAAAATTTTTGAAAATTGTCACTTTTTCCGCTATAGTGTCCTGCAGATAAAAGTCGCATTTTCTCAGTGTCCACAAGAGCAAAAGAAACAATGCGGTGTCCAAGAGACAAAACCTATATTAAAGAGTGTCCCACAGACAAATTTCCCTTTATTTTTCTATTCATCTTGCAATTTTCGCATTATGGTGTTTGTTGTTACATGTTAGTGGACTGAAGCAAGCTATATTTGTTACATGCTACGGACTGAATCGAGCTACATTTGCTTATGCTTAAATTTGGTAGAAATCATCACACACATTGTATTGTGTGTTAAACATTTAATGAATTTGTATTGTGTTTTAAACATTTAATGAATTTGCATGGAATTCCTTTTAATGAACACACTTGGTAGAATGAAGCATGTTATGGCAGTACAATCGCCTATTTAACTGGAAGGTTCATATATCAGGCAATTGCATCGTTTCTCCTATTACTGCATTCTCAGAACTAGTTGACAAATTGTGCTATCAGCCTAGAAATGTGCCTAAGTGTACTAAAACTCGTGGTCCGAATAGCTTCGAGAACACTATCAAGAACCACATGTACACTCATCATCCTCCGTCTAACAAAATCGCGCCAACGTCACTCAGAAATCCAACATAAGTCAACGCTAATCGAACTAATAATCTTTACGCAATAGCGCAACAAAGCTGCTCCCTCCATCCCGCGTCACCAGCAAGCTGCGACACTCGACGCTAGCACCAGAGCAGAAGCAGCCATCGGAATTCGGGAGAGGGAAACGCAAGTGAGACAAAGAAAGAAAAAGGTCGGGAGTTACAAAGAATTAGGGTGGAGTTCTAAATTCTATTTAAGCTTCTATGTGGTGCCCTTAAAAACTCGTGCACATAATACATAATGTGTTTGTGCCATATTAAATTTGGGTTACAAAGTATAGTTATTCTTCTATAGTTAGTATATTTTGGGACCATGTTAGGGCATATATGAAAATTATCTTGAGTTGAATTAACAATCAAGCTCATATGAGCTGACCATGTGAGGATATCTATCTGCAAATGCATGCCCTCCAACTTGCCAAAATATAAATTGCACTTAAGCTTCTATTATATGGTGCCCACAACACCCTATATGCACATACACCATAAAGTGTTTGTGTCATATTAAAACTTGGATCATAAAGTTTAGATGTCCTCATATTGATAGTATAATTTGGTAGCAAATATATCGGGGAAGACAAAAAAAATTAGCTTAAAATGAATTAACTATCTTGCTCACATATGCTAACCAAATGGAAATCTCTTTCTGCATATGCCCTCCAACATGCCAAAATAGAGTCAGCCAACATGATATCAAAATTTCATTAAAATATCCAAAACTCATGAGAAAGGTTTGGGTATAAGATCCCCCGGTTCTATCTCTTCTAGCTGTTTCATATGCGAGTATGTTGATGACATATTGCAAGATAAAGAAGCTACAAATAAGTAGAATAATGCATATATATTTGAAATTGGTCGCAACTATGGTGATACAAAGTTTTAAAAGGGGCTAAAATTGGTCAACACGGGTTTTTAATCTTCTTTTTCATCCCCCAAAACAAATAGAGTTTACAATTGATGGAGGTGAGTGCAGTAATATGTGAAGATTTGTCAATCATAGTTGTTCCCCAAATTTCTATGCACAAAATAATCTATGGGGCCACGATGACATGAGTGTGCCACATGTTATGTCCCTCACTGCTAAGAGTATCACATCGCTACAGGGGTTGACCTACTACTATAATCATAAAATAGGCGAGGTTCGTGACAAGAATGGTGTGAAGAGGGTTAAGCATATATTGCTAGCGTGGTTCCTTAAAATGCAGGGCAGGCTCTACCAAAATTTTCTTATACTGCAATAAGCATTTTGGGGCACACCAGTTCAACGATGCCATTGCTTTGTTTATTTTTCTATTCATCTTGCAACTTTTGGCATTGTGATGTTTAATTGTTACAGGCTAGTGGACTAAAGCAAGCTATATTTGTGGCATGATATGGACTGAATCAAGCTACTTTTGCTTTCGCTTAAATCTCGTCGAAATCATCGCATGCATTGTGTTTTGAACATTTAATGAATTTGCATCGGATTCCTTCTAATGAACACAATTGGTAGAACAGAGCATGTTATGGTTGTACAATCACCTATTAAATCACCTATTATATATAGTAACTGACGGGTTGTCTGAGCATGATGCAGTGTTATATATTTTTATAGGATTGATGGGTGTTAGTAGCATGTTGTGAGTGTTACATAGAGTTTAATGTTGTTGTGAATGATGTTGCTACATTGATTTATTGTGTTCACTAGACCAAAGAGTTGGGATAACACACTTAATATAAGGGAACTCTACCTATATGTGTATGTGCCACACAAATTCATCATTGTGGTACCATAGGTAAATCTATGATATTTAGTCATAATTGTTCATGATTAGATGTTGTTCAAGTCATACCTAAGATCAGCCTAGGATTTCGATTCTGATCAGCATGAAGAAGGAGGTGATTGCTAAAGAATTTGATGAAATTCCTCAAAACCCAAAAGCCTAGTTCAAAAATTTCCCCAAAATTCATGAAAACATAATCATTCTAACAACCCAAAAGTGTTGGATTTTCTTACCTTTTGGAGATTTCGTCGCTGGCGAGCCACCCATGTGTGCACGGTGGCGCTGGAGTTGCTCATGAGCATCATATGCGCCGCGCCCGAGCTAGGACCCTCGGTTGCCGACACCACAAGAATGTCGTCTTCATGGTCCTCTTCTTGGCTCCACAGATTTGTGACATCAGCAAGTCGTAGTTTGGATCGAGACCCGCCTCACGAGCCAGAGGTTGTTGACGCCAGTGCCATTCGCAATGAGGACAGCCATGGCCGGATATCATCGACGGCCTGCGTGGATGGCAAGGAACACATCGACGGGTCCTGAGACCAGCCTCAACATCCTCATCATCGCAGGGACTCCCTCAGCTTGACCACAAGCGCATCATGAGCATGACCGTCGCCGTCGCTGCACGTGCCGCCACCCTCACGCTAGCTCGCGGCGCCGTGAAAATCAACAGGAAATGAGGTTAGGGTTTGTGCCCGCCGCATCATTTTGTTCAAGACGGAGGATAGCCATTCATCATGTTTCGACGGGCAGGATTTCATCTCAGTGGGTTGGCCGGGTTACTAGGTTTGACGACCCAATGGACTACATGCCCATGCAGGCATGCGCGGACTTAACTAGATTGGGCCAGTTTCAATTGCCGTTGGGTCGCTAAGATATTGTGAATTACGAGCTTGTTTCAACTTCAGTTTGCCTTTCTTTTTGCAATTTATTTTCTACTTACAACATTAATTACTTTTATGCTTTTAATTGATGTTTACTGCTATAAAATTGCTGGAAAATTTAATGATGTTTATGTGTCCCACCAAACGGTGATGCGAAATTAAATATGTATAGTGCTTCTAACAAGCCAACGTAGATTAATTACATGCTCTAATTCTTTTATTTTACTATCGTTTTGGATGGATGCTATTTGGAATTGTATTTTTTCCTTTTTGCTATCTCATGCTAAATTTCAGCGCTATCTTTTTTTTATACATGATGCTAAATTTCTTTGCTGTCTGATAGTCCTGATGCTACATTTATTTTTGGGCTACTTTTTTTGGTATCTGATGCTAAAATTTACTTCAATGAATCTGCATTTTTTATTTATGTGCAGGTAGATGAACTTTTATTTATGTAAGCCTTTAGCATGGGTTTTTGTTATTTAATTATTCTTAATTATAGTCATATCGATTATGTCAGTTAATATGATGGTTTTATTTCAGGAAATATTTTGTTGATGAATCACAACATGCTAGCTTGCCGGAAGAGCAAACACAATCAAATTGTGTTGTGCCTTCAGGCGAGAGCATAACAACCAATGATTGTGTTACAATTATATCTCCTGATATGGAGCCAAGACGTCAAGAATTGTCAAGCAAACAAATTGAAGCAAAACGCGTGCGAACGAGAGCGCGGCAAATATATGACACAGGAGCAAAGGAAAGATAGGCGTGAACGTCAATGAGTGCAAAAAGCACTGCAACACTGAACATCGCGGAGCAAATTGAAGCAAACAACAAAGGGCGGAGAGTGCATAATATGACACGTGAACAGAAGCAAGCGATGAGAGATTGGGAATATGCACGTCGTTTATTGCATCCAGCATCCATCACAATGGAAAAGCCTCTACATAAACCCAATGAGTAACTTCTTTAAAATTTTGTTGACTAATCATGGTCTACATTTAAACCATTAGACGGTAAAGGCTTGTTAATATAACTTTTAGTTGTTATTTCTCCTATAATTTTGACATTTAGTATCACTACGATACATGATATCACTATGATGTTTTTGGCTCTCGTTGCAACGCAGAGACATTCAACTAGTAGTGAGAAAGGTTGTACGCACAGAACGTAGAGAGATTGTTCAGTGCTCAGCCTCTATGATGTTATTGCATACTACACATATTACAGTGAACTCAACATATAGAATATTACATGAATTCACTTGTACGTTTGTCAGGCCCTGGTATAGTTTCTACTAATAATGTCAGTAATGTGTCAAAAAAAAGAAATAATCATGTAGTGTACTTGTCTAACTGCCTTCATGCGTATAATAAATTTACCTCTACATGCCTATGATATTTCTCGTACTCCTACACAGAGAGAAACAGAGCACGGGTTGTGACATTGTTCACGTGCAACGCACAGTTGGAAACTGTGAAGCTTGCAAGGCAGGCAAAGAACTACAATCATCACGATCATCACAGTGTTAACAGCAGATGCGCTCGATACGCATGGTCCATCGTCCTTGACCATGAGAGCCTGCATTCATGTTAACACCTGTGCTCTTTTTGACCAATGAGGAGCGACGTGCCCGGTGGCAGAAAGCTTTGAACATGCAGCTTGCACGCGCGTGGTCATCTGAAGCTCGATCAGGGTTGTTGTCTTCACACGGCTTTGAACATTTCAGATGCCCTGTCGATCTCTGTTTAAGCCGAGCATTGGTCCCACGTATAATCCCGACCAGCTTGCGCACGTCCTGCAACAATTTCAGCGACTTGCACGGTCCCACAGGAGGCTCGAGTACATGGTGTTGTAGCATGAGAACCTGTTACAACAATGATTAGCTGTTTCGCTACGTGCTCTTCCCTCTTCGAGCAAGCCCATTGCGCCAGGCGTTCAGCCAATCCTCAGCCAAGGCAGCCGACAAGCTTTGACAACGCGGCGCCGATTTCTTCTCAAAAGCTGCAGAGGGTGGGAGTGATAGTGGGGCCCATGAGCAGATGGAAAACTGAGGCCTCGACACGCTGCGAGCGACAAGCAAGTCTTTCTCTCTCTTCTGCACTTGCTTTTTCTGACAGATTCGGTCCATTCGCCCATGCATTGGACCTGTTCTTCCTTGCGGCTAGCTCTTGGCTGATGGGCAATGATTTCTGAAGGTACGTACGCGTAGCCATCGCATCCCATTGCGCGGGTGCCTATCATGTCTGGTCGTCTGGAGGCGTGAACGACTTTGAATTCAGTAGTGTGTTGAAAGAAACACGAGGTAGGGGCCACCAGGCCGGCCGCCATCGGCGTGCATGCATGCAGAACAAACTGTTGGCCGGCCACGATCTTGCCATGCCATGCTTCCTTTTTCCTCTCTTTTTGACTGGAAGCAGTAGGAGGAGGTCAGTTTGGGCGGTTCAAATTTATGTGCTCCAGGTGGGTACGGGGACCAAATCCAAAACCGGAAAATGCCCGTAGTACTGAATTTTCGCTTCTTGTTTGTATTTCCCTTTATTTTATCAATGAGACCTGCTATAGAGCCGACTCAGCTGTCCGGCCGTTTTATGACTAGGCAAAACACATGATGGAATTTATCATTAAAAACATGATAAAAGGGAAGGAGTAACGGAGACAAGGTCACGCAGGTCGATTTCCGTTCGATCGTAACACAGTCGGTCAAAACCAGTCAAACCAAAATGACAGCTGTTATACCGTAGCAACTGCTGAAAAAATAACTGCGAACACTGTAGCGGATGCTAAAGAAGTAATTGGAACAATGTAGCTGCTGAATCGCAGCTGCTGCAATGCAGCCAGCCGAACAAGCTGAGCATTTGTTTTTATCAATCTTGTTTATATTTCTTGGTTCTGACCATTACATCTGATTCTGCCGTAGAATACCACTCATCTGATTCGTACGTATACAAAGCTACAGGCTTCGTTATGGCTGCATGTGCACTGCACCGTGCAATATTTTGCTCCATATGGTACTCCTGCGTAGTACTCCTGCGTCGATACGGTTTACGAGTAGTACTGAACTGCACAAGGTGCACCTATTTTTGCCAACATTTGCTCTCCTGCCAGGACATGCATAAAAAATCCCCGAAAGAGTCATCCAGGCAGCATTGTTCATTTCTTCACCGCACCCTTTGCCAAAAGGTCTCCCATGCTTTGCCCGACGGAGAAAGAGCAGCAAGACCGGTCAGCTTCGGCATCAGTCAAGTGACCGGACCGAACTCCTTCAATTGTCGACAGGATGAGAGAGACGACGTACGTGACCGGTTACATCAGAGGGATGTGCATGCAAGGAAGAGGAGGCATGCATTCATCAATCGAGTAGGGACAAGCGCATGCATGCACGCGGACGCTGGTGTGGTGGTGGTGGACTGGACTGGTGGTGCGCCCTCGCGGCAGCGGAGGCAGGCAGGCATGCATTATTGTGCAAGCAGGTGAGCTAGCAGTGAAGGAGTAGCGCTTCATGCAGACGAACGAAAGCAACAAACAGCATGGAAGGGAGGTGGCCAGGGCCCAGGGCAGAGCAACCACGCAGGGTTGGCACTTGCGAGACGATCGATGGATGGCGTGGAACGAAGTGGACTGAGCACGTACTGAGCAGCGGCCGGCGCGAGAACACATGCATGCTGCTGCAGGAGTAGGCAGAGCCAGCACCCTGCAGGTGGTGCGCGACAGCGCCTGGCGGATCGATGGAGATTGGAGAGCTGGCCGGCCACGGGCAGAGCAAAACACTAGCCCCGCAGGAGCAGCTACGACGATGCCGGCGTAGGCCTGCCTTTCCGGCCGCGGTGTGTGTACTACCTACGTAGGTTCGTTCGCGTGCAAGCAATCCAAACTTTTGCTGGGTCAGTCGAGTTGCGGAAAATGGTGCTCGCTCTGTTATGATGAGTGCCGCTATACAACGGCTGCTATAGGTAGTACTCGTAGTAGTACGTGATACGGAGTAGTACAACTTCTAGTGCCGTGCCCTTCCCATTTCAGTATTCTTCCCATTTTTGTGTTGCCAAAACAAGGATAAAGAACACACGGTAATTCTCAGAAATGTCAGCTACACGACACACTCGATATTGATAATGTAGGACTGAAATTCGCGAACAAAGCCAAAAATTGCGCCAAGTCTTGCTCTAAAGAATGGCACGTTAGCGCAGCAAAGCACTTGTTCAACGGTGGAAACCGAATCTCTGGGCAAAAGGCTCGCCCCTTTCCATGGAGGAGGAGGGATCAGACAGACGCGACGCGGGTGGGATTCTGAGCCACCAGGCGACCGAACGCTCTCCCGGGCCTCGCTGCCCCCCCCCCCCCCCCCCCCCTCGGTGAAAGCGAGAATGAGACAAGGAGGAGAAAGCGCGCCGCGATGGCTGCCTGGCTCGCGGCGCGGCAAAAAATGACAACCCACATGATTCGCTGCGTACGCCAGCCGCGACAGAACGCGGCCGCGCCTGCGCGTCTCCTTCCGCGCGCGGGCCACGCGCTGCCGGCTGACGCCGCACCTCACTCACCTCGCCCTCGCGCGCGCGTGAAGAACCGAACGACGACTCCACCGGCCGGCCCGCCACGCTCGCTCTCGCATGGTACTCCAGCCAGAGCGCAGAGCCAGGCCACTAGCTTCCCGCTTTCCGTAGCCTTTACACTGTGCCGCGCGCCACACTGCGTCTGGACACGCGCGCGCTGTTGCTGGCCTCCGCATCTCCCCGGTGGTGGTGGCGCGGCGGGGGATCCGGCTCTGCCGGGTGCTACAGTCAGCTGCTGGCTGCGCTGCGCGTTGTTGTGGAATCACCATCATCATTTCGTGGGCACTTCTGTTCGTACGTATCCACGTACATATACGTACGTACGCGCGACCGCTCGCGTTAGTCGCGTGGTCACGTTTGCTCTCTCTCGCGGCCGTACAAATACGTACGCCAACGTGACGTTACGCGTCCGGACTCGGAGCAGCATGATTGAAAGGGCCCTCGCACACCCATGCGACAATTATTTTGTCATCCTCCGTGGCGGGGAAAGATCCCGGCCCGTGTGCACCGCTTTACCCGTCGTGTGATGCGGTGTTGTCACTATAGTCGCCTCCATCATCGAGGCGGTTCCCTGGGCTTAGCACAAAACCAATGGAGTAAGCGGTCAGTTCCGTGGGCAGCGCCGGTGCGTGCGTGTCACATCCGTCCCTGAATCAAAGCTGGACGCCACTGCCACTAAATTTCTTGGGATGCAAGCATCCTGTAACAAGAAAGTTAATTGGACATGACGCCCAACAACTCCATTTCACATCGATGGCACGCCGCGGTCGATTGGGCGCGGTTTTTTGGGTGCACTGCTTTCTTCTGTGTCTATGGATTGGGGCTGGGCTGTGAGTAAAACCACCGACTGCATTCAAAACAAATCAAATCAAGATTTAATCAAAACAAAATAGATTATTCAAAAGGGTAAAATAGACGTCCCTTTCTATCACAGAATTACGTGCCCCATTCCTTGAGCCAAAAGATAGAGTATTATGTTGTCCCAAAAAAATATAGTGCTATGTTAGTTTTGGTTAAAAAAATATATCTGCGTCTCGTTGTCGTTTCAAGCTACATACCCAAAATACTTTTATTTGAATATGACAAAAGCACAAATGTTGTTCACTTTAGTGGCCCCATGAGAATAGTTCCAATAAACGAATAATCTCCATGGGCCGATTTAATCTATGGCCATCGGATCCGATATATCATGAAAATGATATGTCCCTAAATATAAATTCTGATGTAATCAAAGGCCTCTTTTTTCGAGATGGTAATCAAAGGTCTCTTGCTGTCACCATGTATTTTTTTTCTTCTAAATAACAACATATGTTGCTACTATGTATATTTAGAAGAAAAAAAAGAGTTATTACTACAGCTAGTCTTACTAGGCTAGAATGAATATCAAGAGGGGGTTGCAACTTAACATCAAAATATGTGGACGGTGGCATCGTTAAGAAAAACGATTCAATTCAATTTCCCCTTGGGGAGGGGGGAGGGGGGGTGACCCCCTATGCCCTAAACGTAGCTTCGCTAGTGCTTATTATTACTCCCTCCTTCCATGTTTGATTGGCGTATTTGATCTTGGTAGCAAGAAAAGAAGGAGAAAAACTACCCCGTAGTCTTTTTACAATGCTTTGTAACACAAGTATTTTCTTGCGGTTCGCAAATGGCATGTCACATGACCATGTTTGTTTGTCAAGCGTGGAGTCGAGGCATTGCAAAATAGAGTTATGGATGCATGCAACCGAAGGGCCATCACGACTGTTTGCAAGATGCAACGAGCCGTATTTCATTCACCGTGCATCAATGCTCGAAAAAATATATTTTTATTTATTTAGATGTCTATCAAACCTCGAAGATGAGAGTAATAGTTGCCTTTTTGGGCAATGACACGAAAAGTAAGGTTTTGCTTCAACTTAAACTAGAGACATTTATTATGGGTAAAGAAGTTATTTATATTGGAACAGTCTCACATTGCTTGTGAAGATTGATGTAGTACAACTTAAAAGTGTGAGGAATTACTCATCTAAATAGACTACTATCCAGTAATGTTTGATGACCTTATGTAAAGTACCCAATTTAATTGGAGGTTTCTGATAAAACAAGGAGGAAGCTCTTACCTTAGATATTTTAAAAATCCTTTCATTGAGACGGTGGGAGTACGGTAGGGCGCCCATGAAGAATTTGCCGGTAAACCAATCATGCCGAAATAATCCCATTTCTTCAACAACGAATTCAGAGCTTGGTCCAACCTGCTTGCAAAACGAGTCACGTCGCCTGCTGAAGAACACCTCGTAATCACTTTTTTTTTTTTTTTTTTTGAGGAGATCCTCGTGAGATTACTGATAAGACGGCAGCAAGCCCATCCTTGCAACCGCGGCGAAGACGAAGGCGAACCCGTGGCAGGTGGCGGTGCAATGATTACGGCGGCCGACCTGCGGCCCGACAGGCCGACTCGCCTACCCCCGAACTTGGGGACCTGCCGGCGCTCGCCCTGCACTCTCCCCCGCTACACGTGCCGTCCATCCCGGCCCCACTGCATCGTGGGCCAGTCCAGCACTACGCGACCGAATAGCCCGGGGCCCAGCCAGCCCAGTCAGTTTGACATGACGGGTCGGGTCAAAGCCCGCAGGGCCCACAACCGCGAACTCTCCCATGCAAACATTGAACACGGCATCTCTCTCTGTCCATCTGTGCGTGTCCTGTTACTCAGCATCTTGGAGGCCGTCCATATCTGGAGCACTTGGGACTGCAGTGAAGCACTTGGGACTGCAGTGAAATGTTTATGGCTACAAGCTGATGCAGAAGCAAAGCTACTGCTTCGACGCTTTATGTCGCTGCCATGAGCATTTTGTTTCTCTCTTTTTGTAGAAACGAAGTGTTAGCCTTTCGGAGAGAAGGAAAGCGCCGATCATATTTTGATACTCATAATTCTCAAACTATAGCGAGTACACATTCATACTTTTTTAGACATCCTTAATTTTTATTACAATATTAAGGACTACATAAGTTATGTGACAGAAAAATACAATGTGTACTCCCAAAAGTACCACTAGTAATGCAGGGGATGGAGAATATCATCATTATCTAATAATCCTCTTGGCACATGATCTTTGCTAGTAACATCTAGAAGCATCAACACAATCAAGGACGAACCATTCCCAACACGTCCTAACCTCAGTCAAAGAACACAAGAAAACCACATCATGTCTCCAACAGTGTGTCCCTAATAATTTCCCGGCAGACAAAGTACATTACCCTGCTACTGCCACATTATATTTTCCAACAAAAAAATTGTTTTTTTATCCACCATTGGTACTGCCACTGTTAAAAGTTCCAACGTATCCACTCCTCCCCTACCCGGCCCGGCCGCTTTATATAACGCCTCCCCAGGCTTCTACTCCTTTCCAATCTGTGTTTGTCTTTGCTTGCTCCCCTTCTCGCCTTCATATCCCTTTTCTTGCTCCCTCGTGCTTGCATTGGCCAGCGATGGGGGCCACTTCACCTTCAGGACTGGAGCTCACCATGGCTGTCCCCGGCCTGAGCTCGTCCTCTGGCTCAGGTAATCGCAGCAACCACCTGCTAGATTCTCGGCAAAGAAGTGCATGCTGATTACACGAACATCGTTTTTCGTCTACAATCTTCGTTGCACTTGTTATTTGGAATAATTTTTCTGGGAATCTTTGTTTGGCAGAGGGGTTTGGATGCAACAACAGCAACGGCAACGGGAACAACAGCGTGATGAGGGTCGACCTGGACATGAACCAGCCCGCGAGCGGCGGCGAGGAGGAGGAGTTCCCGATGGGCAGCGTGGAGGAGGACGAGGAGGAGCGCGGCGCCGGCGGGCCGCACCGCCCGAAGAAGCTCCGTCTGTCCAAGGAGCAGTCCCGGCTTCTGGAGGAAAGCTTCCGCCTCAACCACACCCTCACTCCGGTGAGTAAACCCAGCACTGCACCGCTCCCGTCTCTCTTGCTAGTTGCTACTCTCTCTAGTTCCCTGTCTTGCCACTGGCATGTGTCTTCACTATTGCCGAAAATATTACTACGCACGTAAGTACTACCCCATCTACGTGCGCCAAAAAAGATTCTGAGGGGTACCTCCACGAGAATATCTCACGGAGGATCGATCGATCTGAGAATGGATTCGCATAGCCGTTGATCATTGAATGGCGTTTGATGATATGGTCCATGCTGGTGTGACCAGCGTTAGAAGTACTTCGGGATCGGATAAGCCCTTTTGCACATTTTTTGATTGTGCCTACGTATATGGTACTCCTACGCCACTATTTACAAGTCCACTGAAATACAGTAGTGATACCGGTATATAGGGTGGAGTAGTACTGTGCTACTTATGGTTCAGTAGAGTGCAACGAAACCGTGCAGGCAGTTAATAGGGTTGACTACAAGGCGCGTTGTTACTGCAACTTTTATTTACCTCTGCCATTGCAATATGGAGTCCGGTAGGAGCATACTGTTACTGTCACACTGATGCTTCTGTGAAGGCCTGTCCAACGGCAAGCGATTTTAATGTGTTGGAAAATGCGACGTTTTTGCAGAAGCAAAAGGAGGCCTTGGCTGTCAAGCTCAAGCTGCGGCCCAGGCAGGTGGAGGTCTGGTTCCAGAACCGCAGGGCAAGGTAAATTTACTTCGACATCTCCCTTCCCTTTTTGATGCTTCTTCTGAATATGGCTTGCCTGCACTCTGTAGCCATGGCAAACGTCTGGCTGAAAACTTGCATCACGAATGCTTAGCTTCTGGTGGCAGGAGTTGTGTTTTCTATGCGCTTAAGTGTGTAGGTGTCCACTGGAGCGCGCTCACGGGCAAGTTTCACGTGAACTTGGCATGCACCGTTAGGCTGTCTAACAAAATTTCTTCTTTGGAAAATAATTTATACTAACATGCGTGCGTCCACTGCGTCACGGTAGTCATCATTTTCTATAGGTAGTCCTGGCATTGGCAATAAAACTAGGTGCATTGCATGGGGTTTAAATACTCCTATGTCCGATCAGGGGTCACAGTTAACTCACAAGAGGGACTATCTTTTCTCTGTTAAGACTACTACTAGCTTCGCATATCAGATTTTGTGCCAATATTCGTAGTGAAGCAAGTAAAACAAATGGAACTATTGCATAGAAAATAAAAATTGCGGTGAATCTACTGCGTTTCCAAGAGATTCACCACTGCCTACGAAGGCGCAAAAGAAACAGATATGTAAGGATGAGTATGGGTCATTGATATGATCTGACATCTTCCAGCATTTGAAATGGTTCACGTGCTACAACCTCACATCAACATATGTTGAAAGCCAAAGTTTGTGCCGTGCTAAACGACAAAACCTTGATAACAATCTACTCCACGAGTGGGTTCGATACAAAATGTGCATTATAATCTGCTCCTATCTGTTAGGGTGATTACTCAATGTTGATGCAACTCGACTTTTATACTGCAACGAGCCCATTTGCTTCCAACAAAATCATGGACCGTTCCCTCAGTTTAGGTGACAAGGATCATTAGGTATCCGCCTTGAAACTTGTACTGCATCACAGACGCGGGACAACAACAGTTAGCTAGATTCTCTAGCCAAATAAAGTACGGCGGCTTCACCACTACGCACTCCATATTGATCGTACTAGATTAGATTAGTCCATGATCCTCGTGCAATCAGATTGTCTAGACTTAAAAAGGTTGAGCAGACGGCCCCAAAAGCACGGGCACGTGGACTAATCGGCACGTGCTATAGCTACAAGCTACTATATCTGTCGCTTGACCCTAGTTGTGATTTCGTGTTTGCGATGGATGGATGGATGGTTTAGAAAGCCTCGTGAGGACGAAGCAAGTGAAAGACTACTGCTCAATCTTGTGAAGAGCCATTGGTCGGTCTCACACTATCTCTTCGTCGACGGTGGTGTGATAGTGATCTCGGAATGCGGGGCTAATGTCAAATTAAGTCACCTACAGTCCTAGAGACCTAGACCTGATGCTAATTTAACTTCTGTAGACTGTGTCTTGTCAGGACGTACACACAGCTTGATTACTCTTTAACAATCTTGTCATGAAGCATGCACGATCCAATGCATGGATGTGAATTTTATCGAGTCAAAAGTTCAATCGCGTATGATCTAACCAAAGCACTGATTGAGCTCTTTTTCTTTCCCTGCTGATTTGGCGACGTGCAGGACCAAGCTGAAGCAGACGGAGATGGAGTGCGAGTACCTGAAGCGCTGCTTCGGCTCGCTGACCGAGGAGAACCGTCGCCTCCAGCGGGAGGTGGAGGAGCTGCGCGCGATGCGGGTGGCGCCGCCCACCGTGCTCACCCCGCACTCCCGGCAGCCGCTCCCGGCGTCCGCGCTCATCATGTGCCCGCGCTGCGAGCGCGTCACCGCCGCCCCGGCCGCGCGCGCCGCCCGCCCGCCGGCGGCAGCGTCCCCGTTTCACCCGCTCCGCCCCTCCGCCGCGTTTTAGAAAGGTCTGACGTGCTAACGCCGATGCAGGGCCATCGGGTCTCTTCAGAATGCCGTGTAAATTGATCGAGAAAACAGCTTAGAAAAGCGTGGCCGCGTTAGCTTGGAGACGCGCCCGTGCCATGCCATGCATGGACCAAAGATGTAGCATGTTGTTTGCTGCGTCGGGTTAACGTTAGCTCTCCCTCTCCAGGGATCGTCGTGTACTGCAATTGCCTTTGTCAGAGCATATCCGATTGGCCGTTTATGCTTGCAAGTTTGTTTAAATTTGTCGTGTTTTTTGCGATGGCTGATCTGGGACACAATGATCACGAGAAGAAAGCTGCGATAAAATATCCCTTGCAAAAGCTCCAATTTGTAGGGGAAAATCCCTTCAGTGCCATTGCGATGAACTTCAATCCTTCATGAACCACCGACAAAATTCGTCACCCGTAGATGCCACTGCTCCAAATTTTTTATCCGTTGTGTGCCACGGCCGTTGCAATCACGATGAGCTAAACATCAAAATGGCAATACTGCCCCTGTGCGTTTGTGCATTTGTGCTCTGCCCTCACGGCTTCTCCCTGCTGCTTCCTCGACGAGAGTTACGAACACAAAGCTCGCCGTGGCCAAGCTCGCCGTGGCCGCTCACCTTCCGCCGCGCATCACGGTCTCCAGCTCCATCTTCTGCGACTTGATCCCGCCAGCAACGCCCCTGAGTGCTGCCGTTGTCGCCGTGTACAGCTGTTGGCGAGGCTCTGCCACAGCGTCCATTAGCGAGCACCGCCGCCGTCCTTGAGCGCGCTGCTGTTGCGGCCTCAAGCGAGCACGAAGTCGTCGCCTAGCAGCCGCATCGGGCGTGGGCGGGTGCCCGCGGTGGCGAGGCCGCACGCCACGGCGGCATCTCGGGCGTGCTGCAAGGACGATTCATCCGCCTGTATCTCCTGCCGCTGGCGACCTCGATTCGCCGTCGTCGTCGATGGATTCGTGACCAGCGCCACCGCTCGTCCCCTACCCCATCTCATCCCGTCCCCAGACACCTCCCGGCCATGGATCAATCACAACTTCGCCGCGGGTTGTTGTTTGCGTGTTCTCACCGGGTTGAGCAGGGGAGGCACGAGAGACGCGGCCGGCGCGGAGGACCACCCCGGCAGCGATGTCGGAGGGCGCGGCAGCCACGGCGGCAGCTTCTTTACTCCCAATGCAATTTCCAAATTGTAGCCACCAATCCAAAAAATTTGATGCGTGTGGAGTGTTTGAGGACAAATTGATCACTAAATCATCTTTCTTTCTGATTCGTTTCGGCGGTCGCTGCTGCCCTAGACTAGAGGCGAGTGCGAGGAAAGCTCGGGGAGGACGTATGGCCGGGCCAAGGTTGCGCTCGTCGGCGCATCGACCGCCGTCGGGGGGCTGCAGGGCGTTGCAGCCGAGCTCAGGGAGGGAGGGTGTCAAGGTGTCGCGGCCGACCTCAAGGAGGGCTTCGGTGAAAGAGCGGCGTGAAAGACTAGCCGGGGCAGGGGCGGGGCGGAAGACGGAGGAGGACGAGCTGGGCGACCGGCAGCGTTAGGAAGAAGAAGGCCCGTCGCCGTGCTGAAAGAAAGGGCAAATATGTCATGTGTTAGGCTGGATGGAGCGGCGGTGGCACAGGGGACATAAATTTTTTTGACGGCTGGCATCTACGGTTACAACTTTTATCGGTGGTTTATAAGGGATTGAAGTTTATGACAATGGCAATGAAGGAATTTTCCCAATTTGTAATGGCAGGCCAGACGGGAACTAAACATCCATACGGTAACAAAGAAACTAATCAATTTTTCAAAAAAAAAAAAAAACTGTCGATTTTGTGCAAGTGCTGCACATGCAAATTATATTCCCGTCATTTTCATTAAAGAAGAAAAAAATATTAGCACATTGAAACCTCAGAAGGTTCTCAGCCCAGAGACAAATTGAGCATCAGGTGTTTGTCATATTTCCTTGGAGAACCGCCGACTGGGTAACCAAACACGTTACAACATGCTCAAACATGGAAAGATCAAAGGGACAATCAACGGACATTCAAAACAAAAGCAAAACATCCACACAATCAAAGCACAGATTACCTACGCTAGCTGGATCAAAGACTTGATAGTTCATCGACTATCCAAGACTTGATAGTTCATCGACTATTCCGGGGCTGAAATAATTCCTACGAATGTGGAATACTTTCAACAAATCTCACAGAAGATACCAATGATACTCTACCCTGGAAATCGACTGCAGGGCCCAATATCTTCCTGGTCCAATGGTAACTTCAGGTTCCACATGTTGCAAACTCATTGGGAAAGCTTGGTTCCCCTGCAAAACTAAATTCTTCATGTGGGTTGTGGTCGACCAGAGGTGCTCAAGGGCTGACAACACCGGTTCGCCTATCCTCTCGTCTGCAAGTCATCACATCCTATCCTCTCTTCTGCGTGGGGCACAGGTTATGATCTCATCAACCCTGAGAATCATCTCCGCTGCCTCGGTCGCAGACAGAAGGATGGCTTGCTTCACCTTGAACGACTCTGATATCCCCAGCTTTTGCATGTCTCCAACCTGTGGATCATATCATACAACTAGTTTTAGACTCGGCATAAATCTAAAGAAGGAAAAGCGTTGATGCCTTTATGAACATACGCTGCCAGTGATGACATCAATTCCAGCAGTGCTGTTCTCCCTGTGGTGCTCAGCTCGCAGCTGCGAGATCAGCTCCGCGCTATCCAGCCCAGCATTGTCAGCTATGGTCGTCGGGATGGCTTGCAAGGCTCGTGAAAAGGCATCAATAGCATGAGACTTTTTCCCAGGGGTTTTCCTTGCAAGCTCATCTACTTCTTTGGCCATCAACATCTCAGGCCATCCACCCCCAAACACGACACGGGTGTCATTTACTGTTTGGGAGAGAACACATAGGGCATCGTGTAAGGACCTCTCAGCCTCATCAAGTACATGCTCACTGCAGACAATAAAAACATAAATATTCAATGTATAACAAATATAAGTGCATGAATGTTGGAAAATAATCCTACATGATCAATAGCTACAGATAGTAAGTACCTTGCTCCCCTCAGAACAATGGTGCAAGCCTGTCCCATCTCAACCCCAGAGAAATGAATCAGCTTGTCCTCCCCGATCATAATCTCTTCAATGACCTTGCAATGCCCAAGCTTAACAGACTCTGGATTATCAAAGGTTGATGCAATCTCACCACCAGTGACAAGAGCGAGCCGCTCGATGCCCTCAAAGTCAGCATGCTCAATTGCGAGTATGCCAGCATCAGCAAAAAGTTCTTCAGGGAAATTGTAGATTAACTGCCTGTTGACAAAGCAGTTAATTCCATGACCTATAATCTTTTGAACTTTCTCCCTCATTTTCTGCTTTTCAGCAGCTTCGATTTCTGCAACCTTAGCCATTGAATCCACTCGGACACGTGCTCCATATATCTTAACTTTATCTGTGTCCATAGCAGTGTTTGCGACCAAAATTTTGGCATTCTCGATCCGCTTTGGTTGCCCAATGCCAATTTTCTTGTCAAGAATAAACCTGGAAACACAGAAATCAGATACGGAAAAAGAATTGTGGTATTACGACCCCAGTTATGTCCGCAGGGAAGTCAAGATGTATTCAAGTACACAACATTTAAACAGCAGCATGCAATGTTAACCAGTGAATTACTTAGAGAACAAGCAACTGATGAATAGAATCTAATAGATCAAATGTCATCAGATGTTGGGATAAGCATTAAGTTGACAACAAGGTTTAAGATAATACCCTTCGTCCAGAAAGGAATCTTTAAGAGATCCACCAGGCTTCTTCAGAATTTGTATGGCTTCTAAATTGGTGCTACCCTGCCAATGTGAATATGCATGTTAATCAGTATTTTAACATCATCTAACATGACTGAATATCTGTGAACCAGATGTAGAGGATTGATAAAAATTTGGATACCTTCAGTCTTAGAACAGCATCGACTGCAAGTTCAGCGAAGTATTCCTTGTCTTGGGAAAGAATTTTTGAACTAAGGGTAGTCATAGCAATATTCATGAGATCTGATCTGAACTTATCTGCAGTGCCAAAGGAGACTATAGTCAGATCCATGTGCTTGATGACATATTTAGACAGAATATGAAATGTAAGAAGAAGTGCACTTTGAATCTATAATCGATATTGGAAATCATCGACACAACTATAGCTCAATGATGTCAGTTAAATTCATATTTGTATGTACACAGTACACCTGAAGTGAGATTCACAAGAGAGAAAGAAGAGTGTCTTCAAGAAAAGAAATGGGTAATTGGACACTTACAAAGAAAGTTTATTACACTATCCTAGCTAGCTAGCAACAACATATTCCTAGCAAAAAGGACCAAGTGCAATTATATAACTATGGATGAGAGAAGTCACCAGTATTTTCTTTGTTATCCATGGTCCTCTGCAACAAAGCATTTCGAGCACAGTCAGCAGCCATTCTGAAACCTGTTGATTGGGGAGAAAATTAACGATTAGACACGTGCAGCTTCAAAAGATACTTGTGCCTTTGGTAGACAGTTCCTCAATTTAGACATATCTCGTTATAAACGGAGCAAACAAACGGGATTAGAGATTAAAGCACAGGAACAAAAATGACTGATATTAAAGGAGCATAGTTCATCATCTAAAGTTTTGAATCTGATGTGTAACAATAAAATTCATTTACAGAACTCATATGTCTGATTAATCTTGATTTGTCTATGTCCTTAATGCAAACAAGGCCAATTTTGTATCAAAGGATTAGTTTAGATATCCAGGTGTTAAGGATGGCATCAAATGAATGTGCTTAAACATTTTATGTGCTCAAAAGCATTTAACCCTCAAACAATGAGAATTACCTGCAATGATAGTCATCGGGTGAATTTTCATGTTAACAAGCTTCTCAGCCTCCCTCAAAAGTTCTCCAGCCAAAACAACGACAGAAGTTGTTCCATCGCCAACTTCATCATCTTGAACTTTTGATATGTCTAATAGTCATTAAGTACTAGGAATTCTTTGGACCAGAAATAATAAATGTACAACAGACTGAACAAATTAGCTAAAGAGAAGGTAGAAACTGGAAACTATGTTGCCAGATAAGGAGAAACTATAGAAATTCAACTGTAATTCACTCACGATGACACTGTTTCCGTTGATTCGATAATGGAAAAGGGGCAGCCCGTGTCGAAAAAACGATTACAAGTAAGTAGCTTCCTTGCATGACTATGATCGGTAAAAGGATACCAACTAGGACCTTAGCTGCAGGATTGTCGATGTGAAGAGACTTTAAAATGGTCGCCCCATCATTTGTTACAGTAACACTCCGGCCTCTGCCTGTCGATTGCAGGATTTTGTCCTGAACATAAACAACGGTATTGTTATTTCACTCAAAAATAAAAACAAATCTACCAAGTGAAGATTGCCAGCATTCATTCATAGGCATGATGCTTTTCTTTTAGTACGTTAGAGACCATGTACTTCATAGCTTTCAGAATCATACCATGCCTTTTGGTCCTAATGTGGTTTTGACCAAGTCTGCGATTGCCATGGCACCGACAAAAGATGCCTGCAGGAGATGCAATTGAGCACATATATAAGAGAAGTGTAAATAAAAAGGTCCGACACTCCCTAGCATTTTATAGTTTTTGGCGTATTTTATCATTAAGAGGGTGCGACTCGGATTAGTGCACTCCTTCGTCGCACAAAGTTCTTGCACACTGGTGGATTCTGATGACCTTTCGAAGGACACAGGCTTTAAAGCTGTGTGTAGCTGTAGGACTGGTCGTGTGCGTTGTTGTGTTTGGTGTGTGTAGTGGAGTGAGCGAGCGTGTACCTCGTTTGAGAGGCTTAAAAAAAATCTCTACACACAACTAAAAAGTAGTATGGCTTGGATCCAACTGATATTTAGCAGCGCGAAGGACCAAGCTACGTCCATTTACAAAACCGAATCCCATAATCACATCACAAAAGCTTCGAACTAGAAGGAGACGTGAGAATTAACAGAAGCACTAGTATATCAGGCAAAGCACGCGCAGGCCGTGGCAAACAACAGATCCTAGGTTTCTGATTTCCAAGTGAATCAGCAGGCGGGAGCATCACATTAACCTAACTCACCCCAGAAAACAGCAAGTCAAAGAGAGTGAAAATGAAGATGTCTCACCATACGGGCGCGGTCTCCCTTCTCCTCGACAGCGTCATCCTTGAGCACCCTCTCCATCTACACGAACATGAGCAGAGGAAGTGAGAAACACAGCAAGCCGAGACCCACGGCCAAACATCAGAGCGAACAGAAACGCCACTTCTGTGAGAAGGTGGGAGATCCCGGGAGAACAATAGGGTTACCTCGACGAGTTAGAGATCAGAGGACCGGAGATCCGGTCGGCGGCGGCGGCGGCGGCGGCGGCGCGGTTTCGTTTGCTTTCCCTCGCTCCGGCCGCTTCGAGAAGGAAGGTTTTGGGGAAGGCGAGGGAGCGAGTGAACCCTGCCCCTCAAGTTTTTGCTTCCTGGGCTTTCTTTTAGAAACCGGCCTGATAGTGTAGTCTTGGGCTGCAGTAGAAATATCCGCCAGGCCCAACAACATATTTTCCACAACTGCTGTGTTTTCATTGTTGACGATCTTGGTAACAAACCAAATTACGTCTGATCATTTTTTTTCCGATGCAAATTACGTGTATCCATATGGACGCACGAATCTACCTTTACGTATGTTTTGATGACCAAAAAGAGCGTCATGTGATGATAGACTGTAGTATAGACTGTATAGTGTGCTAACCAGGCCGCTTCGCGTGGGGAAGAGGTCTAGCAAGCCAACATCTTTTGTGGACCAAGCCTACTTCCGTGCAACTCCAACCGCAAAGACAGAAAACAGCTGTGCTCCCTAGCTGAAGACGACTCGAAATGTGAAGACAGTATCTGAGCCGTTCATTTTGCAGATGTACGGTTCAGATAAATCTCTTATCTTAGATGCTCTTTAAAATCGATTTAGTCTGGCACCGAGTACATCTGCACGGCGTCCAGCCATGCTACTACCAGGGTGCTCCACAGATGAACTGGCACACACATGATGCTGTCTCGTGCATGCTCGGCAAATCGACTTATACTAGATCGATTTGCTTCGACCGTTTTGTTTTGTCGAAGAGAAGGTAATAAGAAGCTAATCAGATTGGCCGACGAAGCTTGATCACCTCGACATCCAATTGATTGCAGAGCACCCCCAGTGTGAAGTTGACAGGGGAGTTATTGATGTGCGCTCGTGCAACACCGGTCCCCATTTCATTTCGGCCAACGGAAGCAAAGCGACCAGTTCGCACAGGAAACGACCCCACGTACTTTCTGTGCACGTTCTTCTTCCTTGGAAAGAAAAACAAGAACTGAAAACGGAACACCAATACCGTTTCAGTATACAAATCATAGTGTGCCCGAATTAATGTACCATTCGTGCGCATAAGCAGTACTGCCAGCAGCATATGACGACCAGTCGGAGATTCGGAGATGCGATCAAACATTCACCGTGGCGTGGTGACCATCACCGCACCAGAGAAACTCGGTAGTATTAATTTCAAAAAGTTGTGCCCGTGCATATGGACTCCCTGCTCCAAGACCCGAACACATTGTACACCAAGCGAACTTCGATGTGACAGACAGTGCGTCGCTCCCAGGCCTTATGTTGATTGTCAGGTTGGTGAGAGAAGTAAATCCTCAAGTTCCTCTGCTGGCTTCATGCTTCTACTTCTTTTTTCAAAGCCGGGGCACAGCGGGCACGCACAACAGACACATTCCGTTTACACCCAGATACTGACAAAAGCCGAGAAGCAGAACATGTTAAAGCCGTCGTTTCTGAAAAAAAAAATTTGCGTTCAAAGAAAGCGATTTGTAATTCGATCGGCGGAGTCAAAACTCCACGCTTTGCATGCAAAAGCCGGTCGATGGATAGATACGGTGCTTTTGCTGATTTTCCAAAGCGTTTCCCGGGCTAGCCACATGGGAGCGAATCGCGCGGCCGCGTCGGGCCGGCCGGCAAACCGTGCAGGCTTTTCCCGTTTCTCGATCGCCACTGGCCGTGCAGGAGGAACAAGCACATCAGACCGATCCCGATGCCCCGTCGTCGCCACCGGCCCGGCCGGTCGGATCGATCGTGGACGGACGGAGAAATTTCTCACCGCCCGCCCGGGACGCGGCGCTGTTCCGGGATGCCGGATGCCCAGCGCGCGCGAACGCGAGGGAGGGGGCCGCCCCTCGCCGCTCGACAGCGCACGCCGGCCTTTTCCGTTGCATTGGTCCGTCCGTCCGGCGTGTGGTACGAGCTTGTAGAAAGCCGCAGCTTTTGTTGGTACGGCGGCAAGGCAGGGCAGTTGCAGCGGCGAGCAGTGCACTTTCGCTGCTGTCGGCACCACGGCCGGCTCTGGTCGGCCAAGTGCAAAGCGGATCACCAACTTGCGTGCTTCGATCCGTTCCGTGCGTGCGCCGATCGACCGGTGCAAGACGCTAGTGCCGGCTGTTGGTAGATTCCGATGCAAAATAGGCCGGCCTCTCGGTGGAATCTGATGCGGCGCGGTCGATCCCTGGTTAGTGCATGGACAAGACTTACGGTTGGTAGCAGCAGCATCTACGCAATTCGCAGTGCCGCTCTTGGAAAAAGCTGTAGTACTAGCTAGAGCTATGCCTAGACCAGTCGCTGCTTCTCACTCTGATCGATGGGACTCGGGTGATAGATGCAACACCGCTTTGTACGTACGGCTGGACGTGATCCTTGTGTGTCGCTGCTTGACGCATCTGCTACCTGCCTGGGTTCCCAAATGCGCCGAAAATCTTTAGCCCTACTACGTGCTACCGATGCGAGTGTCTTCGCAGCAACAGTCGAAGCAAGCGACATGAACAGTGAGTATAACATGACTAGGTGCTGTATTGCTGTTGTTTCTTGCGACGAATTCACGGAGCACCAGGCGAGGCGGCGGTTCCCGACAGGCAAAGCACCTGAAATCGAGCCCCAAACCACGACGGTTGGGTCTCCGCTCAGGTCGCCGCCTATGGACTTTTCACTCCCACGCTAGGGATATTCCGACAGATGGACACGAGACAGTGAGATTGTGAGACACTGCAGTCTTAGGTTGCCCGAGATTGACGTAACGTTGCCGTGTGAATCGTGCGCGAGATCAGTGCCGGCCGAGTCTTCGCCGGGGTAATTCACATGGACCTATCTAAGATGCCTATCAAGCACGTACACACTCACGTTCAGGAAACGTGCACCGGCCGTAAATTAATCAAGCACTCGTCACTTAGTCCACGCATCAGGGGAGTGGTCGTCGCTTGAGTCAGCGAGCAAAGAACACACGCTAGCTGATCGGTTCAATCAGTTGAACTTGAAGTGCTTACAGTAATTTGCAAGATGCACGCGTGTGCGTTTTGCACTGCTGCATTATCAGTGCACGTGCCTAGCTTGGTGCTGAACGTGACTTGACACGCCTAGCTCATTCACGGCAGGTCCGTGCCTAGAAGCCATAGAGTCCCAGATGCTCCTGAAAACGGGACCTTCCATTCAGACTTTCTGTTCAGTAGCTGCCGCCGCCATGGGCCCAGTCTGTCTGGACACTGAACGCCCTCCAGTATATTGTACTGTACATACGTGCCAATTTTAAGTGCTGTATTTATGCATCCAGCTCCCTGCCACTATATATAGATCAGCCTTTCGTGTGCTTGTGATCCAAGCGACTATAGTAGCGGGCGCATGTGCAAGTACAGGAGTATTTGAGTATCAAACATTCTACGGTGTGCTTGAAAAATACGCTCATTTAGGATGCTGAATATAAAGAGCGTGGAGAGAAAGAAGATTGTTCCTGGAAAAGGCAGATTTTGCTTGTATTTCTACTGAACTCATGTTAGCACAACTCACATATTGTCTCCACTACTTCTGCTTCACTTGGAGGGAATTTTATCTATAGTTCATTCCTCCCTACCAACAATTCGAGCGATCACTCCAGGTTCCAGGCCCTTAAGCTTAAACTACGACTATGGGGTACTATGACACTATACATAATCCTCAAAACCCCAGAGGGATTACAAGCACGCATCACAAACCGCATGTCCAATCACCAAAAGGGGTTTTACTGGGGCACGGCTACAAATTACACAAGCCTCCCGCCACACTCTGTCAAGAAGGACTATGCTTCTGAGTTCTAGAACCGATCTGCGTCCTCCTGCTCCTCTACATCTTGATGACTCCTAGAAGGATGTAGTAGCCCAAGGTGAAGGGTAGAGCTATGAGCATGCCAAAAATCACCCTGCAAAAAATTTACATCGACAGAAGTTAATCTCTTGGCTCATGCAAACCAGACCAAACATTGCATCAGTTTGATGACGAAGTGACGATAACTTACGCAGTGCTCAGGATTGCCGGGTGGACGTTATACTCCTTTGCAAACACAAAGGGCACGATACCTTGGGGTAGAGCAGCCTGTTATCAAATACCCGGATATATAAGTGACAGTGAACATTAGTGCTCTATATAATTCACAAGGAAATCAATTTCTTAAATCTTAGTAGTACAATGTTGCATTGAAGATGCTAGCTGCTGATAAGCCTGGACCAGGACCTAGCAGATCAGAACGGACAACCCACGCACGGATGAACAATTTAACGATGCCAATGATTGGCAAAAAAGTGTACTCGCTTTTCCAGAAAAATAATCTAGCAATAACTAGCATTTCTTTATGATTACCTGGACAATGGCGATCCTCAGGAGCGTCCCACGGAGGCCGATGGCGTAGGACGCGGCGGCCATGACGACGGGGCCGGCGAGGAAGCGGACGATCATGGAGTAGAAGGTGGCGCGTAAGCCGCACGCGAAGATCCTCGGCTGCATCGCCATGAACAGTCCTGCATTCCACAAAGGAGAGTTTGATCACGGTGTTGTGTTTAGCCGGCTGCGGGCCAGGAGGTGCCGGGTGTGGGCAGTGACGGATTAATCGCGGTGCAGGGCCACGGCGCGACAGGAGCACAAGGGGTGTGGGCGCGCGGAACAGCGGCGGTCACGTAGTACTCACCAAGGCTAAACATGGCCATCCCCAGTCCGGCGTCCGAGAGGATGGCGATGGACTTGGCCACGATCACCGGCATGGAGATGTGATACCTGCCAGCATCAAGCACCATCCGTTAGTCTCTTTGTTCCAAAAAGATAGTTACAAAAGCATCATCATATTCATAGGACTTTCGATCGTTGACCCATGAAGCATGACAAATTAAGTGCTCCGAGGACGATGATTAGGGGAAGTAAACAGTGGAACGTCCTAATTTCACGCTACCTCCAAAAGATACTACTACTAAATGATTGCCGTTGAGTGCTCGTGCGCCGTGCAAGCTCGTCGACTTTTCGGCATCAACAGTTCACGATTGGCGCTTGCCGGCGGACGCGGGGTCCGCGGTGTGTGGTCCGGCCGGGGAGAACTCAGGTTCAGCCCACCGCCACCGTTCGGGGGTCCGTAAAAGCAGCTTTCTGTTATTCCGCACCGCCGCGCGGCTCGTACGCCGCACAGTTTCGGTGCGCCCTCCTCTGCATTTAGGCTGGCAGCTACGTCGACGATGGCTAGCAGCGTTGCTAGGCCTCGCCGAGAATAACAATCCCATCTATAGCTCCCTTATCACCAGCACCAAACTAACAGACCAGGAAAAGTGCTGTGTGCGTTAGCCATCTATCCTTGCCGAACGTGTCGCCTCTCTGCGGTGTATGTTCATTTACAACTCAACATAGTAATCGGTAGTGCTAGTGGTTACCAAATATGCGAAAGACTGATTTTACACCAGCCATTGATACTTGCCGAACCGGTCTGTTGTGTACACCAGTTCACAACTAGCATAATAAACAGTTATAGTAGCAGTCTACTACTGCGAATTGTGACGGAACCGAACCTTCAATATTTCACACACACACGCAAAAATAAAACGAACCTTCTACCTAGGCAGGCTAATAGCCATCGATCATTGCCTAACAGATCGCCTCTAATTTGTTGCGTAAAACCATTCACAGCGTCCTAATTAACATACTGTATTTGGCTGTAGCAGGGACTGTAGAGTGCAGACAATCAGTGGAAGCAAGTCACGTGAAATGGTGGACTTACCTGAAGGCGACGAGGGACCAGGCGAGGCCGATGAGGCTGGAGTACGTGTTGGGGTTGCGAATGAGCTTGCGCCACACCATGATGAGGATGAGGCGCGTCATCACGCTCGCCGGCGGCATCTGGTGCGACGACCGCATCGACCCCGCGTCCGCGAACAATCCTCCGGCGTCCACTGCTCCGTCCATGCCCTTGGTGCGCAGCCCGGCCGTGGAGCTGGAACCCAGCTTCGTCAACACGTCCGGTCCAGCCTCTCCCGCCTCGGCGTCGTCCAACGTCTTGCTACTGGCGATGAACCTGAAAGCCTCGCATTCCGCCGCTGCCAACCCGCCGTTGCTCTCTTTCTCTTCTGGAGAAAAGGATTAAAAAATTTGACGAAGATGGTGTTAGAATTTGCATATGGAACCCGTGAAGGTGGATGTGGGCACAGGATCGGCATTTATGTGGACGCGGACCTTTGCCGGCCGAGCCGTTCTGCGGCAGGTCGGCGGGGACGACCATGCGGATTTCCTTGGCGCCACCGTTCACGCCCGCGCCGCCGGTGAACACCGGCAGACCGCTGACTTCCGAGACGGGAGACGCGCTCGAGCTCCACACGAACATGTGGAGCTCCTTGGCGTCGTGGCTGCAGGGCACGGCCGCGGCCGCCGCGAGTTTTGAGCGTGCGGACGCCGAGTGCTGCTCGTCGAAGTTGGACTGGCGCGGCGTCGGGCCCCGCGACGAGTGGACGGAGTACACCACCTCGGACGCCGCGCCGAAGCTCGAGCCGCGCGCGCCGGCGGGGGGCGTCGGCGCGGCGCCGTCGACCATGGCGAAGAAGTCGGCGTGGTGGTCGTTGAAGCTGGTGGACCCGCGCGGGCTGTGCTGCCGCGACGAGCTCGCCGAGTAAATCTCCGCGCCCGTCAGGTTGGACGGCCGCGGCGTCGCCATCATCATCAGCGACCGGCGCGACGCCGACGAGCGCCGCACGACGACGTGCAGCCGCCCGTCGTCCGCCACCTCGGCCTCCGTCTCCGCGCGGCCGCCCTCCAGCGACACCACGTCCGGGTCCACGCGCAGCGACGCGATGGCAGCCGCGGTGTCCGGGAACTGGTCGGTGATGAGCATGCGCGCGGCGCGGAACTCGAAGAGGAAGAGCAGGAGCGTGTACCAGATGATGCACTGGAGCACGACCACCTGCACCATGAGGGAGCCGGAGTAGGGGCCGTACATGGCGATCAGCAGCGGGATCCCCATCACCAGCGTGTTGGGGAGCGTGGAGAGCGAGAAGAGAGTTATGGACCAGTCGAGCCGTGGCGCGAGGCCGCCGCCGCGCGAGGGCAGGCGCGACCAGAAGGCGAGGCCGGCCAGGACGATCAGCTTCTGCAGCGTGTCCGCCGCCAGGAAGCGGAGGTTCATGGTGTAGGGGTTGTTGGTGGAGATGAAATGGAAAGACAACAGGGGCACGGCGAAGAGGGCGACGAACCGGTTGATGCCGGAGCACTGGTCCGGCGTGAAGACGCCCTTCCGCACCGATACGTACGCCAGGATCATGGCCACGTACAGCGGCACCACCGCCGTCATAACCGTGTACAACTCGTCCCACGATATCATCTTGCTACTCTCGCACACCTCCGGCGGCTAACGGAGGAGCGCGAAGGACCTCTGCGGCGGCTTTGGTTGAGGGGGTGTGGAAGGAGAAGGTGTGCGAACTCGGCTTTATATGAGGGGGCAGTAGTGTGCGACGAAGGCAGTCCAGATCGACTGCATCCGGGGGCGATTGCGTCATGTAAAAAATGTGGCCGATATGGTAGATTTGGATGGATCGGTCACTCGGAGCGTCTGTGGATTCATATCCATTTTTCCTAGTACTATTTTCATCGATTAATTTACTTCTATTCATGCATATCTGATCTTGTAGATCATGTTTGATTTTTTTTCTTTTGAGTTGTAGATCCTGGTTGATTTTGCATAACCACTTATGTATTCTTTTATGATCATGAGGATCAAGAAAAATTTTGCTTCATTTATTCGGTGCATCTGTGGTCAATCTAATACTTCCATTTCTGATCTTGATTGTTTTTCAGAGTGAAGATGAGAACATCCATATAGATACATTGATTTGATTGTTTTTCAGAGTGAGGATGAGATTATCCATATAGATACATTGATTTGATTGTTTTTTCAGAGTGAGGATGAGAACATCCATATAGATACATTGATTTGATTGTTTTTCAGAGTGAGGATGAGAACATTCATGTAGATACATTGATTTGATTGTTTTTCAGAGTGAGGATGAGAACATCCATATAGATACATTGATATACTAACTTATACATCTCATAGAAGGCATCCCACTAACCACACTCAGTTGGTGGTCTCATCTCATATTGCGCCACACCATCACAATTTGATCTGGCCATTGAAACAGATATGATCCGGCCGCAGGTCAAAACTCTTTCGTGTAACTATTAAATACTTGTAAGAGTTTTATGGTCAAGTTAATCGATAAGTGCATCAATCTAAAAAAGCACTGAGATTTATGGTTGCTCTACTAGGTTTTCATGGTTAAAAAGTTGGTGATATATGATTGATCTGATTGTGAGTCAGTCAGGCAGACCCTATGTAAAAAACCCACTCTGGTTTATTACTTGGGCGAGCTAGTTAGCTTGAGAATCGACATATGCATTATGGCACAATTCGATTTTCCACCGAGCTTTATTTTTTGAGACCAATTTTCCGCCGAGTTTGGTTGTCGAGAAGACGCCATGTACATGTATACCTTTCATTACGGAGAAGAGCATGCATGATAGTACAACATAATTTAATTGCTGATGTTTTAGACCTGAGTCCTGTTCACACAATCGCAAGTTTTTAGTATTTTTTATTGTCCTAGCTCCGTCCACACAAGCCATTTCCTTTTGTATTGTTCACCGCGTGTTGACGACCCATAGATATACAGCATACTGGTAGTTGCACTCGTTATGATCTTTATTTTCGTCATGTGCATCTTCATTTCTTCCATCAAAAGCTTATTGATCTTTATTTTCATGTGCATCTGCAGTGTCTTCGCATGCTACTACACAATAGCCTATTTGCTCCTTGCAAAAATGATTGGTCAAACCGATATCATCAAAATTACATTTTCAATTCGATCCTAGCGAATAACTGAAGAAAGGTTCATGATTTAATTATGACGCGTTGTACATACTGCTTCCTTGACCTCTTTCTAAAAATAAAAACTTCCATCAACCAGCAACCATGGTATGTTGGGATAATATGGATGCAGTATATATCACGACGGACCAAATGCAGTCAACACACTAAACATTCTGAGTTTGATCTTCATTTTGTTTGTGAATATAGTATGATCACTATATCCTGGCCAATGCACCAACGTTATCGTCACTAGAGGTCTCCGTACTTTGGCCTTTATAAATTGTTGCTCTAGTCTGAACGCCTCGCTTGGCTCCTGGTAGAACCACGAACACATGCTTATTAGTTTCTCCTAGACTGGAATCTGGGAATAACACGCCACCTGCCCAACCAACTTCAGTTGCGCTTGTGCTATCCGCAAACTGTGCTTGCGTGTGTATTCTGTACGCTTTAAAATACCAGAGCATGCGCAGGATGGTCATAGAAGAAAACCCCTAATTGTACGCCTAATCAATGTGCAACGCAATTTAGTTAACTAACCCATTGTTTGCTGGGTTATCTCTTCTCAGCTAGTATAATCTTGAGACGAATGAAATGATTGATGCTACACCCTTCTCAATCAACTAGAATGAAACGAATCCATAGATATGTTTGCAAGCCGTGTTTTTTTTTTTTTTTTGAAAAGAGGCAGGAGCACTGCCATTCATTAAGAAGAAGCAAGCATGTTACAAAGTTTAAAATACAGATGTGCACGGCAACTCTTGGATTGCCTGTCGACGGAAGAAAATAAAACATACACAAGTTGCCTAAGGCACAAAAGTCTCAACGAAGCTATGCTTGGCCAGAATTAGCAAATTAATACTGTCTTTCGTGGCATGTGCAACGCTGCTGTAAGATTGCTCCTTTTTGTCAAAGATTCTTCTGTTTCGTTCTTTCCATATCTGCCACCAAAAGGATAAAAGAATTCCAGCCAGCTTCTGTTTAGTTTTCTTATCCGCTCCTGCTGTTAATGACTGCAACCATTGTATAGGGCCATTCATATTAACTGCATATAATTGGCTCGGTAGCTGAAGAAATGCAGTGAGTTCCTTTCATGCTGCTTCAGTGAAGTTGCACTGAGTAAGTAAATGCTGGTTTGTTTCCGGGAGGCAGTAGCAAAGAGGACAATTTGGGTTGCAAGGATAATTTTTCTTCATCAGATTGTCAGCCGCCTTCCCATGCATGGCCAGCCACGCAAAGAACCTGCACTTTGGCTCTGTTTTTGCCTTCCACACAGTTGTTGCCGGGAATGGAACAGTGGCTCCACAGAACTGCATATTATACGCCGACGAAACTGAATATTCTTCAGATGCAGTCCATTTCCAGAAGATGCGATCTGCTTCATCATTCAGTGTGACGCTGCTGAGAGCAGTATATAAGAGAGAAAATTCATCAAGGTGGATCTCTGTGTCGACGTCTCCCAGATTTTTTTATCCAGTTGAAATTGGTGAGTTCCTTGCTTACCGAACGATTCTTAAATCTGGCTTGGCGGTACAGGTTGGGAGCAAGGCGCTTCGGTGCAGCTCCATTAAGCCAATTGGCTTCCCAAAAAGGGGTGTTTTTGCCGTTGCCAATTACAATATATGTGGAACTGAAGAAGAGTGCCCGATCAATTTTGTCTTGGTGTTTGAGCAGTGCTTTGCAAGCCGATCAATCAGTGACTTTGCCATTTAACAATGCATCTTCATACACTAGCGTACAAGGGCACGCGGATATACACAAGTTTTCTAGAGTTTGCAAGAAACTAAGGGGGCTTTTGGAACGCGGGATTTTTTTTCGTTCCTGCGTTTTTTTTGTGAACAGTCAACTGATTCCTGTGAAATTCCTATATAATTCCTGTGAAAATCCTACGTTCCAAAGGGGGCCTAACTTTGAACTGAGATGTGTGTTCTATATCATGCATGAAGGGTGGTCAACTTATTGAGTTTGAAGGAGACGACTGCACTTAGACCGCGCATTCCCACTAGCACACAACGCAGACGTGGAAGGTATCCGACGGAGAGAAGGTAGTTGGACATAAAACATATCCAAATCCATTTGAAGCAGATCTCTAATTAAGCCTTGTTTTGCACGGCATCATTAACCATCATGATGCTTACTGCAGTAGAACCAGTGTACGATTGTGACATTCAGCCTGTTCGTTTTGTTGCAGCTGCGCCTGCGGCTGCAGAAAAATAACTGCGAACACTGTAGCTGCTGCAAAACACTGTATGACCAGTTTTTACTGCTACTAGCTTCATGGTTCCGCGCCATGCCAACGAGGCAGCGACTGCTTCTCGAGCCGTCCCGTCCAAATCGGAACGACTCGGTATCCCCGGCCAGCTAACCGAGTCCACCATGGGATCAGTCTTGAGCTCTAAAAAGTTCGGCACTCGTCGCTTCAGTATATCTTTCGCTGGCTTATCACCTCATCCTGCCCTGCATCGGTCGCGTCTAGTCAGATCAGTCACCAATCGTCGAACTGCTCCGCAATTCCCATGGACAAACTTTCCTAACGCATGAACTGTATCTAACCAAGAGCCGGTCGCAGCACTTCAGCCGCCGGCCGGGATGCAGATGCTCCACTGCTCGAGGTCGTAATCTCCCCGTACAGAAACCACATGGTCTTTAGGTGTCACGTTAACGAGGAACAAGTTAAATGTGCAAGGCAACAATAGAATTGAATTCAGAGGCGAGGTGGATAGCGTTCATCAAATCGAAGTGACGAATTCAGAAGGCATGGCCGAGGGCCGGCTGGTTGGCTGGCTCGGGCGGCGGGGACCAAAAATCTACATGAGCTAGTAGCCGTGATGCATGCATATGCACGGCGCGGTCCGGCGCCGAGGGAAACACACGGAAAAAGCTGCGACTGATTTTGTCGCCCAAGGATATCGCGTCACATGGAGTGCTCGTCTGGTTGCGTAGCCGCGGCAGGGGCGCGCCCACAGGTCCACCCAATCTGGTCGCCGTGGCGTCGCGTTTTCTTCCCCGTGTGGTCTCGCTCCCGGCGATGTTTCTTTTGTTGGGAGGACCAGCTGCGGATGGCACGGCGCCTGGCGCGCGCGCTTTTGAGCCCGCCGGCTAGCCCCTGCGGCCTAATTGAAATGCGCCGAACAGGGAAGCTTCATGTGTCTTCTGGATGCATTGCACCATCGCTCCAGTTTCTACCAGCCGAGAGCAGGGAAAGTAACGCTGTGCGTAGTAAACGTACCCGGAAAAAAAATGCGCGGCATATCCAAAGTATTCGTGTCAAATCATGCATGTAGTTGTAGCATGGCATGCGTACCCCACCACCTTGACATATCCACACACGTACAAACTACAAAAAAAGTGGCTGGCTCGATGGGGATCCGTACGGCAAGTGCTGCATCTGCATGCCTGCAACTCGTCTAAATTAAACAAAGCAGCCAATTAGGAAGTCGATCGATCCGGCGCGCAGGCATGGCGGCACTATCATTGAGACAATGGCACGAGAGGTAGCTGACGATGAGACGAGATGCCTCTGCAGGACTTGCATTGTGGTATGTCACTGTGCGTGATACTGTCTACTGATCTAGTACCTGCCACTTCTCGCCAAGTCTGTCCGCTGCATAAGCCCTGATGAGCTGAGATTGTCCCCAGATCATTGGATCGATGTAACGTTACGTGGTGTATCAGTATCATACTATCACTCGCACCCCATGAGTTGTGCGATACGAAACGTGTTTGACCTCTGTGCACAAAGATGTTCGAATTCCTCCGGTTTTTAATAGTTGGTGAACAGGAGGGAGTGGTCCATGTGAATGGCGTTTTGGATTAAACGGCTGCTTTTTTGTATATATCACGGTGTATTGGTGTAGGTGTTGCATCTTGTTTTCGGTGATCGATCGGGCGAAGCTTCACGGAAACGGTAGTACAGACGGCTGGAAAACAAGATGAGACTGTCGTGTTTTGTCGGCACGTACTTGCGCCCATAAAATTCATTCCTCTGTTCCTCCTCGATGAATGATTTCTCATCGAGCTTTTCAGTTGTCCGCTCTCAGGAGCACAAAAGTATTGGCGGCACATGGAGCAAAGGCAGAGAAGAACATGGATCAGTCGTCAGTCCAGTCGTTTGGCTACCCCATGTTTGGAGTTCGGCGGTGGACGCGAATGGCGAATGAACGGATGCGGAGACAAATGGCCAGGCCGCGATAGACATTGCAGCAAAGGCCGAAACTGCAACGCAACGGCCGGTCCATTTGAAGTTCGGCGCTGGCCGCGAATAAACGGATGCGGAGAGAAATGGCCAGGCCGCGATAGACATTGCAGCAATGGCCGGCCAGCCCACTGGACCGTGATGACTAGGGCTTTGCAGAGGGTTTAGCGGCGCCGCCGGCGATCCCTCTCCTCCCCTCCGCACCTCACCTCGCCGCGTTGCAACCATGGCGGCCTCCTCCGCCTCCATCCTAGTCCGCCGCCTCCTTTCCCGGCCATTCCTCTCGTCAACCATTCGTCCCTTCTCAACCACCACCTCCTCCTCCTCCTCCTCGACCTTCTCCGCCTCCCACGCAGGACCCGATGCGGAGGCCGACCATCCGTCCGCGGATCAGGACCAGGAGTCCGAGAACCGCCCGCGCCCGCCCAACACCACCCGCCCCCTAGAGAGCGGCCTCGACCCCGGCATCTACAAGGTTTGGGGCTCTTGATTCTCCTCCCCTCTCGTTGGGTTTAATTTTGGCCGGAACTGATGTGTTTTCTGGTGATGTGGTGGGGGTCGCGAAGGCGATACTGGTGGGGAAGGTCGGGCAGGAGCCGATACAGAAGCGGCTGCGGAGCGGGAGGACGGTCGTGCTCTTCTCGCTCGGCACCGGCGGCATCCGCAACAACCGCCGCCCGCTGGACCACGAGGAGCCGCACCAGTACGCCGACCGGTCCTCCGTGCAGTGGCACCGCGTCTGCGTCTACCCGGACCGGCTTAGCTCCCTCGCGCTCAAGCACGTCAAGACGGGGTGAGTGCCTAGAAGTGCAGGCATAGATTTATTTGCCTTGTAAGAAATGAATTTTTGTGTCATTTTGAACTAGCTCGTCTCAGCATCACTTTGTGTAACTTGTAGTAACAGTTAGCAGTGCTCTAACTAGCTTTTATTCCTGTTAAACTTCTGCCTTTTTTATGTACTAAATAGAACCTATCAGCGTGCCTTGGTTTTCAAATTAGGTGGACACCCTGCCTTAAGTTTGAAATGAATGTTGGGACGGATGGTTCAGACTTCAGATTAGCAAGGGTTGTGATGTTTGTGCATCCGTATCTCAGATTTCGCGGCATAGGTTAGGTTAGGTTGCCACATAGTGGTTATTGATCCAGCTCTGTAAGTAATTAGCAATGTTTTTTGGAACTTATAATGCAAACGGAGAAAATTTATTACAAATAATCAGGAGAACCACATGAGTTTCTCAAGCATCCATTCAATCGGTCATTTAAATGGATTGTCTTCATGAATAAAACATCGAACATCAGATTCTAAAATTTGAATACTGAGGTGACCCTTTTAGTTTGTTAGGCATTTCTCAGCGTGAATTGTTCCATTCCTGTTTAGGTGCTGTAGTGCTTGTATGCTTGTTTGAAAAGATGTTTCTGGATTCATTAGTGAAGTGGAAACATTTTTTGTTTTAGGGTTTAACATCATTCCTTTTATATTATTCAGCTTAGTCTCGTTGTCTAATCTCTTCCCTTCGGTTGTCTAATCTCTTCCCTTCGGGCATAATTGCATAGCAGTAATCTGAATTATTTTCCATCATTTCAGTTCTGTACTATATTTGGAAGGAAATCTTGAGACAAAAGTGTTCTCTGATCCTATTACTGGGCTGGTCAGACGCATAAGAGAAATAGCTGTGCGTGCAAATGGTATGCTTGTTACGCTATATATTCACCTTGATGACATGTTACCTTTTTGTAGATCATGAGCACATTGTTAGCTTATCTATTATTTCACCTAAAGCTCTATCTCCTTATTTTGATTATTTCTGAAATAGCTTCATTTGTTAGCTGTGGAACACAAAGTAGAACCCCAAACAAATATGTGCTTCAAGGAATACAGTAAAATAAAGGAAATGAGATTATCCATGTGTCCATGAGTCCACCATTTACTGCTTTCAGCAGTTCATATTCATGGTGATCCATTGCATGGCTGCCTGCACAATTAAACCATTTCCATTTGCTTTAGTTATTGATGCATCAGTAATGTGTCCAGCAATGATATAGCAGACATCTTCAATCTAAATATATTATTGGCTTAAAATCAGCATCCAGCAAAACAGATATTTAAGCACTGTCAAATAGATGCAAACTAGGAAGCCATAAACCTGTTCCATATACGGGTTTCAGCTTTCCTATTAAATTTTTCGACTTTCATTGACCCTAAACCCTGGTGTAAGCAGTTTCACTGTCTCAGTCTTCTGTTCAGAAATTGCTTATTATGATTCGTCATTTTTTCATTTCCATGTGCTGAATAATATTAGATGGCACATGTACAGGTTATGTTGAGGTCTCGTTACACATATAACTCTTGGTAGATGGCAAGTGTGCAGATTATGTTGAGCTTTTGTGTGTATCCAAGGCTTTCAATTTATGACTTTGTCTTGTACAACAGGTCGACTCTTGTTTCTTGGCAGCGATGGCAATGCTCCCAAGTTAGGTGATGTCAAGGGCGTTGGTTACTTCTGAAGCTGATTTCCCTAAATATTAATGGTATCGTGGAACCAATTCAGTGCTTGCTGCGTGAATTTTATTAGATTCCTGCTTCCGTTAAGCTCTTGACACCATTATAGATGCCATATAAATGTAACTGACATGTACTATATTTAACTCAATTTGACATCTGAAATATCTTACAGTGTGAGTTTATCCTACTTTTTCATTAATTTCGTTGACTAATAAATATTAATGGTATCGTGGAACCAATTCAACTCTTGCTGCGTGAATTTTATTAGATTTCTGCTTCCGTTAAGCTCTTGACACCATTATAGATGCCATATAAATGTAACTGACATGTACTATATTTAACTCAATTTGACATCTGAAATATTTTACAGTGTGAGTTTATCCTACTTTTTCATTATTTCCGTGGTTCTTTGTTTTATCAGGAGACATTTTGCTTTGATTTGTACAGTAGTAAAAATAGCAGTGTTCTCTAGGGATGAGTTATTCTAAGCTCAATCATATAATGTGTCGTTTCCCACCAACAATCATGATTTTTACAGCACAGTGCTGCTGGTTCTGAAAGTATAACGGTCATTTTAAATGATAATAAGCAGAAGAACAATGCATAATCTTTTTAAAGAAAAACTCTGGGACTTTGTGAGATTAATGATATCTCAACTGCAACGGAGAGGGAAGCAACAACCCATCTTGTGTGTGCTGGCTCTCTTTTTAGTAATTTAGGCAAACTGATGGGCATATATGCCACTATGTTAAGTCTAAACAACGGCCATATACTACTACTACGAACAAATTTATCTCTACAATATAATCAAACTTCTTGAACAGAACAAGCATCTGAGTCGATCTAATATGACGCCTCATCTGAAGAGAACCTGAATCTGTTGTCAAGGACTTGCAAATAAACAGGAACGGGAGGCAAGTTGATATCCTGTAATCCTTCTAGGATCTGAACAATTTCTCCCATTGATGGCCTTGTGTTCTCATCATCCTGGATGCACCAACAGGCGACCTTGCAGGCCCTCTCCAACTCTTGTAAGTTTGCATCTCGCATTAGTCCAAAATCGAGCAAGGAAGTGATGTTGCCTTCATGGAGTCTTGTTGCTACTAGTACAGGGAACAATGTCTCCACACCTTGCTCGTACCAAGCTGAATTCCTATTACCTGATACAATTTCGAAAAGCATCATACCGTAGCTCAAAACATCTGCCTTTGATGTGATAGCCGTTCCACTCATCCATTCAGGAGCAAGATAGCCAACAGTGCCTCTCATGGTGGTCAATACCCTGCTGAAATCCCTCCCAACAAGCTTGGCAAGCCCGAAATCAGCTATTTTGGGCATGAATGAGGCATCCAGAAGCACATTCTCTGGCTTTATATCACAATGTATGATGCAGCTCCTACATTCCTCATGCATATAAGATAACCCCTTCGCAATTCCAAGAGCAATTTGGAACCTAACATGCCAGCTCAGTGTTAGCGGAGTGCTTCCAAAAAGGTTTGCTAAAGATCCGTTTGGCATATACTCGTACACTAGCATCTTAACTGACGATTTCGAGCAAAATCCGAGCAAGCGTATTAGACTCACATGTTGAATGTTGCCGATTGTACTAATTTCAGCTCGGAATTGTTTCTTCCCCTGGGAAAGACCTTCAAGCTTCTTCACAGCAATGGGTGTCCCATCAGGTAGCATTCCTTTATACACAGAACCAAAAGACCCTTTGCCGATCCTCTCCGAGAAGTTTTTGGTCGCGGACCGTAGTACCTATACTCGAATGCAACCAAAGAACCCTCAACCTTTTTCATCCTTCTGTAGATCCGATTTTTGAGAATTAAAAATACACCTACAATCAGAATGACGGTGATAAAAGCAGCTCCACCAGTTAAAGCCAAGACATGCAATAGTTTGCTCTTCTTCGATGACCCTGAGAAGAACTCAGATGCAGCGAGCCTAACGTGGATAGTATTATGCCCCGGTGAATTATAAGTAGGAGCCACCAAATTGATTAAATCGCCATACCACAAGGAGCAGCTATTATTATCATAGAAATAAGCAACACAAGAGCAATTGTTCAGACAAGCCTGCCTGCATGCATCAGCTGTAGTGGCAACGGCACTCCAGGCCCTATCGGTAGCCTAGCAACAGCAAGTGCATAGAATCCGTCAGCTTCTGCATTTCTGGAACTGTTAGCACCACACTGTAGCCTCGCATTTCTATTACACCCCCCCCTGGGATTGCCATGCAGCCAGCTTCCCTCATACCGCTTGCTGAAGCCCCTGAGACAGCTGCAGAAACCGGGTGCATTTTCAATACACATGGCGAAGGAACCACAAAGACGGTACACATTACACTGCATTGGCATCGCGAAGAAGGGCACCCAATCTTGCACATCCTCCAGCCATGCTATACCCATGAGCTGACCTGAAGCCTCCATAAAAAGCATGGCTGTCGTCGTTGTTTCATTAGTTTGGTACCTGAAGTAGCTCTCCTGATCATTCACAACGAATTCATAGGTTAGTACGTCTTTAGGGTATGATGCCATCTCAGGAAATGCAGTAAACATACTGCCAGTCCACTTGCCACTTGACCAATATATGTCAGAGTTGTTCCATCGACTGATAATCTGGCTGTTACCATCTGGGTCAGTCTCAAGTGCAAGTGTATAATACCCTGGCGATGGATCAACAGGTCTCTCCCATGAAACAATTTGTGTGGTGTGTCCAGTATCCTTATTCTTTCCAAGCTTTGCACCTGGAAGATACACATTGGTTGGTTCGTCGAAACTTTGCCAGAGGAAATTGGTGGTGTTGGATGCAAGGGCGAGCACAAATTGGCCTGTATCAAGGATGACACCAATTGTGGAGTTGAAGATATTACTCGCGATGTTGGTGGTCCATATAGCAGATTTGAACCGGTCGAGCAATACCATGTTGCCATCTTCTGATATTGTCAGCTCCGATAAGTTTGGATTGGAGATTGGCCTTGCATGATTAGCTACCCAGACAGGCGTTTGCTTTGAGATCTTGTTGTACCATATGGCAAGGTACCATCTGTCAGGCGCTGTAACATCTGAGGGGAAAAGGAAGAGTTTAATTATCCACCTCTCACATTCATATTCAGGGTGTGTTTGGTTGGGCTGTGGCTGTCAAAAAAGCTGCTATGAGCTGTGGGCTGTGAAAAAAGCTGCTGTGGGATTTAAGCTGTGAGAAAGTTAAAAGCCGTTTGATGAAACAGCTGTGGCTTTTTAGAAACTGACTACATGTCATGTATATGTATGTATACACACACATATATAACATATTTATATGTATATAAATGTACACACTTGTATATAATATTTATATATACATACATAATGTATATGTATGTTTTATAAATATTATATATACATATACATATATATGTATATATTATAAATATTTTATATCTATATAAATATTATAAATAAATATGTACATTTTTATATAATATTTATACCTATATATGTAAATGTATATGTATGTTTTACAAATACTATATGTACATACACATATATATGTTAATATTATAAATATTTTATGTATATATAAATATTATAAATATTTTATGCATATTATAAATATTCATATGTATATGTGTACATATGTATGTATGTATGTATATATGTATATGGGTAATTTCTTCATACTTGTGAAAGCTAAAGCTCAAAAACGCACCTTTCTACCTGCTTTCAGAAATGAACTAGACAAAAGCTGCTTTTGGCTGTGACTTTTTTTTACAGCCAACCCGTTTGGTTGGGCTTTTGGCTTTTTTGGAAAGCCAAAGCCAAAAAAAGCCCAACCAAACACACCCTCAATACAAAAATGTCTGAAAGAGAGCTAGTCAAAGTGAGCTGCTTTTAGAGATGATAGTACCAATTAACAATCGATATAAAATTCACGAAAATACCTTCATATGTTCTATAATTCTTAATATCAAATAAACTGAAGCATGTTGGAACGAGAAATTCTAGATTTGACTACTTATTGCTTTAATTCACATTTTTACTATGATTTTTTGGCGCTAGAGATTTTGGGGAATTGAATACTGAAAAAGCTTTGCCGTGTGAAATTGTAGCCCAAAAGGAGGAACAAAAATACGACGATCTCCTACGTACGTGTAAAAACGCTTGTAAGGTCTTTACTAAAAACTCACACCGTGTGAGAAGCGGTGGGTCTATTAACTATGTGCTTTGGGAATTGAGGAGAGACGAGAGGATTTTTTTTTTTAACCTAGAGCCGTAAATTCGTCCCCACTGGTAATTTAACCCGGGAGTTTTAACCGCTAGGCTAAAACCCCTTAGGCTATTGTCTTTGCTAACATTTGTAGCTTAACAACATATTTCGTTTGTTTGTGTACGCACCTGGGAACGAGCTAATATGAATGGGAGAAAAAAAAGCGAAGGGGCATAGTGACATGTGATGCGTAAGGCCCCATTTTTTCTTCTTCGGGCTTGTTCGTTTGGCTGTTTTGCGACTGTTTACTGTAGCTGCTGCCGGTAAAAATAGAAGAAAACATTGTAGCGGATGCTAAAAAAAGAACTGCGAACGCTGTAACGGCTGATCTGCAATAGGGCTACCGAACAGGCTGTTCTTTCTGTTCTCTCCCTCAGAAAAAGAAATCCCCGAAGGTCTTTAAAGAACAATGAAGTGCTCTACTTTTAAAATTTAAAATTGAAACTAACAGCGCATGCTACTTCACATACCGGGCTGAAAGAACCCCACCGCGAACTTGCCGCGCCGAGAGACTAGCCTCCGGTCGCCGGAGAGCGGCCGGTCCCGGGACACGGTGTCGGTCGCCCACGACAGTGGCCGGTGCATGCACCACAGCAGCAGGAAGCAAGACACGAACGGACGGGCTTGTGGTCCGATGGCAAGACGCAAGGGTGCGTCCCTGCCGGCGGGGGTTCGAACCCCCGTCCCGCACCTGCCTCCTGAAGGCTGCGCCAGGGTTGGCGCTCATCTAAAAAAAAAAAAAAAGCACGACACGAACACATGCAAGCGAAGCTGCTTGGGGGCCATGATCGATCGTTGGCGCATAACCAGTGCCTCGCAGTGCATCCTTGATGAACTACTATATGCGCAGTGTGGCGCTGTTATCACCGTCTCTACCACGTCTGTCGCAACATTCAAACCGCGCTTGTCGACTGTCGTGCCTCGTTCGGTGACCCGTGACCTCCGTGCCTCTATTCACGGCGTGTGCGAGCGCGGGTCGCCAGTTGTGCAGTGCAGCGCAAGCGCAACAGCACTCTTTTTTTCTTTCTTTTTCGGTAGCCTCAGCTTGTCAATTTCGATCGGCAACGTTGAACTCCGGTGTTGGGTTAGCTAAGTGAGTGCAATTATGCTACTCATGTGCTCCTTGTGTCTTTTTTTTTAAAAAAATGCTACACTTGGCAACCACCGCGATTAGTTCAATTTAGTTATTCAGTACACTATAACAGCAGACTGACTGAAACACAGGCCATGCGGCCAAATCCTGTAATCAGAAATACGATCAGAACAATTGATGGGAATAGAGGCCACTATTCTTCAGACAAGAAAACCATAGGTCATCTAGAATATAGTTCTACAGACTTTGACATTTTAAGCTCACCGACAAAGAAATATTCCCACAAGGGCAGACTTGAATGCGTCCAAATCCACTATAGAGTCAGAAAACTAAACTAACCAGAATAAAAGACTTCAAATGTTAATGATGCACGGCTTGACTTTTCAAGTAAAAATAAGTTGATGGGAGAGACAAAAGACAGGAATAATAAGAAAAGAGAAAATGAGGCACGACTAGAGTTTGGCCGACTGATTTGGCCATGAGTTCAATGAATGCTTTAAAAATGGCTGACCTCTACATCTATCAGCAAACTTACAGCAAAACTTGATATTCGGTTTGTTCGGCAAGCTATTTTGCAGCTGTTTTACTGTAACGGCTGTTAAAGAAATAACTGCGAACACTGTAGCGACTGCTGAAGAAATAACTAGAATAAAGCAGCGAAGCGAACAAGCTGATTATGAAAGAGCGTCTCCCCACGACTTTGCTCCTCCGCATCAGAAACAACTAGAAATATAAACGCGCTTCCCTGCGGCACTGAAAAACAAATTAGCCAATTGCAAGCTGGTCTACTGCTTAATGTCATGGACGTTTTTCTTTCCATTGGATCATGTAGTTGTTCAGGTTGGTACGGGCCTCGTTGTTATTTCATGGTCGGCTGTTGGAAAACGTGGCAACATGCAACAAAATTAACCAGGCCGGCCACCAATCTATAACTCGAGCAGACTCATTTTCTTTACTGTTGGAATGGCGCGCACGTGGAACCAGCTGATCGACTCGTTCGATTGTGTCGCCGGAGCATGTCGTCTTCCTCGGTTCCTTGTCTTCCATGTTCATGCGCCTGCTTTACTGCCTCTCCCCGACGGTGGCTTGGCGTGGAGCCGCGGCGCCGGCCCGTGCATTGCTAGACGGCAGGGCCGTGGATCGAGCGGCTCGACACCATGGCCGTGCGTGGCTGGAGGAGCTGCGGCTGGGGGCACACGTCATCGACAGGAAGAACTGACATTGCGGAACGCACGCTGGCCGGTAGGCCACCGAAACGTAAGGGAAGGCATTCACCCGGAGTGTAATTTTTACAATTTGGCCCTTTTTGAAAAAGTTTTTCACAAATGGACCCTTGGGAAAAATATGTGCAGAAATGGACTTTTTTCTAAACGCCGTGTTATTTGGCGCTCAGGTCCAACATCTGGGCGCCGAAAGAATTGGCGCTCACCTCGTCCACGTCAGCTGGCGGGCACGCGGCCGCTCTGCTGACTTGGCGAGGGATGGGCGCCAGATCCATTGGCGCTCAGGGGGTGAGCGCCGCATCCTTTGGCGCCCACCCCCGGGCAACGATAACGCCCGCGGGCCTTCTCTTTTTTTCCTTCCCTCACTTTCTCCTCCACCGCTCGGCCGAAGAACAACAGCCCGCCGGCTCTCTCTCTCTCTCCCCATTCATCCCCTCCTCCAAATCTCCCAAATCCGGATGGTTTGAGTCCAAATCTTTTGGAGAAATTTGTTCCCCAAGGTAATCTCCTCCACCTCCTTGAATTTCATCCAATGGAATTGCTTGTATGGCTCTAATTTGGGGTAACCCTAACCCTAGGGTTTGAGGTTGAAATTGCTCGATTTGTTAGGTTTGGTTGTTAGATTTGCAATGGGAAGTGTAATGTTGTTGAGATATTGATGTTTGGAAGGTTCGGTTGTAGTTAGTTTGATTGGTAGCAATGAATTGTTAGTGGGCATGTTAATGACATAGGTTTGTATGCTTAAATTAGTAGAGAATGAAGGTTTGTTTGATGATTTAGAGTGATTGGAAGTAGCTATATATGAAGTGGATGAGATTTGCAGTACGAAATTCGGTAGGGTTATTTTTTATGTTTATTTTGATATGAACAATGCTAAATTGGGAAATGTTTATTTTTTTTTTGTTGAAATGGATGTAGATGGCTAAATGTGTAAGAGTGCATCATGGAGGTTCAGTTGTAAGGACAGAGGATGGTAGTGTTGATTTTGTTGGCATGACAGAGGTTGTGTTGCTTTTTGTTGAGACCCCAACTTTATGTATTGTTGCATCTCGAGTGAGGCAACATTTGGGATGGATTGAGGAGGGTGTTAAGTTGGATTTTGAAGGAAGAATTGATGTGGGTTCGTCGAATGGGCCACGTATGAAGATAATGGCTCCGGTGGGTAGTGAGCAGGAATGGCAAGCATATGTTGAGATTGTTATGAATTCAGAAGTTCGAGCTTTAGATTTGGTGGTTCGGAAGGTAGTGGTGGATGGAGGCGTAGGTATTGGTTGTTCGAATGAAGTAGAAATTGACCTAACCCAGCCATCACAAGCAAGTGTGCATGACGGTTTGGCACGGAATTCTGCAGCAACCGTAGTGATGACTGATTCGGTTGGAGACCAAATGCCTCCGATCGTCCCGAATTGTGGTGATGATGGTAGGGATGAAACTCTGCCGGACATTGAAACGGTTCCTCAAGTGGCACCTAATGAAGTAGTGGCACCTAATGAAGATAACTATGGTGTTGCTACCGATCTAGTGGATGTCCCGGTTTTTGGTGATGATACAAATTATGAGGAGGAGAAAGCGGAGGATTCGGATGATGATCGCCCTATCGGTGGATTGGCAGAATGGGAGAAGGAAATGTTGAGGCAAGTGATTACGGACCGTGATCCATTGGTCCCTGATTGTCGGGATTTGAGCCAGGGTCATAGAGCTGTTGCTGATGGAGAGGAGACCGAGACTGTTGTGCCACGGGTAGAAACATCTGAAATAATTCAGAAGGGTATTATCTTTCAGGATATGGAGTCAATGAAGATGTGGTTGAATGAGTACTCCGTGTTGCACTGCCGTCCTCATAGTGTGAAGCATTCTCACAAGCAGCGACGGTTCATTGTTGTGTGTAAGCGTGGCTGCCCTTGGACAGTACGCGCTCGGAAGACTCGTCATGCGAAGTGGAAGATTACAAGTGTGGTGCAGCCTCATACTTGTGGCTCTGACAATCCGGATGACAGCCACCCACAGCTGAGCTCCAAATTTATTGCTCAGAGACTTGTCAATATCATAAAGCATACTCCAACCATGCCGGTGGCTTCCCTGATTGAGATGGTACGTTTGAAATGGAGGTACCGAATTAAGTACGGGAAAGGTTGGCGGGCAAAGCAACGCGCTCTGAAGAAATGCTACGGCGATTGGGCAGAAGCATATGTGATGAGGATATATGGAGGTCAACAATGGTTTAAACTGATGATATCATTTACATGGAAGTCAACCTTGCGGCGTAGAAGATATGTTCAACTCCGATCATTTGCGCGCAGCTGGTCCAGATTCTAAGAGATGTGCGACATACTTAATGATAGTTTCAGGGGGGTGTATGTTACATGATTAGCAACATTATCAAGTCTACTTTCACACCCAACAAACGGCACCTCTGTTCGACTTCTGAGCAAGGAGTTATGACTAAATTAGTGGAAGCTGTCCGGACTGTTCAGTGGCTGCGCGAGATTAAAACGAGACTCCTCAAATCCACCACAAAGATGACCTTTTACCTACTGAACGTTTCAGGCATTCACACCCAACTAGGAGGGATGTTCCTAGCATATATATACCCCATGTACTCCTCCATATGATATAGTGTTCATTTAAGAATTTTTGGAACAGCCGTGTGGCTTCCTCTCCACCGTAGTGTGTGAGTTTATGGAGGGATCCTTATCCACCCCTTGTGTTGCATCTTCCTTGTGAGGTTGTATACGCGGACGTTCGACGTCACCCATCTTGTGCTCCTGCTCCTTTGAGTGCAGGTTGCGTGGGTTGGTAAGCTTAGAGTGTGGTTGGGCGAATCCTCGATTCAGGTGGCCGTATTGAGACGGTTGTTGGCTTCGGGTTGATTTCGTCAGGTTGCACTGTTATCCCGGCTGCTTGCAGCTAGTTATCCTTGGTGGTTTTCTCTCATGTCGTGAAGATCGGGCCCAATCCGTATCAATATGAGCGCCTGCCTGCAATGTTGCATGCCATGAAAGCCAAAAACCCGGGCATGCATATGGAGTATGTCCCTAAGTCACAAATAAAGAGAGCGGATGGAAGGGAGATTTTCTTCCGAACATATTGGTCTTTTGCCCAAAGCGCTGAGGCTTTCAAGCATTGTCGGCCTGTGATTTCTATTGATGGCACCTTCCTCACTGGGAAATATCAGGGCACCATGCTTATTGCCATCGCAATGGATGCTAACCGGCAGCTTGTACCTTTGGCATTTGCAATTGTTGAGAAAGAAACAACCTCAAGCTGGGGATGGTTTCTGAGAATTGTGAGGAAAGTGGTTGTTGGTCCCGGCCGTGACATTTGTGTCATCTCCGATAGGCATGCTGGCATACTTAATGCGGTGCAAGAGGAGTTGCCGGGGTATGGTCGTATACATCATCGATGGTGTACACGGCATCTAGCACAAAATTTGTTGAAGGTTGATCATATCAAAGAGAACTTCAAATTCTTTGAGGAAGTTTGTCGGCAAACTGAACGTGACCTTTTCAAACAGGGTTTTGATGCATTGAAGACAAGGACCACTGACGCGGGTAGGCAATTCTTAGATGGGATATACGAACAAAGGGAGAAGTGGTCGCTTGCATATGATATGGGTGGTGCGCGATGCGGATTCATGACTAGCAACATGGCTGAAATGTACAACAGTTTGTTGAGGGGCGTTAGTGCGTTGCCGTTGACTGCTATTGCCGTGGAAAAAGAGGAGGAAGAGCGGGGAGTTCTTCAGCACCGGAAGAGTGGGTTTGGGATGGAGAGCACGGATCGTTCACATATGATCCACCTATTCAACAGTTTCCTCTAGAGTCGAAAGATGATTTTGACTATGTTACCAATCCAATTAGACGGTACGACAACAGAAAGTTCAAATGGCCAAAATGCGGTCATGGCCTGGATTGCGTCGTCCAAATGTTCGACGGCCAATGCGATGGAGGTCGGCGCTTCTTCAGATGCCCAAATGGACAAGTGAGTTTTAATTCTTACTTGTTTCTCATTCACCTTTGAGTATCATCTTTAAGCCTCCTCATCTTTATTCAACATTTGCACACCTTTTTTTTACAGAATAACGAGGACCCAGACAATTGTGGCTTCACGCGGTGGGTGGATCCTAAGCCTATCAGCACAACCGTTGAATACATTAGCTACCTGCAAAACCGCATCTTCGACCTACAGCAAGAACTTGAGACGGCAACTCCATGTCAAAGCCAAGAGCTCGTGATTGGCATTGCTGGCCCCGACACCTATTGCCTTGATCCGTACTGCCCATGTCCGCACCACAAGTCAGGCCCAACCAACCCACCACCACAAGCTCCACCAGCACCACCACCACCTTACTACGGTGGTGGTGGGTACAATGACTATGGCTACTCTCAGTCTGGCGGACAGTCAAACTACAGTCCATGGGACTAGATTTCCTACCAAAACTTGGCTAAATGTTACATTCTCGTCATTCAAATGTTGCATTTTTCAATTCCCTAAAGGCATGTCAGGATTAGTACGGTGCACATATAGGTTAGTCATCATGTGTACCGAACATACCATTGCAATTTATGTACGTATGTAATTCCATTTCACTGCAATTAAGCCAATGAAGCCGGGTTCTACATCTTTACCATTGCAATATAGCTAACAAAGTACTACAATTACACAAATACTTAGTTGAAACCAACGGTTCCACATCATAGTCCACAACATACAACAAGGCATTTTCTTGCGACTGGTGAGGAGTGAGGAAATGAGAGGAAGAGGAGAAAGAAAGAGAGGACCTTTGTGTGCCCGGGGGTGAGCGCCAAATGGTGCGGCGCTCACCCCCTGCCAGGTCAGCAGAACGGGCGCGTGCCCTCGAGCTGACGTGGCAGGGGTGGGCGCCAATTGTTGCAGCGCCCAGGTGTTCAACCTGAGCGCCAAGAAAAGGGTCTATTTCTGGACATGTTTTTTCTAAGGGTCCATTTATGAAAAACTTTTTTAAAAATAGCCAAAATATAAAAATTACACTTCACCCGGACGACGTCGAAGCCCAGACGAACCAGGGTCGTCGTGCATTGGCTGAAGCGGGGCCAAAAACACATCCATCAGTGTGCGGCAGATAGAGAAACCAAAAGCAAAGCACCTTACAAAAAGCCCGCGAACTGGGAAAGCGAGCCGGATAAAGCCCAGCCCACGCAAAACGTTTATTGAGGCCACGAAAAGGAAGCCCAAACGGGAACGCAACATCAAAGCGAACTTTTTTGTTTTTTTTAGATGCATCAGAGCGAACTGGTTGAACGGTAAAGGATCCACGAGATTCAAATCACCGAGAGACGCGATTGTCTTTCTCTGTTGAAGACTACGGAGTACCTTATTTATGGCCCAGCGAGTGACTCCATCATGCAGTTTGGGTGTGTTGTACTCCTACTTCAATACTAGGGGCATGACCTTGATGCAATCATCCAAGATGGTTAGTAATTCCACATCTCGGACTACAATTCATTTGCCTCCCTTCATGCAGTTTGCTCCTCAAAGTCCATGCTCAAGGATGCAAAGTTTTGTGTTTGTTGACCCCGCGCAAGCGCATGATGCGCCAATCCGAGGGTTGGAAAAAGAGAATAACTATTGAGCCGGCTGTAGTGTCCGACCTTGTATGACTAGCCACAAGTGCTTAAGATTTGAATCATCCCTGGGCCAGCATGGCTATAATCTGAGCATATGATTGGCTGCATGAGGAAGGTCGAACACTAGGCGGACAGTGTTCAGCCTGTTCGTTTGGATGTTTTGCAGCAGGCAGCAACAACAGCTACAGTGTTCACAGTTATTTCTTCAGCAGCAGCTACAGTGTTCACAGTTATTTTCCTGCAGCCGCAGCTGCAGCCTGCCGAACAGCCTGAACTTGTCGGCTCTGTAGCATTGCTTTTGAAAACAATACAGGCAGCGCTTTTGGTCCTCGCCTAACTTCATTTTATTTTCCTTCGCAAAAAAAAAAAAATCATGCTTTTCCTTACCCTCTAGTACTATCACTGTTAAGCCTTTCGGAATCGTGCGTTTTAGAGGTAAAGTGCTAGGTAATCACATAAGCTCTTAGCATCTTTCAGGATATTTTTGGATAAAAAAGGAGCTTTAAACACGAGTTAATCTTTTTCGTTATTTTGTTTACCCTCTACCACTAGTATTCAGCTCCTTGTACCCATGCATTTTGGAGGGAAGTTGCTCAGAAATTCTCCCTTCAGTTTTTATCAGACGATTGCAAAAATTCATTGTCATGTAGTATAAAAACTGGAGGGAGAAACACTTTAAACAGGAGATCCTTTCTAATTCGCTGCTCCAACGATGCAAAATAGTGGTACATTTGAAATCAAGCATTAGATTTGATCAATGTCAAGCTGCAAAAATGGTATTGAAATGTTTTTCTAGTTTCTTGTTACCCACATAGGAGTTCGGAGTTCCCGACATAATTTTGGCGTCATTGTGAGACAAACTCTGTCGTACTGTGTTTCCCATGCCTATCCTTTTCTCAGGAGGCAGCTTGGAGGCATTTGGGCCTCCAGTCCAGACACGGGTGTGCAAAATTCAACACTCGCCTGCATGCCTGTGGAATTCCATAAGTCTCTATCGCCTGCATGCCTTTAGTTGTGATGTTAGATAGGTTGTTCAATATTATTAACTGGTAACTTTCCGCCACATGCCGGTCAGAACTGACCACTAGGAACCTCAGTACACTCGAAGGAAAAACGTACTCCTATATCATTTGCCCCTAGTGCGCAGCAACACATGCTCTGCACAATTACACTTGGTACCAGGATTGAGGAGTATGTTCCCCATTATAAACAGTACGCACTTTATAAAGTTCGAACACCTGAATGCAACTATGCAAGTAATACGAGCAAGTCAGCGCCGAGCCACCAAACAAATTGAATCTAGTCACTCAATGCTCACCTGGAATTCACCTACATTCTTCGCCGGATCATCAGTATTCTTTTTCTTGCCTCATTTCTCGTACGATGTCCAGGATTCTTACTATTATTCAGTCAACATGCGGACGCCAACTGCAGCATCGTCTGTTGTTTGCTCACGAATCGACACGCTTATGACAGACATCAACTAGAATACTAGTACTAGTGTAGATACTATACGTACCACTCCTAAACAGTGCCAGAGATCCCTCGTTTTACCCTGCGGGCTAATGAAATTTGCCCCGGTAAGTTCATTAGAATTTCTGCGCAGAATCTACAATGGCTCAGAGGACATCCTAATCGAGCACTTGTAGAGAGCAGTAATCCCCTGTGTCAATAAAGCAAACATGCCATGCCATGAAGCCACGCACGCCATCTTCCATCCAGCCAACTACCAATGCTCGTTTTCTTCTTGGCCTCGTGGTACTACAAAAATTCTCTTGCCTGCCTACCCTGCTCACACTGCGAGAATCTGCAGCTTGTCTTCCATTTCCTCATGAAAACACAAGACAACTGAGAGACGCCGAGAAGCTCACACTCGTCTCCCCTGTCTGCTTGGTTTGGTGATTCTGCTCACCAGTCTACCTCACAGTATACAAAGCCCCATCCTCCATTTTTCTCCTCCACCCAGAGTCCACCGCCAATACTCTCTCCGCAAGAAAGAAACCATGAGGACCATCATGGCGAGAAGCCCGCATGAGGGGTCCTTCTCCTTCTCCCGGAGGAACTTCAAGTGGCCGGTTCTTGGCAAGAGCAGCAGCCATGGCGCGGAGGAATGCTTCGCCGGCAAGGGCGCCGACGACGAGGACGAGGCGGCCATGGCGTTCTCCTCCAGCTGCCCGTCGTTCCACTCGGAGGACTTCGTGTCCCCGCCGCCCAAGCCGCCGCCGCCCAAGCAGCAGCAGCAGCGCAAGAAGGGCCGCACGGCGGTGTCGCGGCTGTGCACGGCGCTGGCCGCGGCCATCGCCGGGCGGCACCGTCAGGTCGGGCTCGGCGCGCGGCTCACCGGCACGCTCTACGGCCACCGCCGCGGCCACGTCCACCTCGCGTTCCAGGTGGACCCGCGCGCGTGCCCCGCGCTGCTTCTCGAGCTCGCCGCGCCCACGGCGTCGCTGGTGCGCGAGATGGCATCCGGCCTCGTGCGCATCGCGCTCGAGTGCGACCGCGCCAAGCAGGGCGCCGCCTTTCCGACCGCCGGTTCCCAAGGCGGCGGCGGCCGGAAGCTGATGGAGGAGAAGGCGTGGCGCGCGTACTGCAACGGCAAGGGCTGCGGCTACGCGGTGAGGCGCGAGTGCGGCGCCGCGGACTGGCGGGTGCTGCGCGCGCTGGAGCCAGTGTCCATGGGCGCGGGCGTCATCCCGGCGGCGTGCGGCGGCGGCGGCGAGGGGGACGTCATGTACATGCGCGCGCGCTTCGAGCGCGTCGTGGGCTCCCGGGACTCGGAGGCGTTCTACATGATGAACCCGGACAGCAGCAGCGCCGGCAACAATGGCGGCCCGGAGCTTAGTATCTACCTCCTCAGAATTTGATCGCGCGCTCGTCACGCAAGCTCACATGAACTTGCATGTTTCAAGCCGTTTTTTTTTTCTTCCTTTGCTTGTATTTTCTTTCGTGCTATGGTTCTGTTTGTTGCGTTAAAATGCATGTGCCGTACGTTTAGACCAATGTAAAATGGGAACGGAATGGAAACGTTTGTTTACAAGGTGGTAGTACTAGCGAGATTGTGAGGATGAAAGTCCAAAGCCAAATGGGCAATCATGGTTTACTCTAAGAGTGAAAGGCCATGTAGGCTAGTGGTTACAATATAAGAGCCTCAGTAGCATCTGAGGTTCTGGGTTCGACTCTCAGTGTGAATTTTTTAGGATTTAAAGGCGTTACATTTTCAGCGGTAAGCGACGTGGCCGTCGACAGCGAAGCGCCAGTAGTGACTTTGTCAATCTCGATGATTTGTCGGTTCAGTCTTCAAATATGATTATGGAGGTAGGGTTTGCGCATATACCTTCATAAGAGTTAGTGTGTGCGCGTTGTAAGTGTCTGAGTTGTACTCTATAATAAAAAAAAAAAATATACTCTAGGATGTTCCAACTTTGGCGCTGGGTTTGGGGACGAGCCAAGTGGCTAGTGGTGCACTACATGACAAGACAGAAACGTCGTGAAGATGGATACTGATGTTTGTTATCCTAACATCTATCCTATCAATACGTGGCGCGTTAAACCTCAAATTATCATCTTCAAAAGATATACATGATGTTGTTATCTCATTCTATCATTTTCAAACTTATGTTATAATGTGTAGGTAGCTAAAATTTCATTTCCTTTTCATTGACATTGTAAAAGTTTTTTATATAGAAAATGGAAATGGTTCCCGCCTATGTGTTTCCACACGTAGCATGACACTCCAATAACTACAGTCGACTATTTTTAGGTACAAAATTAAAAGTTGTATGCACGTTTTTTAGAAGGGGACACATGCCCCCTCAATTAAAAAATGTAATATAGAAACATATAAAAAAGATTAACTCTAAACCTATTATCATTGAACTTCCATTGACTATTTCACAAAGGGATGACGAAGGGATCAAAAGCCTTGCCACCACCTGCCTTCCAAGGCTTAAAGTCTTAAAGTATGTTAGATATTGATTCCCAGTTCATCTCAAATGCTAGTCAGTAAGGGTGGGGTGATTTTTTGATGATTTACCTTTTGTATCACTATCCAATAATAAAGGGTAAAGACGACCATAATAGAAGCAAACTCTCTATACAAAACTAGTATATATGGTGGTTGTATATTTGTACGACTAGTATACATCGTAACTTATCTTCAATTGTATGTGCTTAATTAAATTATGGAATCGCAAATTTGGCCTCTTACATGCACGCAGTATATCTGTAAAAGACGTATGCATTTTATAACAATGACAATGGTGTGCGATTAATAAACACATATAGTGGTATATGTTTAGTTATTTTTTTTTTGTCGTGATAGATGTGTGCCATTTGGAAAAAAAAAACGTATAAAGGTATTTTGAGTAGCAATTTTTATAACAATAATATACGGTAATTTTCTTTCTTTTTTGACTAATAATGCAATTTTCAGGCCTTGAATACCAACATGGTAGCTCCAAATAGTAAGATCATACTCCCTCTATTTTATATTTATTGACGTTCCGGCAGCAATAGCTAGCTTCAACAATTGGCCACTGGAGGTTACAATCAGGATCACACAAATAAAAAAGGTTTGTCAACATACATGAAAGCACAAAGCACAATCGGATGATTGAAACAAAAGGTGCACTAAATGCAATTTACGAAAAACATTTACCTAACTAAAGACCTCTTGGAAACAATTCAAAATTGAACGTTCGAAATATATGACAAACTTTGTCAGAAACTGTACTTCTCAGTCCGATGATCTGTGTCATTGTTGCCCATGCGTTTGATGCGGCTTCTATGCATGGATTGGCGCCAAAGCCTGGGTGCGCTGGCTAGGTAAGACAAGACATTCCTCACTTGAACCCACTAATCAATTAAGATCTCAGTTAACGAAGCAGGCAAGTTATGATGACCTGAGACGTGCTAAGCTCGTGCTATCATTCGATGTGGCTCGTGAAGGACAGCATGCGGCGCTGCCCATGAAGCGATGTGCCTGCTAGACCCGGCTCGACAGCATCTGAGTCCTATTCGTTGCGAGCAATGGGAAAGCGGGGGAATGTTGACGGATCGGCAGGTAGGACAAGTGGACAACGCTAAGCCGCCCTTTTTTAATGGTAAAGCAGGGGGATCTGCTGCCATAAAACGGCAGCCGTAATCATGTCGAAAGCACCACGCTGGCTCTAACAAGCACTAAAACTTTGGTGGCGCGTGAGCTCGATGTCTCGAACAGGACAGTTAGGGACATATAGGAGATTCTGTGCCCATAAACAAGGGAGTAGTACTTGGCATTGGCTTTCAGCTCCCGTAAACGGTTATTAAAACATTGAATTTTACTGCGTTTTAGTGGAACAATAATCAGCAAGACAAATTATGGAGGACCCGAAACTACAGTGCAAACGACCGGGAAGTGGGTAGTTCATGGACCAGTGGTAACCGGCTGTGTAAGTTGACAGATGTCTCATTTTACCTTTGCCGCGCCGATCTCCAAGGCAAACGACTGCATGCTCTGCGGACTGCATGCCCTTGCCTTGCCGTGGCCCAAAGAGCGCCAGCCAGAAACCTGCAGCAAGTGGCAGTGGCAGTGGCCAGCCAGCAGTCGGTTCTCTTCACAAGTCACAACAGCGCAAGGCGCGAAGCCACCCGCGGCTGCGATCTGCTCGCGACCTACGGCCCGGCCCACGCCTCTCGTTTCATCACTGGTGGGATGACCGGCCGTTCCAAAGCCTAGCGCGTACCACCCCTGCAGGCTCATGACTGCAAAATTTTGCTTTTCGATGATGGGAGTGGAGAGACTCCGAGTCACTCGTCCTGCCTGCTGCTGGCTTTCGGGACTTGACTCACGGACCCGTCATGATTTTAGTATTATTATCGCTGTCACTTGTGTCGCGTGAGCGACATGATTGGTGGCCAATGTCGCCGTGCTCTTTCGGCCTTCTGCTCGACACGGTCCTCGATAAAGAGCCCAGTGTAACATCGCTCGGTACATCCACCACGACACCTTTTCTTCTTGGTACTACTCCGTTAAACCGTACTCCTACGAGGCGGGCACGATGCGACTGTGAGGCTTGCCTGACATCACGTAACAAAGGCTGAAGGAGTATACGATCAGCTTAGAACCCTGGTGCAAACCACCAAAGTCAAGAATTCTTTACCATTTTAACTTCTATTTATTCAGGAGCATCAACTGCATCACCTTCTGGAAATCGCCGGCGTGCAGGCTTCCACAGTTCCACTGGTGCATGAATGGAATCGAATCGAATGCCTAGTCCTCTCAAGTCTCCAAATATTCCAAGTTCCCGACCTAGTTGGGTTTGATTACATTCGTTGTCACATGAGCATCGATCTCAAGGCTTCCCTGAAACATATCGAACTGAAGAGCGATCTGTTCGATTTAATCTGCTTCGAATCACGAAAGGAAGATAGACCTTCAGGTTCTTTTATTCCCTTAACAAGAACAAAAAAGACCGTTACCTCGTAGGCAGCCTCAAATTTTATAATCAGTTTTCTCCCCTAGAAGTTCTTGAAAAAATTGTACTGAAATAAAAGATTCTAAAGAAAACATGTCACCAATTTTTAAAGATCTGTGAGACGGAGAAAAATGAAATCATGAGCTGCATTGGGCCTCTACCATCCTGTGACAGTGAGTGCTGCTCTGGAATATAGATGGGCTTCGCTTCTTTCTCGAGAATGGTGGCCTAGATTTGAAGAGAGTGGAGCATGTAAACCCACGCGACCACACCTGTTCCACGCACCAGCAGCCACCAAACTTATGGGCAGCAGGCAAAACGCACTTATACTTTGCATAACCTCCATCACCTTTGAACCTTCTTGGACCCACTGCGTAATGGAGTCACGGAACGGAATAATAGTTCTGAATCGTTTCCAAAGCGAGCTTCACATCCGGTAAATGAACTCGCATCCTCCCAGGCACCCAATTCTGTAAAAATAAAAGCAGCCAACTGCATTGGTTCGTGTACAGAACAAGCTGCAATAATTCAGGACACCTTTATTCTTGCACATCTGGGATTTGTATTCTCCAAACTTTGACGTACAAGAACAGCCTATAAATACCTCGTCCGAGGCGTTCCCAATTCATCAGGTCTAAGTCCAAAGCAGGTTAAGCATCAAGCCGTGTTAGAACAGAGTAGCATAAGAACTATGGCCTCCCTGAAGGCTGTGAAGCCCGCCGGACAAGCAGGGCAGGCCAAGGAGCCAGCACCCAAGCTCAGTGAGACGGTGACAAAGCCGTCTGCTGCAAAGGGTGGCGTCAAGAAGGCTGAGCAGAAGCCCCGGGAGCCAAAGAAGAAGGCATAGAACTTTCAGCTCAGTCATATATCATTATCATTGCCGTTACCTTATGTCCTTGTTTTGACGATTTAATACTTCAAATGAAACCAGGCTAAGAGCAGCAAGCCAGCAGCAGCAAAGAAGTGACGATTGAAGCAAGAGAAAGGGGGTCTCCATGCTATGTTATGACTTATCCAGTCTTTACCATCGTTTGTCTTCCATGTGATGTCATGGACTCATGATCATGCATGTATTTACTTCTAAAAAATTGCATGTACCAATCATCGCATAGGTATCGACGATGTGTGCATCCTCCTGTGATTAATACTAAAAATAAGATGTTGTAACTGTGCCATCTTCATTTTCCCTCTTGATGTTTTAGTGACTTGCACTCGTGGATGTGGTGCTTTGTCCAAGTTTCACTGGGCAACCACAACAATACATGTACTGATCACCTGAGTCCTAAGAAACTACCTGAAAAATAGAACAAATCCACGATAAGCATTTCATAATGAGAAGAATCGCTACGCAAGAACATCAACAGGCACGTGAAACACACACACGCACGCACGCAGCCAGCAAAAACAGACAGTAACACTGGTCACAATATAAACTTGGATATTCGCAAAAAAAACAATATAAACTTGGATGGTTGCAGTCATCCATCATAAATACTGAAACGGTGGGTGTAGGATAGAATCATGCAGTTGAGTAATTGAAGAAGAACCGTCTGCACAGTTGCCACAATTAGAGAATAGCGTAGAACTATAGTTCGCTACAAGAATCTCAATGTAAACCGAACATACATATTATTTATGAAAATTAGAATATTACAACACATACTTACAGGTCTTTGTAAGTGATATAAACATAATATTCTTTACATAAATTAGAATATTACAACATGTACTCACGGGTCAATGTAAGTAATATAAAACACAGCATCATATACAACTTCAAATAAACAAAGGAAAAAAGGGTGCAGTTTGCACCCGTGGAACTCCTGCCTATTGTATTGCTTACCTTCTACAAGTTCCACATGGAGCTCTACAGTCTAGAGCGCCAAAATGCAGGAAGAACAGAAAAGAGGTTTCCTTGACCATATCCAATCAGTCAGTAGCTCGTCCAAACAAATTTTCTCAGCGGGCACATTCTATTTTGTCCATGTGTACTATCATATACATCATTATGTACAACTTCGCAGAAAAGAAAAGCTTCTTTCCAATAACACGTCCCAGCTTCAAGTCCCACATAGTAGAGTATTACAAGGCCAATGCAAGGAAATAAGAGTTTTCCCTTGCCTGATCCAATCCAAACAATGGTCACCCCGTGCCCTTTCCTCATGTGAAGGCGCAAAATCCACAGATGCAAGCTTGGCCATTGCGCAAAATCCACAGATGCAAGCTTGGCCATTCTTTACATTATGGATTTCGCATACAGATGTCTATGAAATAACATCTGCAACCAAACCTTTGGAAAAAAGAAGAAGAAGAAATCACTTAAAAATGCAACTGAGTTCTTTCTGTGGGTACAAATAATGCATGATATGGAAAGTTGATGTAATGAATCCTGATGTTTCTGTTGTATTGTATAAGACGATGGTTCAAAGCATTCAAATTGCCTCATCTGTACTAGTATCTTCTACAGGAGAAGTGTACTGAAATAATAGGACAAAGCATAAATGCTAACTCCCAAACATCTAAATATTCTGTCTGTTGAATTTGCTAACATATGAAAAGTATGCAACAGCGACAGCGTAAGGCAAAAGGATTTGTGTGTGAACAATAATTACCTGCTAGAAGGGACTGACTCGACGGGCCAACTTTATTTGCCACTCGAAAACCAATCGCCTTGGAATGGGTGCCAAAGCAATCTTTTGACGTGCAATTGGATCATCGGCATGAATAACATTCAAGATGTCTTCTACCAATGGATCCCTTCCACCCCTAAGAGGGTCCTATGAAAAATGTAAAGTGAAAAGCTATAATTCTAACCGTATATACTTGGGTGAAGTACCAAAATAAAATAAAATTCTGCAGCAATTTCCAGGCCGTTGAGTTAGTTCTCACCACACTAATCAAAGAAATTTGAGAAATAAAGCGACACAATTTTTCTCTCAATTTCAAATAGCAGAAAATACAACAAAAAATTTGATACAGGCATCTTGAGGCGAGCTTTTCCATCAAACCTATAATTCCCAAATATCACTCACTACCAGTTTTGAATCATAAGAAATATGCCATATCGAGTTTCTCTATAAATTTCAACATGTGTTTCCATAAAATATCCTGCTGTTCTTGCAAGGATGTGCATCCAAACACTCGAGTTCAACTTGACAAAAGATGTGTTCATAAGAAATATGGTAAAGACACATTGTGGCCATGTGATCCTTACAATGAAATCCAAGTGCCTGTGAATTTATCCAATCAAGTTACATGAAAACCTCCAGGGGAAGGTCTTTCTGTAAGTGCCGGCAACACATTTGTTAATAAATTAGATAACAGACATTACTTTCCTCTCACACATAAAATGATCCAGCATTTCAACATATTTTACAGCAAGACTCACTTTTACCAGTCAAGAGGTGTGAACTAAACAACTCTCCATGTATCAATATAACTAGATCCTGAAGTAAATATGAAAGTTGCTTGGAGAACATTAAACCAATTTGCAAGGGAAAAGGGACACATTTTTTATTCATAAAGTAATACTGTTACTTAAAATTGTACAATTTTCGTATAAACAAAGACTCATAAAGGCGGAATAGTGACGAAGATGTAAAAAGAAATATTTCACTATCAACATTCAATACAATATAAGTCTGTATGTGAAAAAATATAATAGCAACCTTGCTATTATATTTGTACCTGTAAAAATATAGATATGGTACCTGTAAAAATATATCTGTATGTGTTTTCCCTTCATACAATAGCAACCTTGCTTGAGCACCAATTTTTTGGAGGACATCAACAAAAGTTTGACTGCACATGAAAGAAGAGCATAGCTGGTACTGTCAAGCTGAGAAAGCTTATCTTTGTTTCTGAATGGAAAAAAGCTTAAACAACTGATCAATCAATAGATCATACATCCGAAAAGAGAACAACATCACAGTAGAAGGAGAAAACAAGGATTTCCTCTGATCCATAATATAAGTCCATTAGGGCATTGACACGGTCCCCAATATGACACTTTGACTAAATATATCTATAATGTCAAGTTTTATAGTATGAAGTAATTTTTTCATTATATATCTGATAAAATCAACCTCATATTATGCTATACAGTTTTTGGTTATTGATGGTCAAAATTACAAAAGTTAGACTAAGGACAAACCTAGACTTATATTAGGGATCAAAGGATGCAATTGTTTATTTGACAACAGATAAAATAAGTAGCAACCAAGTTTTCTCTGAATATTTAAACCAGTGTTATATTTGACGAGACAATATTCTGTAAAACATGGACATTGACGTTTTAGTGGGAATAATACCCCAGGTTGCAAGTATTTATCCAAAAGTACTATCCTCTGCAGTCTACAGTCAATCTCCACATTTATCATAATTACAATCACCACATTTATCATAATGACAATCACCATATTTATCATAATAATAACAGGCATCCATTTTGTAAAGCAGCTATGCAAAACTTGTTTTGATAACTACAAAATGGATTGCACAGTAATAACATTTCCTTCCACATAATGGCATGAAAATGCATTAGAAATTGTGCCCATATGGAACTCTAGCTTTACGCAAAATTTCGCCTTCAGTTTCTTTTATAAAAGAAACATCTGTAGGAGGAATGTCAACAAACCTGGCAGATGATGGAATTGAATAATCTTCCGTTCCATGCATTAAAACAATAAGAGGCAGAAGAGCTATAGTTTCTGCACTTGACTTCTTGGCAACAATTTCAGGAGAATAACGTGACAATGATTCCTCTCCTTCCATTATGCTGAAATTGTTGTTCAAATTTTTTTCCTTAATGTTTGTGCATAGTTGTCACGAGATAAATGGATAATTCCCATAGCAAAGTCATAACAATACCTGAGAAATATTGAACGGTGAAGACCACGCTCATTGAAATGGTCAACCAAATTATGGATGTTGTATCTGCAAAAGGCAGGAATAAACCCAAGTCATATAGGTGCAATGTGATGATGAGATTATTAGGTTTGTTTTCATGTTTTACGAAAGTCCACAAATATGTCAGATTTGGTTTGCATATCAGAAAGTGGGTTTTATCAATGTAAGAACATCTTGAAGGTTCACAAAGGAGAATTTTATGTTTCACCACCATCAATTGGTGACACACAATGTGCTGAAGATTGACCATTTAGCTATAAACTATACAGAGTTCAAAAGGCATATTCCTAAAAAACCATGAAAACTGGCTAAGGAGGGAACCTCAGATCTCACCCTCCAGATAAACCAAAATATGCTTTAATTTGAGTAACACTCCAAGAGATAGGTTGCCGACTTGATTCCTTTACTGCCTGCTCCATGAGGGCACATGCTGCGATATGTGCACCAGCTGACTGACCCATCAAGTAGATCCTACAGAAGTATCAAAATACCGCACAAGTTAGTGTTAATAGAGGGACCAGAACTTGCGTGCATGTTGTCCCAATAAAAAAAAAAAAACTTGTGTGCACGTATAACCAAAGGTAACATGTACCTAAAAAAATGAAGGGTATAAAGATACATCATCAACAGAGTGAAAAAGGATGAGTGTTAGATACAGCTGGAACAAATGGGGTCAACTAATGTGTTCCAAGGCAATGCAGCGATCAAGACAAAGTAAGCTTTCCAGCTTGGAGGTTCTCATCTAGCAACTATTTTTGAACGAATAAGAATTGGTACATACACAATTTCAGTCAATGACTAACCGAATGATGGCTCTTGACATGCAATGCAACTATCAATAATTTACATGCAAGTTAGAGAAATTAAAAAAGTTGCTTGCTTACTGATTAGGATCTCCTCCGTAACTGGCAATGTTATTACACACAAACGAAATTCCCTGAGAGGCATCCCTAACCATGTCGCCTATTGTACCTTGGGGAAAATTTCTGCAAGGATTATTTGAATCGGGTCAGGCAAACAAAGATAGAGGGGAAACATACACAATCCCTCATTATTAGTCTAGTGACCACAACAAAAACAGTGAGCACCTGTAATCAATGCAAGCCACTATTATTCCTCTCTCCGCCAATCGTCTTCCAAGAAGGGCACCCCAGGCCTTGTAACTTAAAAGATATAAAAAAAAAAGTTCATCAACAAAGATAGCCATGGCAGCTTTGCTATAGTACCTTTTTTTAAAAAAAAAAAAGAAAAAAAATCTTAGTACTAACCCAATAATCCAAGCACCACCAGTTACAAAGGCCACGACTGGACAGGGTCTGCTGTTATCTTTTGGTATGTACAAATCCAATCTGTACAGTTTAATATTCATTAGATTCAATCATCATGTTAGTGAACAGTAAACACTTTGTTTATACAGTTTTGGGGCTTTTTTTTTTTTTGATGATGTTACCTGTTTCTGGGTTGGTCTCCATATACTATACTTCTACGGACCTGGCTTGAAAAGAAATAGTAATATCCAACTGTAAACCAAGAAAATAATATTTGAGAATGACAGTGATATCCTAATCTTATGAAAAGCCTCGAGCATTCTGTGTACCTTGTATAAAACCAGGCATAAGTAAAATTGCATAGATTGTGAGGGCAAGAAGTTGTGACATCCATCGGTAACCTACCCTGAATAACAGTAAACATCAGAAAGAATATCAAAGCAAACAGTAATGCTATGTATTAATTATTAAAGCATTCGTGCAAAAGGATTAACTCTGCCAACGAGTTTTGAAGTATGAACTATGAAGGCATATACAAAGTGTTTCCAGTATAGTGAGTAGATCAGTTGGCAGTAGGCATGTCATTGTGACACTTTTAGCACTCGAAGGAGTGTACTGCTATGCTACTGAGCTTGTCTCTGTACTCGCGTTAGTATCTTAATAAAAGCGTACAAATGCTCAGTGAAATTACTTGTGGTGAGAACCTCATCACGTGCATGAACAACGGTTTTTGGAACAAAGGTGTATAACTCACTTTATGAGGCAAGAAAATGGCATTATATCACAAAATTCAGCAGCGAGTTTGACTCAAGTACATGTCTGCCCCCAACCCAATGCCCGCTTATATATACCCTCATTATTTTAGCTATTAGTATGTCACCAACAAGCTGGCCACATGACTAATCTACTGAAACAAACAGTACATCGTGGCTGCATAAGAATGGAAGAATGTCATATGCTCGGGAACCAAATGGACAATGAAACGTGTCCAAGAATTCCGCTTAGAAATAATTATGTCAGAGAACAGCATAGTCCGCACGCCAGGGAAACCCATAACAACCGAGCAGAGTCTCCGCAAAGGCGAAACTACAACTACTATTGCCCCGTTGTAGATAAAGCTCCACACGCAATTGTATCACCCGCACTCACGAAACAGACTCCGCTTACTCCTCTGTGAAAGCTGCGTTCGAGAGTCATCCACACCGAGAGCCTTCCCAAACTTTGAGCGTGCTTTCCTTCCTGAAATAGAGTCCCGCGGCCCCTGTAGCATAGCATCGAGACCAGACCATCACCACCGGGTGCCGGGCGGGTTGGTTGCATCGCGTAATCCGTCGTCCTTGACTAGAGTGATAATCGATCGTATCGTCGATGCGGGGTTGACGATGAGACGAACTAAGCTCTCCGAAGTCATCGATCGAGACGGCGAGAGGAAAGGAGCAGAGCGAATTACCCGAGGTACTTGAGGAGGCTGAAGGTGAGGCGGGAGACGAGGTACGTCTCGGAGGCGGCGTGCCCGACGTCCTCGCGGAACGAGGACGACTGCCGCCTGAGTTGGCCGCCCCGGGCGCCTGGGGGCCTCGGCCACGCGGACCGCACGGGCGGCGTGGAGGGGCGCCGGCGGCCGGCTGAGTCGCTCCGCGCGAGGAGCGCGCCCGCCTCGTCGACGGAGGCCCGCATTGCGGTTGCGGGGACAACGGCCGGCGGCCGCCCTGGCGGTGGTGGGGTGGGGATATTCGAATTGGCTTTCGGCCGGGCGCGGGCGGGTGGGGCTGGGCGGGGAAGCGAGCGGGGGCGGGAGGTGGTGGGGCCTAAATAAGCCGGAGGCGGGCGGGGAGCGGCGCGAGTGCGTGACGAGAAAGAACGCGTTGGGGTGTGGAGCAGCGGGCGCAAGCCGGCCGAGCGGAGCGCAGCAGCATATATGGCGGACGGACACCAAAGTTTGTGTTGCTTCCGGCATCCGCATCGTTCCCGCTAGGGGGCAGGCGGGGCTTTCGGCGCTCACGTTCCATTCAAAAAGGTTGTCGTCGCATCGTTGAAACTAAAGTTCGACACTCCCATGCCGACGGTGACGCACGCCTTGCCTTGCCCGGTCGAGATTTTGCCCCGCTGGTACCAACACGTATGTTCGCGGCGCCGTAGGGTGCACACATGGCGGTCAGGCAGTCGACCCGCGACGCCCCCGGTGTATCGCCACCATAAAACAAGAACAGAAACTACGTTTTCAAACATCGTTGATCTTTTTTTCCGCCGTAATTTGATGGACCAGACTCGAACGGGTGTGCGCCTACCTGCCTCGATACGCTGCCGTTTTGTATGGGCGAGAACGGTAGGTGGCCGGGCCCGGACAGATATTGCCGGCGTGCTGCCAAAACCGAGCTGCGACAGGGAGAGAAGCGAATCTTGCAGGTTCTAGAGCTGGCTGCTCTGTTCGCCAAACGCTATAGCTGGCTCTGGGGCGGCGGTGAACGCGGTCGCCGGCCGCATCAGGCGCGGTAGTGGGGCCACGACCGCTCCCCGCGTCGATACGTGCGCCGCGCCACACGTCGGCCCGGCGTGATTTGGATGGAAATGGACGCACGGCTGGCGCTCTGGGTGGGTCGTGTCGCGCCGGACCTCAATAAACAAGTTACTGGCCACACGTTGTTGTAGAGATGCTGGAGGCTGGAGCTTGCCGAGACGGGCTGGCCCGAACAACTTGTGCCAGGCTGGGTGGGCTGGCCGAGTCCTTCACCAGGCCGATCTAGGCTGGATTGCAACAGGCTCGGACAAGCCTTTTTGTTCCCTGGCCTAAATTTTCCCTCTTCAGAGGAAAAGCAACCGCTATTTTCTTTTCTTTTTTTTTCTTTTTTTTTGCGAGGAAGCAACCTCTGTTTTCAGTTTTCACATGTAGACTTCGACGCTCATTGAGCAAACATGTGATGCTTTGCTAACTCTGATTTATTCGAAGATGCTATTCTTTTTTAACTCCAACCAGACCTCTGATTTCGGTGCTTAGCACACCTCAGCCATTTTCGATGCTCCTTTTAGCTCAAAGAGGCATCTTGATCGAATATATCCTGTATCCATACTATAGTTTTAAGTATTGACAAGTGACACATCTAGTCTTTATATGAGGATACGAGCTCCCTAACAATTTTTAATCATTGCTGAGCCAAGCATAAATAGACATGAGTATATTTAATAGGACATGAGTACGACTCCACTACTAGTGCATGTTCACAATAGTGTTTTTCGCTCTTTGTGTTCTTTTAACTAGGTGATTCCCCGCGCGTTGCTGCGGAAGTTAAAACAATGACATCAGAAAAATTTATATAGTTGATGAAAGTACTAATTTGGTAGAGAAGATTGAAAGTACCAAAGAACATTATTACTACTACCACCCAAAAAAAAAAAGAAATATATACACATGTTCTTGATAGGCAAGGAGAGACCTTTGGCCAAACGTGCGACAACTCAGTTTTACAAAGTGCAGCTATGTGAATCTTTTTACTCGCAAACAAAAAAAATTCTCTTCTTTTCTTATAAAGGATTAGTGTGATATGTGGTACATAACCAAATTTACTACGATTATGTACGGAGATTCAGGAGTTTCTTCAAATAACTGAACAATTGTAAGAGGCTTGTAGCCCAATCGGACACATGGAAACAATGGGTTTTGTTTCCTGAGAGAGGCATTTAAGAATTCAAAGCAAATGGTAAGGAGGCATTTAAGAATTCAAAGCAAAATCAGTTTAGTTCGACAATAGTGTTATTATACCATCGAAGTATTGTCAAACAACATTGTGTGCCACTATATATTGGTACATACTGATTTCGAAAAAGTGCAAAATAAGCCCAACAACTGATCAGTTTTGGGAAACGATCATACAGGGCACCAAAAATTTAATGTGTCAGTGCGAACACAAACTGATGATTAATTGAAGAAACTATATGGGACTGGGAGAAACAAATGGTGACGGATCTGTAGTGATGATTGATTGAGAATTGTTGAGAGCTGGGACTTGAGTTCGAGATGACCTTGTTGAAATATAGTTGGCGAAGGCGGGTGCAGTGGTGCTGGTGAGCACACGCATTGTACTGAAGGGGACTGCTATGGATGGATGCGAGCAATGAAAAGAAATAGAAGATGAGGCGAAAGAAGTGGTGCGGTCTCGGATGTGGAAGGAAGAAGACACTACCAATATATAATCTCCGAAGAATGAAACAGCCCGAGTAAGATCAATCAATCCGTTACAACAATAAAGAGGCAGGAAGGGAAACGGCACAATTAGTGGGTGCATGCAGCATGGCTAACCAATTCACCACTCATGGCCAATAACTGGCCATCATGGACCATGGCTTATACGTTTTCTGCATCAGGTTATTGGTAATCTGACGGCGAGATGCAATGGAATAAGGAGCATCCAACGGCTCTAATTTCCAAGTGACGTGGCTCAACGTGATGCCTGCTTTATAGCAATAGATAATCTTTAGTGGGTTGTGTTTATATAGTATATATATAGATAGGACATCAACACGTATCGAAACGTAACGTGAGGGTGCCATCCTCGTCTGACCAGATCAAAAAGCGTCCATGACTTTTTGTTTCTCGACTTGGCCCTAGCGCCGTCCTCGCCCGCGTCCACGGAGCTGCAAACCGCCGCGCCGTCCTGTTCCGCGCCCCTGTCCGCGCGAGACACCAGCAGACCGCATTGTTGCGTCGTCGAACACCATCCGTCTCGCGGAACTCACGCCTCGGCTAGCAGACGCCGGCACCGGGCGCGCCCGCGGATGCCTAGGCCCCACGTGCAGCTTCTGTTTAACGTACTCGCCATCCTCCGAGACGCCCGCCTTCCTGTCCCGCAGCAGCTTCGCGGCCATCTCGACCGCGGCGTCGGCGTCGTCCGTCGCCAGCAGCTTCCCCGCAATCTCGGCCGGCGCCGCGTCCACCTCCCGCAGCAGCGCCTCGATCTCCGGGAAGAGCGGGTGGGCGTCGCCGACGCCGTGGTACGTGGCCGCGAGCTCCTTGAAGGCGCCGAAGCCGCAGTAGCCCATGTGGACGTGCATGTCCATCCGGCCCGGGCGGAGCAGCGCCGGGTCGAGCCGGTCCATGTGGTTGGTGGTGAAGATGAGGATGCGCTCGTGGCCGCTGCTGGACCAGAGCCCGTCCACCATGCTGAGCAGCCCGGACAGAGTGACCTGCGCCGGCATTGGCAGAGATGATGCACAGTTGGTAAGCGACAGACATTGGCAAAGATGATGCACAGTTGGTAAGCGACAGAGTGACTCGATAAATGTTTTCTAGCGAAGACGTGCAAGCCGTGTTCTTGTTGTCTTGTATATGTAGTGGATAGGGACAATGGAATTATAGATGAAAACTTTAAAAGCGAAGAGGTTGCTTTGTGTAAAATTGCAATTGCTACTTTACTTTCTTTCGTAAAGCTAATAACACATGCCAGCACCATGAGAGCATAGTTCAGGAAAAGGCATGGCTTTGTCTTAAAATTTTTTATTTAAAGCAAAGTCCTGTGCTTAATGGCCCCCACTATGTATTTGAAATTCCGTCCTTTTGTTTTAACTGATGAAAAAGTAGCTGAAAAATATCGAGGTATTGTGCATGCTGACTGTTCAAGTGGACTGAACAATCACTACTGTATCGAGTCTGACTAACCTTGCGATTCTTGGAAGCCGGGCTGCTCTCGTCGGAGCCTTCGTCAGGACCCCTCCGCGGAGCCGTTGCCAGCGCGCAGTCGACGTCCTCGACCAGTAGAATGGACCTATTCTTCATCCGAATCAGAAGCTTCCTCAGCTCAGTGTTCGACCGGACATTTCCGATGTCGAGGTCATACACGTCGAATCGGAGGTGGTTGGAGATCGCGGCGACCAGGCTGGACTTGCCGGTCCCTGGCGGCCCGTGGATGAGGTAGCCTCTCTTCCACGCCCTCCCCGTGCGCTCGTAGTACTCCTTCCGGCCCAGGAACCTGTCCAGGTCGTCCACCACGTCCTGCCGCAGCGCGGCGTCCATGGCCAGCGTCGCGAACGTCGAGGCGTTGCGGAGCCTCACGGTCCGCCACTTTCCCCACTCGTTGCTGTACAGCTTGGCCTGCCGCTGCTCCCGCGCCATGGCCTCGGCGCGGGCCATCACGAACGGCAGGTAGGCGCCGAGCACCGTGTCCCTGTGCCGCGCGTCGAAGCTGAGCCTGAACGCCTCGCCGGACGCGCCGCCCTGACCCGCCCGGTGGCGGCCACCGCTCCGCAGGCGCCACGTCAGCTCCGCCCCGTCGAACACGTCGACGACGGCCGTGCCGGGGCGCATGGCGAACGTGATCTGGTCCGCGCCGGCGCCGGCGCCGCGCGGCAGGCTGGCCTTGATCACCGGCGGCACGCCGGGCGCCGCGGCGAGGAGGGTGGAGACGTACGCCCTGGCCGCGAGGAAGACGCGGTTGTAGTAGGCGCCGTCGAACTCCTCGATGACCAGGGCGTGGCGCCGGGAGGAGGGCGGCGGCAGGAGGAGCAGCGAGCCGATCAGGGGCGTTCCGGCCGGGAGGAAGTCGGCCGCGACCCGGCGCAGCAGCATGGCCGCGCCCACGACGGACGTGGCGGCCGTGATGGCGCTCTTGCACCGCTCCAGCGCTCCGTTCGACGGCGACGCCATGGCGCGGACAGCAGCTGTTGTGTCGCTAATCCGTGTTGCTTTGGTTAACCTTTTCGAGGATCATAGGACAGGATGAAGAAATGGAAGGGAGTCGTCGCATTCGTCAACGTGTGCGAGGTCGGTTGCAAAGGAGTTGGTGTTGGTTGGATCATTACCTGTCAGGTCATCAATGGCCCCGACCGGTGCGTGCCATCGTTTGTGGAGCAGGTGTTGATTGGGTTTCATGTTTCATGTTTGCGTTCCGAAAGGGACCTGATTGACCTGCTGAGAAATTTCTCTGTCCCTTCGTATGTAATCGCCGTGTGAAGCACTTCATCAATCAATCAATTATCAAAACGACCGCAAAGACTTGCACAGTGAGGGCACAATCTGACATGGTAAGATCCAATTAAACAGTTCAACTACTACTGAAAGAACCAGGTGTTATGGAAGTCTTTGCGACAAATGGTTGGGTTTTTGGGATCGCCTCTGTGTTTGTTAAAAATATTAAAAATATTCTTCATCACGGATCGCCGAGTTCGTTTTCCATACCCGATTCCAACCCGTTCCTTTCACATATTAAAAAACAAGAACGCATGGCACAAGATGTAGAAGGGAGTTCTCCTCTCATTAACCATACTAAGCGTACAATGCTTTTTTATATAGGGTGTGTTTGGTGCTGCTTTTTGCACCGGCTTATGCTGCAGCTTATTGCCTTTTTCGTACTGTAGCTACAATGTTTTCACTGTTCACTGGCAGAATAAGCCACAATAAGCAGCATTTGGGGTGCTTTTTTCAGCTTTTTTCACTGTAGCAACAGTGATTTTACTGTAGCGCGTGAATAAGCAGGTGAAGAAGCTGGTGGAGAAGCCGGTGCCAAACAAGCCCATAGTCTAACTCTTCAAGTGTATTGTCTAAAAAAAACTCTTCAAGTGTATATTTGGTATGAGCTCATTTAATTCTTTTAATTAAAGGATTCTTCAAAAAATATAGCGCCTTTCAGCCTGTTCGCTGCGCTGTTCTGCAGCTGTTTACTGTAACTGCTGATGGTAAAAATAAAAAAGAACAATGTAACGGATGTTGAAAAAATAACTATGAGGCTGATGCCGCCGGCTGCAAAGTAGGACTGCCGAACACACCCTTAATTAGTGTTTTACTGCTAATGTGTCGTTTGTGGTTTTATTCGTGCCTGTAATAATGACAACTACATACATTCGCCGATGCAGAGATATTAAAATATATTTAAAAAACATTGCAGCAGCTACCATACAACGTTGTTGCAACTTAGTTTAATAAAGACAAGTAAAGAATGACAAACACAAATTCAAATGATTTAAGTGGAACGGATTAGCAGTGCTGCAGTGTTGGTGAGTCAGCAGGTGGAAAAGGTGGAAAAGGCGAGGAGAAAAATAGATAAGAAGATAAACCCACAACGCCCGCCTGCACAGAATATTCGGAAACCCGTACCGCGTAGTACAGAGCAGTGCAGTGACACCTCGAGGGGAACGGCACCCGGACGCGCCAAGAATCGCCGCAGGCCCCTGGGCTGCCTGGGCCGTGGAGCAAATGGACGAGGCATCTTCGTCGTCCTGGTCGTCCACGGCGGCGGCGGCGGCGGCGTACGACTACGAGCGTGATCCCCGGTGGGCGGCGTACCGGGCCAGCCTCCCTGTGCCGCCGCACCTCTTCTCCCACCCCCACGTCCGCGCACACCTCCAGCACAAGTTCTACCGCCGCTTCGTGGTAAGTAGTACTCCCTCCGTTCAACTTTATAAGGCGTTTTGACTTTAGACACGGAGATTAAGGAGAAGTAAAAAAAAGTAGATGCACAGAAAACAAAGAAGAGAGAGATAGAGATAAGAGTTGTGTAGAGAAGAGAGAAAAGTGCTTCGGGAAGTGAGAACGCCTTATAATTTGAGAAAACTTGATAAGGCTAAAGTGACTTATAAAGTTGAACGGAGGAAGTAGTACACCGCAGTTCGCTTTCTTCCCCTCTGCTCCTACGACTAGCCTCTCGCGACCTGCATTTGAGCTCGGCCGCCGCATCTCCGCCGCCGTCGCGTTGTCTGCCCTGCCCCCTTCGTGCGCCGGCTCGGGAATTTTCGAGATCTAAAAACGCGGTTGCTTTCACTCCTCCCACTCGAATTCCCCTCCTTTTCCCTCGGTCACACAAAATTGCGAAAGAAAAAGAAGACGGGAACGGGTATCTTCGAATTTCCTGATCCGTTTTGCGATCTGCCCCCCTGAACTGTCCGTAATCACGAGGCCCGGCACCGTCGCTTTCGCCGTGCCATGTGAGGCGAGGCAAGTCACTAGCGGCGGTCAGTCAGAGCGAATAATAAACTGCCTGCTGCGTCGCCAGGGAAACTTGCGCAGGGAAGAATTGCGAAAGAAGAGGGGGGAGACAGACAGGGAGGGGTCAGTCGTCTTCCTCTGTCCCCGTGCTGCCTTTGCTTCGGAGCCTTGCCAAGTTTAGATTCGAGGAGGGCGGCTCTTTCTCCCGCTTCTTGCCTGCCCTGCTTGCATCGGAACACGGGATTGGCTCAGTTCCAACAGTGCGGGCCGGAATTATTTTACGCAGGTTAGGTTTGCTGCTTCTCTCACTCTGTCCCCTCCCCTGCTTCTGTTTTGTATCTATGCCTTGCTGGTGCGAATCCCCAAATCTGATTTGGCTCCCCGCATTGCGCACAACTGCCGCCGCTGCTCCCGCCGTCGCCGCACAAACCTGAATTCTCTGGCTGTAATTTCTCTTTTCCGCGAGAAGGGTGGGGTTGATGATGCGTGCGGGGATCGTGAAGGGGGAGTGTAGGATGGAGGGAGCTGCGCCTAGCTTCCGAGAGGATGGGGTGGGGAGGCGTTAGACTCTCGATTCTTTTGCCTATGCTTTCCTTTTTATGCATCTTGTTCGTATGGCGGCGGAGGTCCCTTCTTTCTTCTGTTTCCTTTAAGCAATTCAGTGCATTTTTGCCTTGTTTTGGATATCTCGCAGTCGCAGAGAGTCATCCTGTCTGCTCAAGCTTTCCTGAACTGAAAGTGTTGCAAGTTACAGGTTGAGTCTTTGGTTTGGTACTCGGTTCCTGTAATAGGATTAGCTATTTGATCAGCAAGAAGCTCTGTTTCCTAAAAGTTCTTCAAACCGTCTGTTTATCTGATAGTTGTAAAGTCATTAGAATGTCCTTTCGATAATTCAGTCTGCAGTCAATTTAGGAAAAAGCAAGCATTTCAGCAACAGAGTAGAGTATCTGATGCTGCTATCTTTTGTGCTTTATATCATGTCACTCAAGCATTGGTTCTGTGATTGCGTCAGGCTCATTTCTTTTAGGACTGTACACATACTATAATTAGATTCATCACTATTTTCTTTAGTCCCGTTTATTACTGTACAATTTGTCATGAAACTTATTATATTATTCTCGACCTCATTTTGGTGATCTTTCTGTATTTGATATACCGAGCATGGTTCTATGAAGGCTTATCTCAACTTTGGTTATAGGACCCTAATTTTGCTATTGAAGGAATGTCCTCAACCCCCTCTTCCCAACCCTCAGCATCTTCAGGAGGAGCACCCACTTCAGCTACTGAAAATGCAAGGCCTCCTGATTCAGGTGACAGAAGCATACTGCAGCAACCTTTTTATAAAAAGCCTTTTTTTCATATTTTTTTCTCCCTTTTCCATCTGACAATCTTATCTTCATTGGTTCTGTAGCAACTAATTCTGCTGGACCCACGCGAAGCATACTGTCATTACAGTTGGACCAGCGGTCATTATACTTTTCAGTGAATGCTTGGGTAAAAATGCTGACTTTGAAAACTTAATTGACAGAAACTATGCTGACTTTGAAAACTTAATTGACAGAAACTATGCTACCATTGGAATTTTCTGTACGCTCAAATCAGTCCACCTCTAAAGTTCTTGTTTTCATCTCGATTTGTGTATCCCTTGTAGTAGCACCGAATCTCAGTCAAGCAAAGGATACTAAACTAAAATTTATATTTGTGTATGCTTAGTGTAAAGGCTTGTAAAAAACATCTGCATTATGAAACGAAGACTTTAATTAGACCACCGTAAGTATATTTTATTTTAGCCAGTTCGGCATAATAGCATTCCAAAGAACATATTCATCTCATTCCCACTATGGATTAATGGAAGTTCAGTTTTAGAATTCCTCCGAAGTGAACGGATAGTCATGAGTTCATTCATCTTGTTACTGCAGTACTACACTGATTATCCTTGATGGATCATGTGTACAGCAGCCATTATATCCATTTGTTGTAGTTCAAGTTTTTGAATAACTGTGATCCTTATCTTGCTGAAACAATGGATTTACGCTAGTTTTCTACTGTGTATTGTTAGCAAGAAATGATACATATATCTGTGGACATATCAAAATATTACTGTATTATGTAACCCCAGTATTATCAGCATCAGTGCTCCAACATATGGTAGTTCCTCTTCTGATTTGTCAGTGAATCTAGCTTCCACATATTTGTGATGAGCAATAGTGACTGTTTTTTGTTAATGTATAATAATCAAGCTAAATACAATCACCTTATATGGATCTTAGATCTTTCATTTTTCTTCTTTTTCTTTTAGATTCTTATCGTTGCCTTGATTGGCATCCTTCCACTGGCACCGCAATCACTACAGTACAAGGGGTATCGGTTGTCACTTCTTGGTACAACATGTACTACAGGCTATCCTTTGTTTGCATATTACAGGGTAGGTGGCATGAAATTAAGTATATTGATTAATATTCAACTCACTTCACCTTAAACACGTTTATACTACTTAAGTATGCCCTACTGATGTGCCAATTTTCGACCTATCAGCCACCCCGAGCTGGGAATTTGCAGACTATTCAGGCGTGGTGTCACCATGTTACTTCATCAAAGGATTTTATACCATTTATGTACTGCCTTATGTTTGTTACATCTAAACTGCGCTTGAAACGTAAGCAGAGTTCTTTACATTAGCACAAATCTTGGTCATATTTATTACCTAACATCTCTGTTTCTTTGTGCATAACAAGGTACTCTTTTCTTGCAGTTGTTTTGGTACCTGTAATTTGTTGGGCACTTGAACATGTGGCCAGATTTCTACGCCGCCATTTTTCTAACTCCTCTCTGTACAGGTAAATGAACTTGATGAATTTAGGGGTGTACATTACGTGCTGTAAACAGTGGCTTTAGGATAAAAAAAATAACAGTTAGGCCTGCTGTGTTCGTCATCATAGGTTTTTTTTTTGTGTGTGTGTGTGTGTGTGGATCTGTTCGTCATCATAGTTTGTAGTGCCATTTTAATTTAATGTTTAATTACATATTATATGTGCCATTCATCTTTCTGAACATGCAATTCCTATAAAATAATCATGTAGCATGTTTATTTACATATTATAGGCACCCAGGGACGTGCTCTCATGCTTTTGGCAATCTTTGCATCCAATGACGATTGCATCAGTTGGATACCCTAAAATCCTAAACACAAACATTAATACTTTATTTGTTGATATCTTTTTTTTTCTCGGAACAATTTGTTGTTAGCTTTGATGGTAACACGCTGCAGGACTCAAAACATCAGTTTTCCGTGACCCATTTGCTGTTGGTATATATATAACATATCCATTCGAACTGATTGGTAAAAGGATTATGACAAATGAACATGTTGATTTGTAGGACATACCTGGAGCAGCTTTGTACGTGGGTAGAGACGAACATTACTGCACTCCAGTTTCTATGTTCAAATGCAGAGATTTTGCTGGGCTTTCTCATGATCTTATCTCTGTTCTCGTTAGTTGATTCTATCCTTTACTTTTGATTCCCGCACCTCCCTTTGGCCACTTAACTTCCAATTCTTATTATTCTCTACTTTTATAGGCGACAACGCAATGCTATGCAAACATTCATGTACTGGCAGGTGAGTTCCTTGAGATGGCACTAGCTTCTAATTTCTAATTTAGTGCAGTACACCTAAGATCATTATGCTATATTTTATGTCAATTTGTCATCACATATTAGATGTCTGCATGGCTGGCTATAACTCACTTGTACATTTGACCCTAATGACATTTTATATTCTGCAAAAGTGCAAATATTTTCCTTATACCAAGTGCTTGTTGAAACTACATCTGAGAAAATAATCAATATCATAGAAGAACTTAATAAATAATAACGTGTGCTCACTTCCAGATACAGGTGGATGACTTTCGAAAATGGAAAGATAGTAGGAGCGTAGTGCTCTAAGGCTGGTGCCAAATTAATATGAGGATTCTATTAGCATTTAGAAGTGATCTAGGAGATACTCATTGCATCTGCATGTCTGAACTGGACCGTTGCATGTTAGAATGTCTCACAAAAGTACAAAAAGCTTCATACCCTTTTTAGCAGAGTATGATGGTTCATCAAATTCCCTATCTCACTTGCTCTATCTGGTATTGCAGTTGCTGAAGCTGATGTACCACTCTCCCTTCACTGCTGGTTTCCACAGAGCTATCTGGCTTAAAATTGGCCGGACAATTAACCCCTATATTCACCGTTACACTCCTTTTCTTCATGACCGGATAAATGCTGGCATGAGATGGTGGTTCAGGTAGGATGGATGTGGCACCAAAAATCATGTGTCATGTAAAGGAGCGAGTATGTTTTTGGTAACATTCCCACCTGACCCAAGGAGGATCGTTCGAGCGAGGTGCAGGTTGTAACATATTTTTAGTCAGTCCTTTTTTGTGGCGTTGCACTGATGATAATTTTAGTTAGTGACAGTATCTCTTGGGTATTGAGATATGACATCTTGACCAATCATGTGGCAAAATTATGAAAAGGTCGTTATTGTGACAAAGTCAATGCGTCAGTTTCTCACTTCTAACACGTTTCAAGGTATACATAGAAGCGGAAATATTCTTTTGCATGCTGATGTTCTTTTTCACGAGGAAATCATGTGTTCCTCTAACCTGCTCCTCGAACCCCAGCCGTGTAATATGTGCGCACTGCTGATATCTGAAATTCTCTACTTCGAGGCTATAGACAGGGTGACCAGACAGAATGCATTATGTCAAAAACCAACACTGCTTTGCAATTGGCCGCTACCAATTCCTGCATCTTTGCGATGGTACCTACCTAATTTTCTCAAACATTACATGTGGATTCGAAACAGTTTCATGCTGACAGGGAGAGGCGGTGGGAAAGGTGCAAGAGCATCAGCTTTTCATTATTCCCTGAGTTGAGAAAACATATCTTATCACTAACAAGAATATTACATTGTTTAGTACGCCCTACAGTTTCAAACTTTCAAGCTCCGATCAAACTTACATCCCCTGTTTCATTGATGCCCTAGCCGTTATTCCTTACTGAAGCAGGATTGCTGTTGCAATTGGATAATTGCTAAGCTGGATTGCCTTCAACTTGCTTGCTCGCCAGTTCGTCGAATCACCCCGCCATCGCAACCTGATTCAGTAGGGGCTACATGAAACCAAATGCTCCTACTTCGGTTTTCCACAGTGCTCCTTTCTCCTCGCATTAACTTCCGCAGCCCAGCTCTTACCAATCTCTGTCTGAAACTTGCCTGCAATACAAGTTTAGGAAATATAGAACAAAATGAGATGAAATGTGTTGTCTTGTGACCACTTAGGCACTCGTAAGTTTTGGCAACAGGGATTGATCAATTACCAGCAGTAGATAGAAAGAACTCGTCTAGCACTTTGCCATGTTCTGTAAATTTTCAAAATGCAAAAAAGTTAGCAAAGCAAAGGGTAAGCCCAAAAGATGCACTAGATGAGTAATTTTCCAAAATAGGACAAGTAAGAATCATTATTATACAGCATGCTTGAAGTAAAAAAGTGGTGGTATGGTGTATGTCGTTATAAGCCAGTCATCACTCTAATTATTTTGCACAATTAGTAAAGTTAATCACAAGTTAGAGCATAAAAGAAATGAAGTTATTTTGCACAGTTATTAAAGTTACACAAATTTAAAATAGCAAATTATTTTTACACAAGCAAGCCCCATTTAAACCATAAGTAAACAGAACTCAAGCTAAGCGAAATGTGAACTGGCTCAATGTTTAAATGCATAAAATCAACTATGAAAATTAAGTCAATACCTTTCTCGTATTCTAAGGCTTGAAGAATCATTTCCACCTGAAACAAATAAATTACACTGTAAAATCTTTAATCCCAACAGAAGATATAAATATGCACTTAAGTGCTCATAAAAACTACTACGTCCAATCTTACATATATGACGTTTAGGGAAACAAATCTAGTTCAACTTGAACTAAATGAGCTGTCCTAAAAGACATATTTAAGAACAGAAGTAGTACGATCATAATATGACATCAGTGATAAAAAAATTGTGCAAAAGCTAATATTTATGTTTTGAAGGATTGGAACTATGGGATATCCGGAACAAAGCCCATAAGCTTTCACATTCCTCATAAATCATGGAAGTTCCAACTAAGGAAAATTAGGTCTATTCAAAATTATGCCCACGTCAATATAAGGCTGCAAGCATTTAAACGAACCCTTGAATCAACAGTTTAATGGGATAAACCGATAACAAGTTTTTTTTGCAGAACTTAGAGGTCCTATTCTAACAAGGTTCACCAAAATGAACAAACCGATAACAACTATAGCTATTTGTTGATTGTATACACACAGTAAGATTTGGGGGGGGGGGGGGGGGGGGGAGACAGATAGCAAGTTGGCGTTTTAGGAAAAAGGTTCTGCTGACCTTATCAAAATCTTTTACAAGATTAGCTTCAATAGAAGAATTGTTTTCATATTCCTCCCACAGCTCCTTAATTTCATCAGCTGCAAAATAACAAATTATAGATCATTCAAAATGTTTTGCTGTTGTCATTTCTGCATGAACTGACATTTAATACCAAAAGGGCACACACCTATTGGTCCACCACCGAGAACTTCACACATTTCATCTAGAGCTGCTTGTTCACGCCGACTTTTTTCAGCCTTAGGAATACCATCCGATGGAGTAATGTCACCCACAATAGCTGTCAAACAAAATAGTCTGAATGTCTGGTTGAACATAGCTAAATACATACAGTTGTGAATGAACGCATTCAGTCTAGTAAGCAAGTGGCAGTTGAAATGCTGTTCACATAATCAATAAGCACATTCAGCAGACAACAAAAGGTTTGTCTAATGCACAATGTTCATGACCAACCTTCGGCAAGGTCATGCACGATAGCAATTTTGATGCACCTGTTCCAGGACAAATTTTAAGTAGTTAGCGCTAGGGTAGAAAACTAAAAACAAGAAAGAAAATCCAAAGCACAGAAGCATTGCGAGAACAGACCGTTCTCGATCCACAGCAGGCAGGTCTCCAGCAATCAAAGCCATCAAGGCCATACGATACATGTGATCAGCAATAGACTCAGGCCCCTTGATGCTGTGATTTATCCAGCCTTTCCTTTTTGTGGTCTGAAGATCACAAGAGAGCAGCATGCTTCAGAATCGTGCGATACTACGGATCAAGGCAACAAAGGGCATGGATTAATCAAAATCATTGCTCATGCAGTCCATTGTCGATACTTTTTCTTCCCCTCCACGTACCTTTCAGAATTTCTATGATATTAGGAGTATCGCTATACAGACCGTACAGAATATGCGATTCCTCTATCTACAGAATATGCGTTGGAGGAAACGCCAGAATTGCAGGAAATGCGTATCTTGGAGCGACGTGTTTGGTCAAGTGCTAGGACGAGCACGTAAGGTTCATAGTTGTACCTTGAGGCGATGGCAGAGGGTGAGGAAATCAATGGCCGAGGAGGCCGACGACGGCGCCGAGGGCGGGGCCACGGCTGCTGCGTCAGCCGGAGCCGGCGGGCGCCTGGAAACGGGCGATCCGCCGGCTCCGGGTCCGCCGGAGACGGCGCGGACGCCTGGGGCGAAGCGGCGCGGCGCGCGCTCGACGGGAAGGATGCGCGGCGGCGAGGCGCGCAGGAGGCCACGCGCCGCCGGTGGGGAATGAATCCTCGAGCTCACGGCCATCGGCGAGAACACCGGTAGACAGGCAGGCTTAGGTTCCGGATCCGAAGGTCACGGATCAACGGCGGCGGGCGGCGGCGTCGGGTTGGCCTCTCCCACAACTCTGCCTCTCTCCCTGCTTCTGGGGAGAACAGGGCAGACGCAAGGCACGTGCGCGAGAGGAGGACCGCCTGGCTGCAACCGGCAGCATCACTCTCGTGTCATCATAACGTCCGCATGACCGTATCGAACAGGGGACATACGACGTGTCCAAAAGAATTCTACCGCAGCAGATCGCACAAGAATATCTGGTTCATATATCCTCATGAATATTCAAATTATTCATTATACCGATATTCGTTATTAACATTCTGTAGTAAATGGGTTAATCCAGTACTAGTACATAGCCTGCTTCACGGACATGGATCTAATAACCTTGGAGCATGGCCGTCTCTAAGCTTGACCACAAAGAACATCAAGCATTAGGACTCGCAGCAAGTATACAAAGGACGGTGATGTCGAACGGCTCTTTCATTTACACCCATGAGAACCTCTCCACTAAAGCCAGTTCTGCAACTAGATTACAGTGACTGAGATCTAGCGACCAGCAGTACTAATTCAGCAATCAGCAGGTGAGCACACGGCCTCGGCGTCAGGGGCCTCGGTGCTGACGGAAGCAAGAGAAGCAGCCCTCGGTCTGGTCCTTGGGGATCATGCCGCCGCCCTTGGAGGTGTCGATGGCTTCCAGCATGGACACCACCTCGGCCATCTCCGGCCGCTTGTCCGGGTTCGCATCCCAGCACCGCTTCATCACGTTCGCGAACGAGCTCGGGCAGCAGCGCGGAATCTCTGGCCTCAGGTTCTGTGAAGTTTCGATTTCAGTTTCAGGCTCTGAGGAATAAGATGGCAGTGAGGAGGGGTAGGAACTGGGTTAGGCATGTCCTTTTTACCTGGCGAACGACAGCAGAAGTGACTTCTGAGAAGCTCAGGTCCGGATACGGCATGTCGCAGCAGTATACCTCCCACAGGCATATTCCGAAGCTGTAAACATCACACTTTCTGTTGTAGGGATGGCCATTGAGAACCTGCATGTATATGCCAATGTAAGCCACAAGCACGCCCTTTAAATTCTTCCCAAGGGAAGAACATACTGTAAAAGGTGCAAAGAAAAGCTAACTGTAAAAGGTACAAAATGTAGATCAATGGAAACAACATCCAGATCATTGGAAACAGCATGGTGCCTGACAGATGAAATACCAATGTTCCTGACAGATGAAATACCGAAGTGAACAGCACAAACACTCGACCAAATTATTAAGAAATTAGAAGCGATGAAACAGTGCAATTTTCTCTCTAAACAAGCAACTTTGCTGTCCATGCAGTCACATATTTTCAATAGAATTAGATAGTTTTTATACAACTAACTGCCTATTGCCAGCTGATAAATGACAGAGGGTAACCTCTCCAGATATTCATCTATAATAAAGTTTGGGGGTCAAAAGTGGCTGGTGAAAGATCAAATACCTCAGGTGCCATGTAACCCAGTGTACCAGTTTCACCCGTCATATCACTAGGATTTGAAGCCTCAACTCGAGCAACACCGAAATCAGCAATTTTCACAGTTCTTGTTTTGTCCAGAAGCATATTTTCAGTCTTCACATCACGATGCACTATCTTCTTTGAGTGGAGATAGCTTAATCTAGTGAAGAATAGAGCTCACAATGAGACTTCCAGGGCTATGTTTCAGGCAAAACCCAATAAGAAGAGGATAAATCCATCAATTACTTACCCTCTGGCAAGGTCAAGTGCTATTTGGACCACAACTTTAAAGGCAAGCTTCCTTCTCCTGTTCTTTATCAGAAAATTTTTCAGAGCGCCTCCAGGAAGGTACTCAACAACAACGCAGCAAATATTACTTGGCATGCCAAGATGTCCAGTTTCTGTCTGTACGTTTAAATCTCTTGCGCCCATTATAGCCCCAATAAACTGTCAAATTAAGGTTAAAGATATAGTTAGGTGGGAAATTCGTTGGTGACCTGGGGTTCTAGCGTCCCCATCATGGAAAAAAAACGCGATAATTCAAAATGTAGCAATGTTTCAAAAAATACATAAAAAATCATGTATATAACGTACGTAGAGTTTTTCTTTTCCAGAAGAGCATACATAAAGTTAAGTAAACCAAGAGAATGGCACCATCAAATAATCAATGAATTGTAAAGATGGGAAAAGTAGAGCTTTCCTATGAAATGCTAGAAAAACTATCTATTGAGAACTATTCTGATGGTGATATACGCATACAAATGAGTAATGTCATAACACCAGATCCAGTTATGATAGAATTTGCAATGCTTTCTGATAGTACAAGAAAGGTTTCGATGTCCTTTTCAAGTGGTTACAAGACTAAGTACCTTCTTATATTCAGAGGATGAGAACATGGAAACTTTGACACGTATGGCATGTATAGAACTAAATTATGATATTGAAAGCATCAAGAGCTCATAGTACCGAATATGGCCATCAGATATCTAGGTACTGGGAAGAAATATTGAAGATTCAGATCACAGGGATAATTGACCACATAATTCAGTAACCAAAGGGCAGTGATGGGCAATATCAGGTAGATTCTATACTCTGTCTTATGCCCCCCCACCCCCCCCCCCCCCCCCCCCCCCCACCCCCCCCCCCCCCCCCCCCCCCCCCCCCC
>CM017443.1:23600256-23649994 GCA_007726485.1 Eragrostis curvula | reverse complement strand
ACACAAAACAGTGCCTTCCCGTGCCTATCAAACCGATTCCGTCTGCAGCTACGCGGAAGCACCGGAGGAATCGGAGGAGGGAAAGCGCAGATCCGCGCGGCACGCACCTGGAGTCGACCGCGGAACGAGCGGCGGACACGGGCCCCCGGGCTACGCGCGGCCGCCGTGTTGGGATTCGAACTGCGCCATTTGGATCGGAGGAGAGACGGGAGGGAAACAAACAGAGGAAGTGGCGGAGGTCGGGTGGGGAAGGGGAAGAACCGAAGAAGGGAGGAGGACAAAGAAACGCGCTCTGGGGGACGCACGCAGGTACCCGGCGCTGGGTGCGTGTAGCGAATTTGCGCCGTCCGATCAGGAGGGTCCAACCGATAGGCCATCCGTTTCATTCAAGGGCGGGCACGGCTCATGCTGCTGCATCCATCGAGCAGGGGAGCCGGAGCTCTGAACTGTGGAGCTTTACGGCAAAAAGTTTGGTGAAGATGTCAAATTTGTCTTCGAGAAGTGCGTGGCTCAAATTGTAACAGATACCTTTTGTCGCAGTTGATAAGTCGTCATGGTTTTACTTTCCTGAACCTCAAGGACTTACTTTTCTGTTTTAATTTGACCTTTGAAATATTTTCTTCTATTCAGCTGCATGCATCAACCAACTCATTTAAAAACAAGCTAATGAAGAAACATGTACAATTCACTTATGCTCAAAGAGCTTCCAATATTGAAATTACATGGACAGGGACTGCCCTTTAAAAAAAAGGAAATGAAAATTTTTAGGAAGAAATTGCTTAGGAACATTGAAACTAATAATGTTGCGTCCGTTTCTACTTCGCTCTGAATGTTCCAACACCCTCAACTCCTCGTCCACCTTTCTTTGAATGTGGAAAATCAGAACTCTCTCCTCACATTCAGACATACTGGTTCAGCAAACATCACAACGGCAAACCAATGAAGCTCAGCAAAGCAACTGTCACTGCCTCCAGTAAATGAACAATGATGTTTCCAGTACTAATGCGAATGCTGCCAAACTTTGATTAGTTACCAGAACTTCAGACCTCAAGGATTGCTATGTACACTTCCATGGGCTTCTAGGAAATCATCTCATCTGAGTTCTTCGGGATCCACAGTTTTCCAAAGAGACGCACTCATCCTCTAAACGCTCTTCTGCATTTGCGGTCATGGAATTTGAAGTTGACGGCTAACAGTCAATATGAAATGTGCATTAACGATGAAGAACAAACATTCAACTTATAGGTCTCTCATCTTTCAAGTGTCCTTAAACAGTTAAGAAAATAAACATCATGACATTCTTTATAGGCTTGAAGATTTCAAGAGTCCTTCATATAGGGAGTTCTCTACTGGCTTCCTGGCACTCACTCAGGTTTCATATCGGGAGTCTTTCATATAGGGAGTCCTTCCATCTCCGTTGCTTCCTTTGCGTGGGTGCAGCTTGTGGCGATTGGCGAGGTCGATTGATTTGTGTCCTTCTCCCGCCCGCAGCCAGCCACACACCTCCTCCAGCGACGGGCAGCCATGGTGTCAAGCCATGCCACACCGTGTAGTTCATCCGCGCACAGGGCCGCGCCGAGCCCATCTACGATGTGCAGCCGGCAAGGCCCGACGCGACGCAGCCCCGCCGTGCCCAAAGGATCTGCCACGTGGCTCCATCCGCCCCTCCTGCTGGATCGAAGGCCCACCAGCACCCAGTCCATCACAGGCCGAGGCAAATATAATCCGGCACATGAACCTCACGGTGAGGCTATTGCTACCGCGCGCGTTTGCTCGCACGCATAGGTAAGAAGACAACACGCTGTGGCGTGAGCGAGGCACGGCACGGCACGAGCATGTCTGCCTTGCAGAGTCTGGGGGGACTGTCACGCACCCGAGCGGGACGACACAGACCTGGATGGTTGACGGCTTTGGGTGAGATACGCTTGCCGTCGCACATCGTGAGCAGCGACCTTCCGGGAACTGAGCGAGGCGGAGTCGAGCGCCTTGCGATGAGGTCAGACAATGGGTCAGCGAGATGGACGCGGAGCTGCAAACTGTGCTCTAGCTTCTTTGATCACGAGGAACAACACGCTGCGTGCCGGGGTAGAGGCTCCTCTAGCGTTGAACACTTGAACAGCGAGGAACAACACCACTGGTTCTTCATCCTTTGATCTACCATCTGGCCAAAGTTTCGGAGGTTTTTGCTAATTTAATTAGTGTACTCAAGTTTAAGAGAAATCATGGCCTGGAAAATTCGGGAAAAAGAAAAGATGCCGCCGGGCCCGCATGTTAGCCTCGTCTCACTCGCTAAACGCCGTTGGAAGACGACCGCCGCGTGGCCGCCATCGTATGGACGCGCCACGCCCTGGCTCTCTCGCCTACCCGCTCGCCCAGCTCGGACAACCGCATTACAAAGCCGCGCCCCTCCCTGTCCGAAACCCTAGCCTGCTCGCCCCTTTTTCCCGCCGCCACTCCATCATTGTTGACCCTGCGAGCTCGCCGCCGACGCCTTGGTGCTTCACTGCAGGAGCCTTCGCGTGCGGAGTAGTAGCGTAGGGAGGACCTGCTCGCCGCCCATCCCGCCTCTTCCTCCGCACGCCAAGCCGACGAATCGACCGTCTTCCCCGTCATGGCCGGCGGGCAAGCACCATCCAACTCCACCGAGAAAGGCACCGCCTCCGGTGAGCTCCTCGTCTCTTTGTTGCGCGCGTAGATGAGCCACTCCCCCGTGCTCTTGCCCGCTCACCTCGTCGTCGTTTCCGCAGTTAAGGCCGCCGGTTTTGGAGCTCCCCCCCCCCCCCCCCCCCCCCCCCACCCACCCTCCGCCAACGTCAAGTTGCCGCGGTACTGTAGACCACTTAGTCTCAGATCCGGTGAGGCTACGCTTGATCTCATGTGGCTTATTGTGTAGCCACCATGTGTCCGGCCCCACTTGTGATTGGTTGGATCTATTGCGTCATAGCTCGGATCCGCTGTGACATTGATCTTGTCGCTTCTTGTGTTGCCCAGATCTGATTCGCCGCGTCAAAAAAATCCCCTTTCTGGAATTTCAGTAAATCAACAGAAATGCTTGCAACTTGTAAAATATATAGTAAATAGAATACATCTCATAAAACTATGAAACAAATTTATTGTCTTCCTTGTGATCAGATCTACCAAGATAAACTGTCGAAACCGAGTCAAATAATCTTCATTTTCCTGTATAAATATTTATTTGCTAATTACTGTTTAAATCATAATAAATTCTCTGTTGCTCAATAAATCTTGAAATCTTGCATGCTCAGAAATCACCTGTCAACATACTTACAGAACAATGTTCACTGTTAGATCATGTCTAAATCATTCTTATGATATATTTTCTTTTCTAGACTCTTTAAATTGTTGAAAATAATCCATAATACTATAAATCTTCAAACTTCATAGTAATTCATTTTAAATGTTTCTTAGGCCCCGTTTGGCCGCGCTTCGGCTTCGGCTTCTCACGCGGCTTCGCCAAAAGTATCGCCAAACGGGGTGCTTCGGCAGCCAGCTGCCCGTAAAACCCGGGCGAAGCGGTGGGCGAAAAGGTGGCGAAGCCCGAAGCGGCCGAACCGTAGCTTCGTCGGCTCCCTCTCCAGTCCACGTCAGCGCCGTCCCAAAATGCCCCTGATGTAGCGCACCGGATGCCTAAGAGCAGCGGCGCGGCGCTCGCTCGACAGAGAATGGCGAAGGCAGCTACTGGCGATGGCTTTGGCGCGGCGGGACGTGGCCTCATCCCCGGCCCCCACCAGCACCAGCTCTAGAGGTCGAGGTCCGCCTCACCGGCCTGCTGCACAACAAGCTCGACCTCCAAGCCTCCAACTCACGTGCGCTCAGGCAAGGCTTTTTTTTTTTTTGACAAGAGAGAGAGAGAGAGGAGGGGATGAGAACGATGCTTGCTTTTTGCTTGGGGGTGAAGAGGACTAGGCTCAGAGGCGCGCTCCGCCGCGCGGCCTTGGTTCACGTTCGGTGTAATCGTGTTTCTGTATTGCTTTAGTCGTTTCTGTTGCGTCGCTTTGCTGTTTGTAGCCGCGGCGTGGTGGCGGACCGGGTCTTGTCGGAGAAACGGGCCCGAGCGTTTCGGTGGGCACGTTGCGTTGGATCCTCTGCGATTTGTGACACGTTTCATACAGACGTCGCCGCGTGTCGACGCGTTTCAGGAGGTGGCCTGGATAAGAGCGGACCGGGTGGCGGTCGCTCTCGTCCGTTGAAGGCAGTCTTCTTTCTCCTTCTCGTTTGGTTTGTGCGTCCTGCTTGTCGTAAAAGCGGTGTGTGCTGTCCATGGCGTCTCCGGCAATCATTCCGCCCGGTCGTTCTGGTCTATTTCTCTATCGACTGCCTTTCTTGTATTGAGTCGCGACCGTGGCATGTTTTGGAACTGACATATTTTGTTGCTGTTTGCAGAGACGGGTCCTCGGGCGTACGTGTCAAGGCGCGTGATGCTTGAAAACTGTAGGAGAGGAATCTCGTTTAACTGTAGGAGGTGAACCTTGAAAACACCAATGTATTTAAGTGGAGCACCACAAGGGAACTTACATAAACATAAACCAAGTGTGGATTTGTTACAGCTGCCAGCTCTGCAATCGTTGACTTAGTTTGAGGCACGTGTGCAGGAGGCTGGCCAATCCAATGAGGTTCTGCAATACTTTTCCCATAGCTGTTTGTACATGGGAAGGAAATGACACAGATTAGTAAGATAGTATAATGTTTAATATGTGAATGAAATCCAGCAGTCGTCTCATTTTTTCTTGTTGACAATGGAGTGGTGTTTTATCCATGTACTATACCTGGATTTAAGAAGGGTAGCTTCAGGCACTGCTGGGTCAACATAGAATCTGCATGTTGGTGATCCTGAAAGGGAGAGGCGACCTGGAAAGCAAGAAGGATGTTGATTGATCATATAAGGCCACGATGTTTACATGTCTGTCTACGCAAAGGATATGTAGTTACCGCCAAACCAGCCAGTCTTGACACCACAGAAGAGGATCACTATAGAGCGTGTTTTGGCCAGTTCCATGTAGCGGCTGCCGTCAAATTCATCTGCATGAGGGCCCCACAGGGAGACATTGGCTGATTCTCTACAGGAGGAGGGAGAAAACATATATGCGGTTAGAACCGAAGTTTTACATGGTATCTGACCTATCATTTGTTTCAGAAATGGCACAGAGGTTGGCTCTTGCATACCTGCCATCAGTGATATCAATGTTGCGCATCCTGCGCTGGCCAAACTTCGTTGTCTTTGTGCCTGCATCTGAGCACCTTTCGAACAAACCAATCACATCTGATAGAGGCAGGGAAATGGTTAACACACAGGTATATGCAAAGGCCGCCTTCAGGAGTCACAGGCAGCAGTGTTAAGGGCACAAACCATGTAAACGCTCGTCTTCTTCAGGCCCCACTTTCTTCTTGAGGACTTCGAACGATGAAAGGGAGTACGCATACAGAGGAAACGATTCTGGCTGTTCTGTCACCTCTGTTACAACCGTGTGAGCAGTAAATTTTGCCATGCATGGATGGTCGACCGGCCTATATGAGGAGCGAGCTCGCACAACTTCAAAGTAGTGGATGTAGTAGATCAATCCTTCTTTGAGCTGGGGTCTATATGTGTCCAGGTAACGTTTTGTGATCTGTGCCTCCATTGCTGTTCCCTACAGTGGAGAGGAGTGTCGAAAATTAGATGGGATCAAAATATCATGGAATCTGAGGAAGCAGCATTTCTGACAGGTTACCTGCTCATCCAACATGATGAAATCAAGGCGAACAACCTGTGGAGGCTGATCCCTGCTCATGAAGTCATTGAATCTCACAATCCTGACTTTGACACGCCACTGCTGCACATCGGGAACGATGTCCTTTAGCAGAGTGTACTCCATGGCTTCATGTGGATAAAAAAGAACTGAACATGTTAGGAGCAGCATATTGACAATCACACAGTGGTAACAGTGGAGAAACGAAACTGAATTATTAAGCAGGTAGTTTCTGGTAGCTTTAAGCAGGAAAAATGTTTCATCCATGTGACATACGTAGAACACAAAAGGAAATCTCTTTTGAGATCCCGCTTGGTCAGAAGACAAATATCAGGTCTGATACAAAGCTCCTAAGGCAGTAGCGTTCAGTTCAAATCCTAAGGCTGTTACATATTTTACTGACAACTACCGTTCATTACATGGAGGCTATAACCTCTGTGTACACTATGTTCCTTGTCATTTTGCCGCAGGTTCCCTCCTCGTCTTCTATCAAGACATGCAGACCTTCCCTTGAAGTAACTCTTGAGAGGGCAACATACAGCTGACCGTGTGTGAAAACAGGATTGCGAAGGTACACTCCAACAACACTGAGCGTCTGTCCCTGACACTTATTAATGGTCATAGCATAGCAGACACGAACCGGGAACTGACGTCGCTGGAGAACGAAAGGCCATTTTGGGCTTGTACCATTTAGGATAATCCTTGGTATACGCACAGATTCTCCCACATGACTGCCAGTCATGATGATGGCTTCAAGGATACGGTCCCCAAGTCTTGTCACAAGCAGCCTTGTTCCGTTACATAGCCCAAGAGACTGGTTGATGTTTCGGAGAAGAACAACAGGTACCCCTACTTTCAAATTCAAGCAGTGCTGTGGGAAATTGTTAAGGGAAATAGAATTCAAGAATTCTGGTGGATATAGCAACTCATAGTCGGTAGGCTGTTCCATTGAGTTGGCGATTGTGTCGTAGCTCAAATATTCTCTTGAACCTCCTGGAACTCGCTCGAGCATGTATGCATTCACCTCATCTACGACAGAGTTAAGAGGGCAGACAATGCATCTTTCAGCCAGGTATGAAATCGTCTTGTGGTTAGCAGCAAAGTCTTTATAGATAACGTCTGTGATTGCCTCAATCTTGTCACCCTTTGCGTCTATGAGAAGGTCAGAAGGGATGTGGATCCAGGTTTTCTCAACCTCGTTACCTTTTGTGTATGCATCAACATGTCCCTCACCAACAGCAAGGATCCATGCACCAAAATCAGCCATGGCCTGTTTTTCTGCATGTGTGAGCTGAGGGTTGGACAGGCGCATGTTGGTTGAGAGGCGCAGTACAACCACGCTCTGCCAAAGAGCTGAATTAAGGATCGAAGCTTTAAGAATCGCAGTCCTATCAGCTCCCTGAATAACAGGTAAGACCTGACGAAAATCACCTCCAAGCAGGACCGGCATTCCACCAAATGGTTTTCCAGCATTTACAGGGTTGTCCACCGACAGCAGGTCTCTCAATGTACGATCAAGGGCTTCGAAACAATGCCTGTGCGACATGGGCGCCTCATCCCAAATGATTAGCGATGTACGATTTATAAGGCCTGCAAGATGGGTGCCCCTGCCAATGTTGCAGAGACTTGACTCATGGACGTCTAGCGGAATCTTGAAATGTGAATGAGCTGTGCGGCCACCTGGCAACAGGAGCGCTGCAACACCAGAAGATGCCACCGCTAGAACAATATGGTCTTCAGACCTAAGTCTGGCTAGTATAGCATTCCATAGGAAAGTTTTCCCCGTGCCTCCATGGCCGGCAACGAAGTAAAGGAAAGATTTCTTGCTCTGTACAGAATCTATGACTGCATCATATGCATGACGTTGATCTGTGTTAAGTTTCTGTAGCATAATCTTTGACTCTGCTGCTAGAGCATCCTTGTCGTAGGACAGCTCCTCAAGTATGAGCCTGTTACCTTCGACCTTATCGGAGCCATCAGCTGGATGAGGCAGATCATAAGACATGATCGATAACCCATTGTTAGAGAACATGACAGACAACTCCTTAAGCAGTGATGACTGGAGGACATCTTCAGGCATATTGTATGACGGATTGGACAGCAATTTCCGCATCCTGTATACCAAATCATCGGCCAAGAACCTCCAGTATTTCTCAAACAGAGCTCGCACATCGCCAACATCGCAGTGTACTAAAACAGTCATGAAGAGGTTTCGAAGTTGATAAGCCGTTGCCCATCTGACAGCTTCGTCGAACAAAGCAAGCCACTCGGTGTCATCACCAATGAGACCACGTGCCTGGCATGCCGCTCTGAATGTTGCATAAACAGTGTTTTCATATGTTCTCATGTCTTCATAGCTCTGTGCTCCACGAACAACCATTAGAAGCATCCTTAGGTAGAAGAGTTCCCCAGTCCCTGGATGGATATACTTGAGCCTTCCTATCTTGGTTCCTCTTCCACGTTTGCGCCATTGTTTTTTGTCAGTATTCCATGTGAATGATCCCGGGAATTCACAGTATGTTAGTCCATGACCCTTGGAGGACTGCAGATTGAATGCAAACCATTCAGTCAGCATGGTTGTTTGAGAGTCAGGATCCTCAACCACCTCCTCAAGGTCCTGTTCCTCATGGACAGTAACCAAATGCATGCCAGGGAGATGGACCACCAGACGTTCAACAGGTGGAAACTTGGCATGTATCTCGAATCCATAGAGACGCCATGCAGACTCAGAGTAGGAAAGGTAACGCGATTTGATGTATTCTGCAATTTCATCGACTCCATCTGATGGTTCAGATGCTTGATCCTTTGTTGTGTTCTCAGCTGCTTTATCCCGCGGTGCAGCATCTCGAGGGTCAGCCTCTTGAGTGGAAGCCTGAGCAGCGTCAAAGATCAACCTTGCACAATCAAATCCTTTGTTGACATACTTGAACAGGTATTTGACCAGATACGTTTTGTTACAGGCTTCGACACAGATATGTGCCTGGAACTTTTTGAGGGCAGCAAGGTTGTGCGGCACCACGTAACGATTATCCAAAATGACACCATGCTTCCTGACAACAATCTTGTTGTCACGCCGTCTGTAAATTGGGAAGCCATCACTGTCCAGTGTTGTCTCCGGCTGGAAAGATTTTGGAAACCTCTTAGAACACTTCCCATCCTTCATGCATGGGCTACTTGGGTTGTCTCGTCCACATGGTCCATGCATCATGTGCTCTTGCACCAACAGGAACCCCAATGGATCATCTCTTGGGTCAGGTAGTTCAGCGGAGATATATTTGTCAATGAAGGCCGGGGTCATTTCGCCAGAGCGATTAGCCAACCACGTCAGAAGATGTGCATGCGGCAGGCCTCTCTTTTGAAACTCAACCGTATCGACCACTGGGATAAAGAAAATGAAGTAAGGAAAGAGTGACAACGGGAGTCGATGAAGCATGGAGGAAAAATAAGACACAGGAACAGCAATGACCTGCTTTTACAGGGCCGTACATGCGGCCTTCCTTGATGTCCAGGCGATACTCCATAAGCTTCATGTGGAACACGCGCGAAACTATCTCTGAACGATCAGATGGTTTCTGTCCAACTTCGTACTTTATGGCTTCGACGATCTCCGGCCAGTTTGCATTGCAGGTAAAAGTGTCAAAAAAATCTGGAGAGCCATAAGCACGACAGATTGCCATGCAGTCATGGTAGTTCTGATTCATGTAGCGCTTGCTGCCTGGATACGAAGCAGGCAACAACTTCTTGACACCCACATGCTTCCCTGAAGACGCACCTTGTCCAATGGCATCGGTGATCCCCTGATAGGTTTCATTCCGCAACAATTTTTGGTTGAAAAAGTGGAATGAAAGCCTGCTGGCCTCGACACATGAATATGTGTTGACACCATACTGCTGAGACAATCTGCCAGCACAGGTTGTAGGATTGGGCTCCCCTCTGCGATAGTGCAGATAGTACCGATGGTACTCCAACATGGTCACCTCATCACGACCAACATTATCCACTCCATCAACCTTACGGAATTTGATTCCTGGCTGGAAACCAGCCTCTCCATATGGAAAGAGCAGAGGATATTGCAGAGCCATCAGAGCAGGATGAATTGGGGAGATCTGTTTAAATTTTGATGTGCGTGCCTCGACGACAACATCGAATTTGCAAACAGATGCTGAGAGGCCGCCAACCAAGAGGCCAGCCAATTCAGATGCAACAGGCATGCTGTATCTATGGTCTTTACGATCAGTTGATCCAATTAGCCGGATCGATACGTCAGGACAGGTAGGAGAAGAAAGCCTGTCCCTGGCCATTCTGAACTGCTTGACCAAAGGGTTCACTTCATTGAGAAGGGTGATCAATGAGGATACAATGTTAGGATCCGGGCTCTCCTTTGAGGAACCTTCGGACGGGAAGATGTTAAGCCTGTTCTGCAACTCATTTTCTGTGTCATGTATATACAGCTGTGCATACTCAGGGCGTTTGCCTTGGGGGGGAATAAGAGATCCTATCCGGTGATGGACGACGCCATTGATCTTGAAAACATAAGGGCCAGGCCCGGTATTGACAGACCTGTCTACGTCTACTCCCAACGATGTGAAGGCAAATAGGGAGTTGTACTGTCGAATCAGACGCATGAAGGCATTGCTTCTTGCATTGCCATCAAACCTGATAAGTTCGTTTAGAAGGCGTGGCCTTTCTTTCAATTTAGGTAGTGAGATCTTGCCACCACGACAGCACAAGTTGTAAATGATGCGACCACGGCTGACAGCACTACGGCTTGTTATTCTTTCTTGGTACCAAAACATAGCAGAACAATGGGCACACTCATACTCCGGACCACCGTAGTAGGACCGATCCTTGTAAGTCTCTGCTATATGACACGTCTACCTTAATAAACGGTACATGTAGGGCAGCATGATATGAAACAAAAAGTAAACAGTAGGAAGCTGAACCTTTCAACATTGTGAAGTATTCCTTTGGAAATGTAACAATGGGCTCAAGATAAGGTTCTCTGCAAGCAAGGCCTGGAGAGAACACAGCCACTGTTTCAGGAAAAAAAGGGCAGAACCAGTGGGTAAGGGGAAGCAGTCTGAAATGAAGTGTAACCTAGTCTTAGAGCTGCACGCTGCTTGTTAAGGAACATACGACGTGCACGATTAGACTGTGCAACCTTTGCCGGAACTCTTGGCAAGAAATGGTCCCCTGAAGACATGGATCAGCAGGTCGTGTAAACAGGACAGGACAAAGGCATAACATGGAAAGGAGGAATTGGTTAGAGGAAGGGTTAATGGAACAAACTGATAACAACGCGCCACCCTGGTGACATTCGAACAGAGATGAGTGTGGTAGGCACTGCAGGCATCGCTTCAGACACAACACCATCAGGAAGAGGAGTGAACCTAGCTGAACTAACAGAGGCACCAGGAACGTTTGTATTTCGAGCATTCTTCCTAGCATTCTGGGCGGCTTCTGCACGACGGCGTTTTCTAAGAGCTTGTCGATTCACAGGGGTGGAACATGACGTAACTGGACGCGGGGATTAAATCGATTCAGATCAAACAGGGGTGCAAATTCTTTGTAGGCACTGAAACTATTTTCCCATAACCGCAACCTGAGGAAACATACCATCAGCTGAGGAGGCTGGGTCAGGACGCGGCGTAACGTTAACTGAACTGACCGCTTCTGTTGGTTGAACAGGAGAAGGTTGCCGCACGGTACCACGTGATCTAACATTCCTAGGTACTCCAGAAGATTTGGCCGGCGCGTGACGCTTGGTTGCAGGCATGATCCTCGAAGGGAAGCAGACTGAATCTCTAGTCGGCAAGGTAACCAGGAACCATGTGTCTAGGCAGGAAAAGAGGAACGCTCGTAATAAAGTCACCTAAGTGTCAGATGAACATGCGAGTCCACACCTAAACACATATTGTTTATCTAAGTGGGAAAAAAATGGCGCTGGGAACAAAGGGAGGGAAAAACGCAGGGGAACCATGTCGCACCGTATACATGGGAAGCAACACTGAACACGAACTGAACTGAAGGACGGAGGCATGTAAAATGCAGGGAAACCATACACCGGCACACACATCGGAGTAAACAGTTCCTAAGGAAGCTTAGTGAACGTAACGAAACATATTGAACCAGCAGAGCAACCGAATGCAGTAGAAAATCATAGCAGAAATAAATGGCGGAGGCAGGAAACGAAAGAAAGCATAGCAGAAATAAATGGCGGAGGCAGGAAACGAAAGAAAGCAATGCTTACCGGGAAAGATGCAGGAAAACGACAGTGAGGAAGCGGCCGGAGAATCCGATTCGCTGCATTGGAAGAACGACATTGTCAGATGCAAGAAACGGAGGTCGGGGACAACTGAAGCTGCAGGTAAAACGGGAAGAACAGAGGGCACGAACCTTGCGGGCAGAACTCGTCCGGCGAACAGCGGAAGGGAGGGAACCACCGAAGACGTCACCGACGCAAGAACTTGCCCGGCACAAAGCGGCAGAGGAACCGGAGCTGAGGAAGAACGCAAAGTGCATCAGGCAGAGGAACCAGGAGATCCGGAGGAGAAGGGGCAGCGGTAGGGAAGTACGTACTGCGATTCGGGGCGATAGGAACTTGGAGCGCGGCCGAAGGCACCCGCGGCGGACGACGACGCGGACGGCCGGGTAGCTGGCGACCGAAATGCGAAAGAGAGACCGGGAGCCAGTCGAACGGCGCAGCGTCAAGCAACGTCGTTCCGGGTCCACGGAGTCCACGCGGCGCCGGAGCGTCACCACGCGTACGGCATGCGCAGGATCGTAGAGAGACGGTGGCGGGGTAGAGCGGGCCGGGCCGACGACACGCCGTAACGACCGGGTAGGAAAACCAGGGCCGCGGACCGTCCGAAGCAGGCCGAAACGCGGGGCGACACGACGCTGCAGAGGCAGAGCAAAGGTGGAACGGAAGACGGTGGCCCAAGCGGAGGGAAAACACACGCGCCGTGTCGACCGACGACCACGTCGATGAAAACGCTGTGGGAGGCTCCTGCCTCCCACAGTTGAAGATTAAGATATAAGCACGAAAGGAGAAATGAAGGGGATGACGACCGAAGAAAAGAAGTGTGATTTCCAAAAAAAAGGATATAATGTGGCAAATAGTAATTTTAAATGTCTCCTTATACTATGTGAAAATAAGATATAAGGTGTACTTAGATAAAATCAAGCTATATGTCACAAGGGTATTTTGGACAATAGCCTCTTTTATCTATTCATACAATTCACGAGGAGCCGCAGGAGAAGCTATTTTGCCAAACATTTCCAGACACAGCCACAGCCGCAGCCAGCGCAACTGTTTTTCAGAGAAGCCACATCCACAGCCGAAGCCAGCACAGCCGGAGCCCTGCCAAACAGGGCCTTAATCTCAGAAAAATGTCACTGTACCATGACTTAATTTCTAAATCCTGTAAGTAATTTAAGCTCGCATCATATCATTGCATGCGACTTGCATTTCCTTGTCATGACGTATAGCACACGAGGGGATCCAGGGACAGCTAGAGGATTAGGATGCCGAGCAGTTCAAGAGGAGACATCAGCTGACTTTATCTAGTAGCTAACCCTGCAGTTGAGCCAGGCAAACCCCGGTGCATTTCGTCTTGTGTTTCCGTTTTCTTTTATCACTATGGTTGAGGTCTATAGATATGTCTGTGCACTAGGTTTATAGGTGTTGATTGAAACTATATAATTGCATTAGGTTTTATCCTTCCTGATTATCCTTGTTTACCCTGTTAGAACTATTTGTCTTTTGTCGATCGTTGGCACTGCTATGTTTACAGTTACGTACTAGTGCTCGGTAGAAGTCGAGTGGTAGGTTCCACTCACATGATAAGATCATATACCCTGGATTGTGCTAGAAGGATAAGTAGGACCCAACCAGCTCTAGGGTGTGCAACGCGAAAGGTTGCCACATGCAGCTTTTGCGTGTCTGCATCGTGCGAGTCAGGTTTCTCCTGCAAGATGTACATTGATGCTGTCATTCTCAAATATAAGCACCCACTTATTCACTGCCCCACATCGTAGTGTGATTATTGATGATGCTGATGATTATTATATTACTACTTTTTACTTGCTTGTTTATTTACTTGCATGTTATTGTTGTTAGTTGCAGAATATGATACTTTGCTAATTACTAAATTTGAGATAAAATTTACAAGTAAAGACCACATAATTAGCGATGTTTTCGCAAGTTGGAGTCAGCCTATCACTTGTGGCCTTTGCATACTAGGAGTCGGTTGTAGTTGGCCATGTTGATGGGTAAGTCTTGCTGAATATTAGTTGTTCAAGGATCTGCATACTTTATGTTTTTGTGCAGATGTGTTCCCGCCTCCATTGTCGCTTTTGGTGGATTGCTTGCTGTGTTCTTCTTCAGGTCCACATCACAGGGCTTCGATGTGTGGCCTATGCATCGGAGAGAGTAGTTTTATATTAAGACTTCCGTTCTACTACTCACGTGTTTTAAATCATTTGATACTTCTAATAACTTAAAGATATAAAGTTGTGTTATTTATGTGATGTACTATATATGTCTGTTCATCAGCACTTTCGACTCGATAAGGCTTCAATTACTCATTTTTCTGTGGAGCATTAGTATTCCCAATTATCTAAAAGGGTATGCTCCCATATCACACCCAAAAAGTTGCGTTTACTCACCTTGATGCTCTTTAGCATCCCCATAGCACAATAACCCACTTTTATGGAAGTTGATCTTGGCTTGTTTAAAACTGTGCTCCATAAAAAGTATAGTATCATCTGCATACTTGAGTACTGAAAGACTATCAACAACTAGGTGTGTTCCATAAAATAGCTAGCATGTCTACTGCCAAATTAAATAAAATTAGAGATAATATGGATCACCTTGCATTAACCCTTTATTAGTTTGGAAATACCGTCCTATATCATCATTTAATTTTACCCCTAGACTTCCTTTGTGAGACAAAAATTTCTACCCAAGAGCTCCATTTATCATAGAAACCTTTCATTCTCAAGGTATGTTGTAAGAAAGGCCACTTTGTCTTACCTTTTCTTTCTATGCAACTCATGGATTGTTTCATGTAAAATTACTACACCATCCATGATATTCCTTTTAGGCATAAATGCTGTCAGAGACGACCGTACTAGATTATCTGACTATTTTGGTGATCCTATATATTCACTGCTACTTTTGTGAATATCTTGAAACCCAGATTCAGTAGGACGAGATTTGCTTGATTTGAGCAGACTCCTTTTGTTTTGGTAGCAGAGTTATGATGCCAAAATTGAGACTATAGATAGAATTCAGCTGGGAAAAGAGGAGAGAGAGAGAGAGAGAGAGAGAGAGAGAGAGAGAGAGAGAGAGAGAGAGAGAGAGAGAGAGAGAGAGAGAGAGAGAGAGAACCTACCTCAAAAGGCATGCATGGCAAGTGCTACTGGCAGCATGCACTGGCCCTAGTATCCTAATCTTCAACTTTTGTTTTGTGCACACCCTAATCTTCAACTATCGGTCCACCAAATCAACAGCATAGATTCTTCATTTTTTTAAATATTAGATAATGTGATAATTTCTTACAATTGAGAATGAATATGATGTCTTCTTTTAACCTTCAAATAAATAATAAATATATTAATTAGGTAGTCATAGTTTTTTTTTTCAGATACAGGAGCAGAGTGGTATTGGAAGGCGGAGGCATATCTAATCCCCTCTGTCTATAAATATAAAACTTTCTAGGATTATATAATGTAGTATTTTGGAGGAGCAATAACTTCTTTTGGGATCAGTGGTGGTATGAGGTATCAATGCCTCACATTGCATGCTTGGACGGATGCTTCTTAAGTAGATTAATAATGCTTCTTGGGAGTTGATTGTTGTAACCATATTGCACACATGCTTCTTAAGTATTGATTATTGCAGCCCCATTACTCTTTGAGCATTAACTTTAGCAAACTTGCAACATACACCTAATTGATTCTTAATCATTAATAGATGCAGCTGCATTAATTGCAGATAGTCATGTATCTTACATATTGATAAAATACTGGTAGGCCTTTTTGGTAATTTGAACATGTCCTTTTATTTTTGTGAGGAGAACACATCCTCTTAACAATTTTGGATTTTCATCACTAGATAAAATTTCTAATGTGTCATTCCTATAGTATGCAGGCCAAACCCTAACTTTTTTCCCTTGACTCTATTTAGTTCATATGTACTGCAAAACAGTACAGCACAACAAAACTCACAAATTGTTTTAGTATTAAAATAATGCTTAGAACATACAATTTGACCCTTTTATTCACTAGAATTGAGGGGTATAAAGTGTATAGCTTTGGTGCACATATAACGTCTATGGGATCATAAAGGTGCTAGGAGATATCTACAATCCACATATCTTATGAGATTTTTCTTGAGCATTGATTATTGTTGCAATGAGTGTCGTAGTGATTCTTGGGTGTTGATCGTTACAACCATGCATCTTGCACTTTGCAATGTTTCTCACTCACTGAATATTGTTGCAATCCCATCACATGTAGCCGTGCTCTCTCAGCTTCGCCCAACAAATTGCTTCTCAATAATTTATTATTGAAGCTGCATTGCACTTAACATTGGTCCTTCAACATAGATATATATAATTAATAGTGGCAGTGGTATTGTACACATTAATTCTTTCTTCTAGAGATTTGATCATTCCATGCACATTATACATATGTGTGTTTGTAAGCATTGATCGTTGCAGCTACATTGCACAAATATAGTGATGATCCTCGAGCATTGATATTTGTAGAAATAGTGCACTTATAACTTCTTTTGCAATACCACTTCCATATATATGTTGAACACATAGCAAGGATTCACAGCTCTAACCCCCTGCAAATTAATTACAAAAGAATTAGGTGCATGAAACCTATTGAAAAGGTGCATAAAAGGGCAAGGCCATTTTGTCAAGGACACTTGCTTCTAGGAGAGAAACAAGAGAGAAATAGACAAGCCATGAGAAGGAGCTTGTTCCTAGCTGTGGCCCTCTTCACGTTCACCATCATGATCTTATGTTGTGGTAGTGGTGGCATGGCGGCCCCTGTTGACACTATAGTAGACACCTGCAATAAGATTCGTGAGGTTGCGGATTTTGACTTTTGTGTGTCTCGGCTGCGGGCTGTGCCAGGGTCCGAGTCAGCCGACCAATATGGCCTCCTCCTCATCACCATAGACCTAGCAACTGTGACTGGGGCCATGGCATGGGATGCTTCAACAAGGATGGCTCGGGGGGAGAGTGACCTGGCCACGCGAAACGCATTAGAGGCCTGCGGATACCTGTACTGGGCAGCATTGATGCCCGCACTACGTATGTACCGTGCGTTTGTGGTGGCAGATAACTCGTCTGCTGGATACTCACTGGACTGGCTCATGTTCCAGGTTGGGACTGGGTGTGACGCAGCTCTCAAAGGCAGGGATGCAGCAGCTAGCAAGATGGCTGTGTTTAACCACGACTTCAATCAGCTAATTTTAATTGTGGACGCAATTTCTATGTTATGAACCAAAAATGAAACAAGTTACTAATTTTTTAGAATAAAATAAGCTACTACTACTATGACTATATATGTTCTTGTTGTGCCGTGTGCAATACTTTATTAGTTTTTGTGTCTAATTCGATCGTGAGATCTAATCGGAGCATGGGGCTGTTTTTTTTTCTTGCCTAGCCTAAGGCAGCCTATGCCACGGCAACCAGTCCACGGAGGGCTCACCGCCAGGATCATCAGTCACGTGGCTCACTGTCCACGGCGTTGTGGTTCAATCAGTGCTGGCTTGACATTGTAAGAGCGTCTTTAATGGTTATCTCTAAGCTAACTCTTAAAATTGTTTATTAGAGGAAAAGAAGAGAGATAATGGAGCTAACTCTTACTCAAGAGACAACCTCTAAGAGCATCCTCAATGGTTGTCTCTAAGCTAACTCTTCACTACAACAATTGTGAGCTTCTATGACGTTTTTCTCGTGACAACACACCGTTTCGTCATAAAACGTGTTGGGTTTATGACGTTTTTTAGGAAATCGGGTGTTTTATGACGAAAACCGATATCTGTCATTAAATTTGGCCACAAAATCGTCATAAATCAAGACGCCATTATATTATGACGAACAAAAACATCATAATTGGTAAAATTAAACGTCACAATAGTTATGACAGATATGAATCGTCATTAAAAAAATTATTGTACACCAAAACTTGTGACAAATATGAATCGTCATAATATGGCCCATATAATTTTATTGTACACCTGTCACGCCGGACCCATATATAATTTTATTTGAAAATAAAAGTAAAATGTAATTGATAAAATGTGAGTTTTTATTGAATCGAAACAATTTTCTCTTATCTTCGGTTGTTCCTTCCTTTATATAAATACTCAAAAATATCCTCACAATTTTTAAAAATTGCAATTGGTACTCAAAATACTTCAATCGGTTCGCGCAAGAAATAGGCCAATTCGGCAGCTTTTTGTTCAATTTCTCGTGGAGTAAAAAACTTCTCATCCGTACGAGTCAAGGGAATGACCCCCTGGCCACGTATTTCCATATAAAAGATACGACGAGGATAAAGACCCTCTTTAACCTGAGTTTTTTAGATCATGCACACGTGGCCCACCTGTGGTTTGGTTCCACAACATGTCGAATGGGACCCACAAGTAATGCTAGAAATTAAGCCCAAAAGCACTAGAAAGGCAGCCGCCCTTTGTTGGCGGTCCTTATTGAATAATTTTTACCGCCAATTATTCACTTAAAAGAGAACACACAAATAAAAATGCTAAGAAAATAATGTTAAAGTAACTAGTTCCACAAATTTTTGTGTTCGAGTATATTTTGCAGAAATATATGAAAACAGGGACAAACTGGCAATGGTCGGCGAGAATCAAAAATTTTATTTCATGAGGATTTCTTAAAGAATAATTTTCCAAATCCCAATAGACCTGCACGTGCACCTTGAGGCTTTGGACTGATTTGACAACAACAAATACGATAGCTGGACTTCATTCTGCTGGTCACGTGGGCTTTCATCCAACCACACACGCACATTGCAATGGACGTTGGGCTGCTGCTGTTTGATTTATCGAGCAGGCCATGCACTGCGTGTCAGTTGTGGAGCTCACCACTTTGTAGCTGGAGTGTGCACGTGTTCCAGCCCAAGCTGCTGCTGTATGCGACACGGCTTGGAGCACTGGAGCCCAACTTGGAGCGCGTGGAGGTTGGGCTGCTGCTGTTTGATTTATCGAGCAGGCCATGCACTGCGTGTCAGTTGTGGAGCTCACTGCGTGTCAGGCGGTGGGCGGCGGGCCTCGGCCCAAGCGGACGATGAGCGCCATCTCTTGCTAATATATGGGCTCAGCTGTCGGTGCTCTTCTTCAGTTCTTGGTCCTCAGTTTTTTTTCTCAATTTAATTCATTGTTGAATTTTGAAAGTTGTATATATTTCATATAAGAAGTCTAAAGAATCTCGTTTTTTTCTTCCGCGTTGATATAAATATGATCTACCCATTTATAGAATATATGAAACTGTTTTACATGATATCGTTGTGCCGTATCTCCAAATAACTTATGGCCATTTTTTATTAAAATTTTGTTATTTTTGTAAATCTCGAAAAGAAAATGTTTCTAGACATGAATTTTTGTGGAGATGTACAACTGAAGCACCAATACACAAGAAAATTATGTTACAATTTATTTAAAGCTTTTGTTAAGGACATTGTTCACTTATGGTTGAACTTAGGTGATAGTTCTATGAGATGTGTCTAGAGTTCTCCACTTTGAACACACTTTGGTGGATTTTTTCTTAAAAACATTAATAAAAAAATCTCATGGGTTTGGGTTGACATGGAACAACAACAAACCAAAAATCAGCTCAAAATTCGTTATATTTCGTGAGATAAAATTTGACAAAACAATTGGAAAAACCATTATTTATTGGGGTTTTTTTCCCTCTCGATGTAAGATTATATTAGACCTGAAATTTTGTGGAGACATGTAACATAATAACATATGTATATAGTAATTTTTGTAAGATTTTTACAAACTATTCAATCATGTGTGCATGAATAAAGTTTTGCAACATAAATAAACTTTCCATCGATATCCTTGTTACAATGTTTAAAAAAATTCCAAAACATTATATGTGACGGTAATAGAAATGATACAAATACTCACCAAATTTGAGTCCATAAATTGACTTATTTCTGCCTATAAAAAAGGTAAACTTAAATCAGAAATAATTTTTTAATTATAAATCTTCGCAGACCTGGGCTGGCTGGGCCTAGAAAAGTCCAGTCCAGCCGGCCTTTAGATATTCTTGGCCCGCTCGACGCTTTCTGATGGCCGTCGGATCGAATCCGATGGCTCCCTTCTCCTCTCGCTTGAATAAAATCGGCGCCCGGCCTAGAAATCCTAGGTGCTTCCCTTCCCCGCTCCATTCTTCCGCTCTCTGAGTTAAGGCACACGGCCGCCGGAGTCATCGCCTCGCTCTCTGCCGTCGAGCTCCTCCCCGCCGGAGCCGTCTCTGCTCTTGCAATCCACCTCCTTCCAATCCACTACCGCAGCGGTTCGCCGTCGAACTGTCGCGTCCAGATCCGCCGCTGGCGACGATGCAGTGGGACGCGGCTGAGGGGAAGGGTGCTCTGGAGCGGATCTGAGACCTCCACGATCACCTCAGCCTCCCGCGCCCACCTCCACGGCGGCGCGGATCTTGGACGTGCTGGTACTGTGAATTATTGCAAGCATAGTTGTTCCCTTGGAATAATTATCTTTGTGTAACATCTAAACTTGAAGCTATGTAGTGTTCTGTTTATTTGGGCTGATCTCTGAACATAATGGTGTCACAATTAATTCTAATATGCTATATTTTAAAAAAATTATTGCTTATTTCTATTAGCATGCATAGCTTAGTCTGTTGGTTGTGTATCAACTATCAAGGCATTGACACCTCTGAATTGTTAATCCAGATTTTGTTTTCCCAGTGGTGCGTCTCTTGTGTAGAAAACTGTTGTATAGAGCTCGATTTTATTGCCTGCTAATTTACTCATTCATTCCTGTATAGAATTCATCTTTGAACTTGATCTGTTGTCTATTCTCTTCTCTGACAAACTGATCTTTTCGTGCTGCCTTATCTGCAGTTTGGTTCAGAGTTGCAGCAAGCGCTTCAGATATACCTGTCTGCTCTCTCTTGCTAGTTTGGTCAGGTGTGGTTGAAAATTCTAGTAGATATGCTTGTCTTGTTTTAGTTGATGCTTATGTACTACCACTTCAGATATATCTTAAACTTACACTGCTTTTTTTTGTTGTTGTAGATACATGAAGCAAAACAGGATGAGGATTGCTTCATCTGTTTGCTCTGAAACATGTTCACATTAAAGTAGTACTCATTGCTCCTTCTGTTGGAATCGTTGAGTTTTCCTTAGATGTGCTGAGTAAAAATAACTGATGCATGTCTTCAATAATTAAGATATGTGACAAATCATGCCTGGCTGCATTCATGACCTAAAGTGTTTACCTTGTTTTAGAGTGTTGTAGCAGTGCTAGTGTAATTCTTAGTCAAATGCTTGCCTGGTAAGCTAGCTCGTGTTCTGCTGTTTTCATGCTGAGAAGAAATGTTCCTTGATTGACCTGTTGATTGGTTTGCATGTTAAATAACTTTTTTTCATTACCATCTGTTGCCTTCTCATTAGTTGATATTGGTTGCTTGCTGCATGATTAGTGTGTGCAGTTTTAATATTACTTGTAGCTTATTTGTAACTCATACAATTTTCCTTGCCTGAGCTGCTATGTTTTAAACTTTGCTATATTTAAGATTCCTCTATTTATGTATCCAAGCCTAAGCGGTTGCTTGATGGACCAATACTGTGATAATCTTATTTCTTTTCTTTTTTGCACAGGGGGAAGCATCTCTACCTTTAAAAATCTGAAGATGGGAGGTGCTCCAGAGGACTATTCTTGGCGGCAGTCCAGGTTTTTTTTTTGTTTCTTTGTTTCATGAAAACTTGTGAAGTGGTGTCAATGTTGGCATGCTTATTTTTGTTTAACAGGAAGAAATATTAATGGATCTGTAAAAGGATTATTCTGTTGGTATTTATTAATCTATTTTTCTGTGTAATTGTGCTTTTTGTTTTGAGCATACTGTGTAATTGTGCTTGGCCTAGCTGTATTGTGTTGGGCCTGGAAATTAAAGGCATAAAAGTTAATTTTCTTTATAAATAAATGGGTCGAAATTGAGCCTGATAAATCAATGGGCCGGGAGGAAAATAGGTGGGCCGAAAGATAAAATTTTCTGGGCTGAAAGATAAAAAGATTGCAAAACTAGTGGGCCAAGAGTAAAATGGCCTGTGAATTGGGCTTGCGAAAATAATGGGCCAAAAAATCGGCCTGCCAGGCCGGTTTCAGTCCAACGTTTCGTGACGAAAATTACAATTGTCATAAACGTCTGTGACGTTTTTTCGAGTGTCATAAACATTTGTGAGGTTTCTGTAGAACGTCACAAATTTATGACGAAAACAACAAACACGTCACAGAAGGTAATTAGCTACGCAATTTCTGTGACGAAGCGATTTTCGTCACCGTTGCGTCATGGAAAGTAATTTGTGACGAATTTCAGACCTTCCGTGACAAAATTACATCGTCATAGAAGATTAAAATTGTTGTAGTGCTTAGAATTATTTATTAGAGAAAAAGAAGAGAGAGAAGACAACTAGCTCTTGTGCAAGAGTTAACTCTTAGCATAAATATAACATTGTCGCGTGGTCCCTACACAGAAAGATTCCCTCTAACCATTGGGGACGCTATAAGAAAAATGAGAGACTCAAACATGAACCTCACTCCTCTTCAGTTCTTTGTAAGAGCTAGCTGCTACCTCTTAGCTGTCTCTACCATTAGGGACGCTCTAAGAACCACATGATGTGGAGTCCAAGTTACAAGATGCGAGGATCTGAGCTCAAGTGGCACTAGTGTAGGGGCGCCTCCAATGGAGGACCCTGATAATCAGCCCTAATAACCGAATTCAAAATCTATAATCAATTTGGAACTTTTTTGAATTTATTTTTTGACCAAATTACTCCCTTCCTCCTTTCTTCGGCCTAGCACTGCACTTGTTTCATTTGGCCCATTTGATCCTTGCCCCTTCCCTTCCTCCCGCACAAGGTGCGCACATGGCCCGACGCGGGGCAGCCCTGCCATGTATGTTGTCGGGTTTCCTAGATACAGCGCGGGAATGGACGGTCCTCCTTCACACCAGCAGGGCTAAGGGGGAAGAAGGGTGAAGCAACTTCAAGTTTATTTTTTTCACAAACCGTAATTGCGCTTTTTATTTGTTATGACCGTTATGATCTTTACTCCCTCTATGCCAATATAATTGTTGCTTTTGACTTTTAGACATCAGGTTTGATTGTTTGCCCTATTCAACTTGTTTGCGCAAATATATTCGTTGCATCCTTAAAATTTTATAAATTTAACTTTCTGAATGTATCGATCCAAAGTTTTCTTGTATTGTTTCACCATTTTACAAAAATATTGCAATGGTATACCCAAAATGTTGATCTCTAGTCATTAGATGTTTGATCCCAAATGGATACTTTCAAAGTGAACATTTAAATTTATCAATTCAACTTTTTTCGTCTACTTCTTCAACATCTCTCTTTTACAACTTCAACCATTTTACCAAAAATTTTTGGATATTGCAAATGTTGAATTAGTTATTATCAATAATCTAGTTATCGATAATGTTTGATTTGATACCATTCAATATTTTTCTTAGATCTTCATAAAATTTTGAATTAGTTATTAAGTATTGTTTAATTCACTTTAATAAATGTTGAGTCTTGTTTCTAAAAATGTTGAGTGCATAAAATAGAGAAAATGTTGGGCCTTGACGGGCCACGCTACTCCTGGTTAATTAGGAGTAGAGCGAGCTACATAGGAGGAGCCATATGTCAGTTGGTCGCTTGCCTGAGCTTTTGCCGTTCACACCATATTGAGGATTCTATTTCGGCTAAAGCACAACACGAAGGGATCTGATGAGCATCCAATGCCGAGCGACGGATAACAAGAGGCGACAAGTGATAGCAGCATTGGTCTATCGCGACAAAGTAGATTAATTATTAGCACACACCTAACTTTTAAAGGTACAAATTGGATATGCAACTTACTCATTCCGTTACAAAATACATGTCATTCTAGCGTTACCTATTTTTCTCAAATTACATGTTATTCTCATTTCTCAATGCATCTTTCCCTCTACTAGTACAATATTCTCTCTTTTCACTGCACCACTATCTCTCTCTCTTCGTTTTCAGTGCATCCACCTTTTTCATTTCTTAATTATCGTGCCCAACTCAAAAACAACATCTAAAATTGAACAGAGAGAGTACATGTATCCAGGATAAATTTTTTGATACACATAGTAACATCATCAGTGATTGTCACACCCTAAAATTTCTAATTTTGGAATGTGACTATAGTTAAATTTTAATGATTTAGAAATAGATTAAAACTTTCTTAGATTTATTTAGGTTGTTAACAATTCTCTTTAGACAAAATAACTAATTTCTAAAATAAATAATCAATTTAGGTTATACTGTAAATGTTTGTTGCATTCATGCTGGTTAGATGCATGTAGGGTTTTATTTGTATGGAAAGGTATTTGAAACTCCGATTAGAATTCGTTTTCGTTTTATCGAGAAGGTAGAAAAGAGAATTATATTCCGCGGCTAGGCCTTGGGACAATTCCTTTTACCTCGACCCAGTTCTTCTCTCCCTTCCGTGTTCTCTCTCCCCCCCCCCCCCCCCCTGCCCCAATGCAACAGGCCTCTTTCTTCCTCTATGTTCAGGCCATCTACCATATGTGCTCAAATGGAAGGAGACAGGGAATTAAATACTCAATCAATGTGTTTATTTCCTTCTTTTCTTTCTCTACCTCTTTCCTAAACAACCAGCCGCCCTCCTCTCCTATAAAATCAGGGCCTCCCCACGTCCTCCCCACACCCTCAAACACAAACCACGCCGCCAGGCTGCCGCCGCTGCTCGCTGCCCTCGCGCACAGCCACGCCGCCCCCTATTGGCATCCGCGTTCCCGTCGATCCACCCAACGAAATGCAACCAAATTTTACCAGGTGGTGCGCCTTGTTGTCCCCTACAACATACCTCAAGATCCTTGCAAGATCTGCCCTGAAGCGGCCAGGATCTTCTTCACAACGATCACTGCTCCTCTGTTCTGGACGCGCCCAACGCATGATGGTAATTCAATTGGATGTTCCTGTCAGTTCCTGCCCTTTTTTGATTCATCAACCACAAACACGCGTTTTCCATCAAATGTTCTTCGTCTTCACAGGAGGGATTCCTTGATCTGCCTCTAATAGGTCGATCTCCTATTTCCCTGTGTTACTGTCCAAACCGTCTTGTCAGCATGTGTTTCAAAGTGTCCTGAATGTTTCTGTTCAGACCATATCTTGTATGATGTAGTCAATTAATGGGAACGCGCACGTTTTAGTCTCTAAGAATCTCTGTTTTTCCTGTTTAGTCATGAAAATTTCAAAACATCATATCTTTTTATTCGTAGCTTCGTTTTCAGTGATTCTTGCGCTCAAACGATCATTGTGATGAGTACTTTCTGTTAGTACTGTTTTTGTAGTCTTATAGATGCTGAGTTGTTTGTGCTATGTGTGATTTGCATGTTATCGGTAAATAGAGAACACGCGTTCAAGAACCGTCAAGATGAAGATCAAGAACTTGAAGAGTCTGAGCAGCAACACCCAATTTAAGGCAAGTGTCCTTAACGCATCTTGATCCTAATTGCTTTCTCCCTCTAGTTTAGTTTGCATTGCGCTTAATTTGAATTCTATGCGTCTATACCATGTTCCTTATCATTCCTTGTCGCCTGGGTGTGGTAGATGATAGCGGTTTGATGGATAGGTCATGCTTAGACTGCTGTTTTGGTTGAGTTAATGTTAATTTTTGCTAATAATCTTGACTAATGGTTCACTTGCACATTAATCATGGGGATGGTGTATCCTTTTTAGCAACATGCACCTTAGGTGTGCTGTAGCTTGAGTAAGTGGGATGTTTGATGATGGTGCAGTTTGCACGAGACTTTGGTTTGTGTTAGTCTTGCTCAAGCTAGCTAAAGACCGGTTCGTAGAGCGGCAACCCAAGATTTACAGTGCCATCACAAGGCTGGTATGAAACAACTTGTTTGATTAATTAGGAGTTCTCCCAGTACTATATGAGCATTTTGGAGGCGCGGGGACGGGCAAGGTACTTAAGGTAGTTCTTATGACCCGCAAGGCACAAGAGGGGGCTCTTGGGTGAACAGGTTACTTAAAGGTAGTCCCCATCGGTGGAACCTTAGTGGGCGAGTATATGCTAGGAGACCCATTGTAAAAGCCTCGTAGTGATCTCCTGGTCTCACACCTAAGGAAGTGTGCATGTGCTTTGGCCAGCATCGACATAAAGGAGACTTTAGTCTACCAGGCAACAGGGGATGAAATAACAACTTGTGAGTAAAGTGGCGCAACCTCTGCAGAGTGTAAAACTGTCATGATAGCCATGCTCATGGTCAAGAGCGACCTGGATCCTCACATAACTAGTTGTTGTTGGTTGGGAATGGTTGGTTAGTGGTTGGTTTGCATGGTCTCCAGTTAGGAGCGAGGTTTTGTCGAGATGGTATCCAGGTAGGAGCCATAGTTGGTTTGGATGGTTTCCAGGTAGGAGCCATGTTTAGTTTTGGTTCAGTTAGAACCTAGTTGCTGGTTGGATCTTTTGGGAGGGTTAACACATTTAGTAATATAGGTGCTATAATGAGTGTCTTAGTTGTAGTTGCTTTCTGCTATGAACCATATGCCAGCCTTTCTTTCATATAACCTTGTGTTGGTATTTCTTACGTCACAGATAAATCCGCAAGCGCACGGAATACCGTTGTAGCACTTCACCCGGGAGTATTCCAAGGTATCGTATTTGTTTTCCCCAAGGAACGGAGTTATTCTACCGCAGGGCAAGTTCTACCCAAGGACAACCAAGACAACTAGCGGCCTAGGATCGAGAGGGTGATTAAATCTAGTTATCCTAGAGGATAGACGAACTCAAGCTCTACTTGTCTACTTCGGGCGCCGGCTTAGGCCTGGTCTGCCAAGCCACTCCGACCTGTAGCTCTACTATGTACCCGAACGTGGAGGGTTCCTTTGGACGGACAGGGCTGTCACTTCCTGCCGCCTACCTCTACAAACCGTGGAGCACACAGCAAACAAAGGTAACCTCTAGCCTAGACACCACGTCTATGCCGTTGATTACTACTCTAACCTCGGCCCAAAGCTGAATTTAGAAGGCTAGAGCACCCCTTGCGGAGCGATGATCCCGTAAACAAGTATAACAGGAATTACGCCTAGAAAAGTAATAATGCTCGCTAGATAAATAATCACCACGTATAAAGCACAAAGAGTGTTTACACGCCAAGGTAAAGAAATAGAACTAAACCTCCACCAAAATGGAAGGAGTATTCCTTTCTCTCGCTTGCCCTCTCTCCTATTCTACTAGTGTACAAAAGGCTCTCAGCCTAAGGATTGGAGTGGAGCTCTATTGGAGAGTCTTGCGTCTTGTGGTGTGTGTTGAGAGGGAGGGGTGCCCCTTTATTTATAGCCTTGGAAGGTCGGCAACTTTGAGGCGGTTCCCGAGGTCGGTGACATTTAATGTAGGGGGAACCGACCTCCAGAAGTCGGTGGTAAACCGCCATAAAAAGATGGGCCAGTGGGGCCTCCCTGGCAGGTCGGCCGACCTGGCCAGAGGGGGTCGGCCGACCTGGCCTGGGCCCCACTGGGCCTGATCCTCCTCTGGCTGCTTCCTTGGCCTGTGTACTTGCCTAAACCACGTGCATTGTTTGATCTTGAAGCCTGATTCTGTGGTTTTGGGCTTTTGGACTAAGTTCTTTAGTCCGGGGAAAATCCGTCGATTGTAAAGTCCGCGTTTAGTGCATGTTTTCCCCTGTTTTTGTATGGATTGCACCTGCACTTCATAATTCACCAAGACTAGTGGAATTTGTTAGAAATAAACCCTATGTCTACACTTGGTGATGGTGTTTGGTTTACAAAGGTGCATAAGGTTGACGGTAAAAAAGGGTCGTAAGGACCGTCAACACCTTGCTTGTCATATTTCCAACACTTGCGGAGTACGACATGTACTCACACTTGTATTTCCCCTACAACTATGAATTGCTGCTCAGAGAGTGAAGATTGGCCACTTGGAGGTGACGATGAAGACTAAGCTTGTGGAGCCCCCAGTTGACTGCCTGTGGTGTTATGGAGCCTTCCGCCAGCGTTTGTATTCTTTTAGCCCTTTGAGACATTTATTGTAATAATTATACATTGTAATTATGACATTGGTTATCTATTTTACTTTACTTTGTCCTATATGTGTGAAACTTGATTCAGGGCACACATATAGATGAGCATTCGGTTTTGCCCTTATAATCGGGTGTGACAGTGATACATAGTTCAGTGATAAAAATTTCTGAAACAAATAAAAACAAGTTTATTAAAACAAGCCCTTGTAAAAGTATAATGGAAGAAAAGACTGAAGGGCACATCACAATGGAACGGGAGCAATGCGACCTTCTCGGCATTGTCTTCTGTTGATGTTTCTTATGCATAAAGATTAAATCCAACTAATTCTATAAGCGCACAGAACATTGTTGTACATTTTACATTGGAGTATTCTAAAATATTGTATTTATATTTTTCAAAGACAAGCAAGGTTAAGGGGTAGTGATGTTTGAATTTATGACAACAACGATGCACCTGTTAGTAAGTTGCTAACTAAACCAAAGTAGGGTAGTGATGTTTGAATTTATATGTCCTGGGATACGTCAGAGAAATCCAGAGACAGTTATTGACGACTTTTAATAATCAGTTTTCGGCCGTCAAATCATACATAAAACTCTATTGACGAAGCACCCATAGTAATAGGGCTTATAAACTAACGAATTCCATAAGGTGAAATACGCATGAAGGTGAGTTAAGGAAAAAATGAGGAGGAAACACGGCCAAAAAGGCCGCATTACAAATGGATGGTCGTTGCCTAGATTGGACATGTGGGACAATTGGGTCAAAAACCACATAAAAACACCTCAACAAAGTTCAATCAACCAATGGCATCAAGAGGGCCCAACAAGGACCAACCTATATGAAACGCAGTGCAAGAGGCGATGCCCAGGGGTTGACTCACCCCTTAAGTCGCCTGACCTTCTATTGGGTCCCTTCGGGCCCAACTTTCTCATGGTAGTCCCTATCGCCTTTCTCAAGTTGGATCAGGGGTGCCCCATTGCATTCAATGCCCATAACCGCCTCTAGCACCATATATGAGGAGGGGAAGAGCTCCATCACCACACACAAGAAGGTGTAAAATAGATCTCAACTACCAAGGCATTCATAGTATAAATCTGCTGATTTATGACAAAATTACTATTCACCCGTCACTATTTTGGGTTTTCCCCCTTTTTGGTCAACTCAACTTTATGACATTTCGTGTTTCGTCACTTACAAGCCATATTTGTGATAGTAACTTGTGAACAGTATTATCTGGTGCTATGGGTTGACTACTTTGGGTGGCCATTTCATCACTAAAAATCCTGTTGCAAGTACGGCGACCAATGGGGACCCACATTATTTGTCATAAACGCCACCCCACGAGGCGTTTGGGGCCTATGTGGCATCCTAGTCAGCAAGAGGAGGCCCACATGTGAGGCCTCCAGGGCCCACTGTCAAACCATTTTCTTCATAAATTTCATTTGACCGCGTACAATGACACACTGCAGAGCGGGAGGGGGGGGGGGGGCACGTGTGTGAGGGGTCCCAGGACCAAATATATTTTTCGCTGATTTTATTTGCCCGCGTGTAGTGCCACGTGTGGTGCACAATGAAGAGAACTATGCAGGCTAACAAGCAAGTGCTGTGGGGCTCATGGTCAAGTAATTTTGGTATGTGATTTCATTTGCCCGCGCGTTGTGCTACGAGACGCACCATGAAGAACAAAGCAAACCCACATGTCAGGCACCGTAGGGCCCACAGTCAAGTAATTTTTGACATTGCTTTTGTTCACACGAGTGTAGTGCCACGTGGCGCACCATAAAGCGCTATGCGGGCCCATATGTCATGCATTGTGAGGCCCATGGTCAAGTAATTTTTGTCACTGCTTTCGTGGGCCCATATGTCAGCTGCATTGACGTGGCTTGTGAGCCAGCACGCTGTTGGTAGTATTTATCAATCATTTTTACTGCCAAGACCGTTCAATAAAACTTGACCCATGGATACACTATTTGACCCATTGGGTCAAGCTTTGTCCCCATTAGTTGACCCATGGATACAATATTTCACCCAAATCCGCCTCCTAATAGGAGAAAAACCCGTCAGGTCGCGGGTAACGGGCAACCATTGCCATCCCTAAATAAAAGTCATCAAACTTGAATAAAATGAACGTTTTTATACACTAATGGCTTTCCACAAGTTTTGATGGAATGATGGGATATATGAATGCAAGAAGGAAATTAGACAAAATTCATAAAAAAATGAAGAAATGGCCCACTAGCCGGCCCAATCATGGGCAGGGTCAACCATCATGATGCCTTTTCCCCTCGCCCTACACGAAAGGTTGGTGCACCTCCGCTGAATTTGACTCCAGACTGGAGCCAGCCTGAACGGGTGGCGTTTGCACGGTCAGAGCGGGACCCACCGCCCTGACACAACCTGTAGATCCTAGCTCTGACCACAATGGGGGTGGTCGGAGCCCCCTTCCCATTGCGACTCCAGGTGGGAGCATCAAATGTGACGAGTCCCTCCGTGGCCGTGCTAGGGACTATAGCTGCCCTGGATCCTTCGATGAGAAGGGAACCTATTCCTTCGCCGCCAAGCCTCCTAGAAGCACAGTTGTCGCGAAAGGGCCTCTAGTCTAGTGGTTAGAGCACCTGAGTAGCATCTAGCAGACTTGGGTTCAACTCCCCGTGAGAGCGAATAACCAGGCTGAAATAAAGTAAAAAATAAAATAAAAATAGGTTGGGGTTTCCCCTAAAGAAGCACAGTTGTCCGGAGCCTCCAAACTGCTCCAGAGGGTTCGGAATACTCGAGAAGCAATTGGGGAGCCGTCTTCTCAGACCACGCCATGGCTTTCGATCACCTCCAGACTCGACACCGACCTAGTCTTAGGACTCACTTGCCAGATTTGTGACCTCACTCCTAGGACTATATAAAGGGGCGAGGGGCTCCATTTTGGGGCTGGCTGCCATTTTAGCTACAAAATTGTAACCTCTCTTGTACCTCTCGTAGTACTTATTTTTACACACTTGTAACATTGACACACCCACGCTCAATAGGAGCCTTTTTCTAGTTTGCATCTGCCCCCTTGTAAGCTCCAATAGAGCATAGGATTCATGAGGAACACAAACTCGTAACCTCAATATTGGATGTAGGGTTATTATCCTTCGGGAGGCCCGAACTACTATAACCCTTTATGTTGAGTAGTATTGTTGGTTCGATACACCAACAAGTTTTGTCAAGAATACTTTCCTGCATCAAAAATCGTCCCAAACTCGTGCGTCTTTATTAGTTAATTAAATATGCATTGAATCTTTTGTGAATGACCTTTTATTTACTGGTATGTTGGCAGTCATTTATTATTTACCGGTATGATACCGGATTTAATAACCACCAACAACCTCCCCAAGTTTAAACTTTGCTCGTACCGAAGGATCAGGAGTTACAAAGGAAGCGCCCAATGGGTCACAATGATGCGGCAACATACTCCCTTCAGGATGGTAAGTATATGCTTGCACAAAATATTCACAAGTGTTGAATATTTATTGGGCTTGTATATATGTTTCACCTTGTCACATAGCGTTGAGAAATAGAATGGCACATTAATTTGGACAATGTCATGTAATTCTTGCAGGTGTATGTCTAAAGTTTTTTATGTGCTACAAGACATGGTAAAAAATGTATAGCACATCTATCTAGGAAGTTTTAAAGTCTGCAAGGTTGCAACACTTTACCCACAAATGATGATTTCATCACCCACTGGTTGACTAAGCCCTCCGTTATGCCACTTGCACATTTCCTTAGGATTGCGACCAAAGGATCACTACAAGGTCATGGAAAGTATCTCCTACCCTGTAGACACCCACACCCGCTAAATGTTTGCTACCAGATGGGAGTCTATTTTCCCTCCAATGCAGCATACCTCCTTATGTGCCACTCAAAAACCAAATGGTTCCACAAAATAGTAGAACATCTAATTAATTGGCTAAGATATCCCACTATTGGCATTCAATCTGGTGACGCGGTTGGGCCAGGTATTACTTAAACCCACAAACTGATCCCTCAGATATAGATCAAGTACTAGCACACAACAAAATCTTGTGCACGATGGCACCATTCCAAAACAAACCATCCGGCTCAGGTTCCCTAAGATCCATAAATCTCATTAGCCAAGATTAACACAACAACTTCCGATCCCAAAAATAGGCAGCAAGGCTAAGCATGATTCTACCCAAATGATTTGAAGGAATAATTTGGAAATATTATCTAGTAAACCATGTCGTAGGATTCAAAATTAAGATTTAATGCATTGAAGGAATGTACTAAACTATAATCCTAAAATCGCACCAAAGGATGACAATTCCACACCAAATATTTTGAGGGCACTTATTTACACACATATAACATTAAGGTAGGATCACATGAATGTTACATTCAATTTTTTTCCGAAACAAGGTTTTCCCGCACCAACCCAAGATGGGCGGGGGTCCAAGCGTCTTTTACATCGTTTAGCAAAAGATACTAGAAAAGGACGTCCCCCGCCCCCAATCAACTACCAGATATCTAGAAATAGCTGATTGAGGGACGGCAGAGTCACTACATATATAGGCGACCTCGCACTGCACATTACAGAGTCATTGCATCTTAATATATAACACGAAGCGAACTACCATGATTACATCATAATAACTTTGCTCTCTACGCGCTCAAGCAGAAAGTTGTCATGCACGTCTACTCCTCCTCCTTTTCCACGGTCTCGGCTGCAGTGGATTATGTCCCTCCTTGAATTGTCTGCAGCACCACGCAGCATCCTTGTCTGTTCATGATGCTGATCGCCGTCCTTAGCATCGTCTCCGCTCCAAGCCTTGATGACCTCGCCCATCTCCGTCGGATAGAGACCTGACCAATAACGGAGAAAAGCACATGTATGGAAGATTATCTCAAAAGGGTGCTGAATCATGATATTATCAAAGCAGGCTTTGTTTCTGGATTTCCAGATTGCCCAACAGATGGCAGCCAGGCCTTCTGTATAAATCTTTTCGCCACCTTGTAATACTTGTTTAATCCATTGCCAAAACTGTGAGATGCTGTTAGGTCTAGTTGTCGACGATTTAGTCGGCAATTATATTTTAGGGGGCTACGCAAGAACCAATAATACGATGGTAAACACGAGACAAGGAGTTTAGACAGGTTCGGGCCTCCCGGAGGATAAAAACCCTACGTCCTGTATGTCGTGGTATTGATTGGATGTCCTTGAGAAAGGAACCCCTGCCCGCCTTATATAGCCGGGGGTACAGGGTTACATGGAAAGAGTCTTAGTCGGTTACATCATGGAAATACTTGGAGTACAAGGCAAGAAGCCTTTCCTACATCCAGCCGAGTAGTAGAACCTTCCATCTTGTATCATGGGCTACTCGGTTTCTTCTGGGCTGGTCCGACTACCCTTGTCAGGTTACTCGGCCCTTTGGACTTGAGGGTACCCGGGGTCATGGTAACGACAGTAGCCCCCAAGTGCTTTTTGATTGATCCAGTAAATTGCTTCCGACTAGTCTTCTCTCCATGTAGGAATTGATCTCAAGTGATATTGAGAAATTAAAAAGAACTTGACCTGAATCAAGTTTGAGGTACTTGACCTCGGGTGGACCAAGGCCAACAGGGCCTTGAATTAGGCATGCTGTCAGTTGGCACCCAACTCCGAATGATATCAGAAACATTGGATAAAATGCTTGTTGAAGCAAGTTTGTATGTAAATGCCGTGTATAGAACAGCACTCAGCTTTCAGAACTGATTAAGTCTATAGAGGAGATTTGAATAAAGTCAGCATCCGAGTTTGTCGGCTAGGGCTGAAAGCATACTATGTAAATAGTACCCAACTGACTGAGTCGGCCTAGGCTGAAAAGCATGCCTACAAAGTTAAAAATTATGAATGCACGATCAGTGCATCATACAGATGTAGCCCCCGAGTTACTGTGTAATTCGTAGAATTGTATAGTAACTCAAAGTAAGCTGAACCAAGAAATAAGATCTTGATCCGAGTGAAAATAAATTCAACATCCGAATCTGTCGGTTAGGGCTGAAAGCATACTATGTGAATAGTATCCAACTGACGGAGTCGGCCTACGCCTTGAAAAAAGCATGTCTACAAATTTGAAAATTATGAATGCACGATCAGTGCATCATACAGATGTAACCCCCGAGTTACTGTGTAATTCGTAGAATTGTATAGTAACTCAAAGTAAGCTGAACCAAGAAATAAGATCTTGATCCGAGTGAATGAATATACGATCAGTGCATCATACAGATATGTTGAAAAGTAGCATCCATTATATAAGGAACTCATGTTTTCTTGCGCACAAGGCAATTAGAACAGGAAGTCACAATGAGTCTCAGCCAAGAATTTCTCATTCCGAGCTGGTGTCTAGGTCCGTCCAGCTAATCAGCCAGGGATGATTACAACCCGTAGCCCCCAAGCTGTCTCTCAACGAAAACAATTGAGATTCAGAAGTGGATAAATTCTAGGTATTATCCGACTTAAATTGTCAAGGATATAAGACAACCCGTGTGCCTGGCAAGTCTGCCGAGAAAATAGTGGAACTCACGCAAGTGAGTCCACGTGGACTAGCCCCCGAGTCTGCAGATAATTAGTATAATTAAGTGCAGACTCAAAATAGACTAGAAACACTGAAATAACTAACAATGCAGTTAAAAAGAATTAGTGAAACTCACGCAAGTGAGTCCACGTGGACTAGCCCCCGAGTCTGTGGATAATCAGTATGATTATGTGCAGACTCAAAAGAGACTAGAAGCATTGTAAATAAAACCATGTAGGCATAGCCGAAAAACGGCCGTGTAATTTGTAGTTGTTGAACCACTGTTGTTGTAGATTGTCTGACTGGAGATTATGTAAATCTGTCATCTCGCCGAGTGATATGTGGGCAAATAAACTTGTGGCCGACTGATTTTGAACGTAAAAAGTCTGAATTTGTGCTTCCCGAGTGAAAAGGGGCAGCAGTTGCCGAACAGACGTCGCATGGCCCTGACAGACATTGTTGACCAATGATATACCGAGCATGGCTCCTGAATGACGCATTGCAGCTTGATGGGGCAGATAAGTCAATCAGGATGCTTGCACGGGTGTAGAGCAATAATAGTTGACCACGAACAAGACGTTGTTGCTCCTTGAAACTTGAAGCAGCAAGCATGCTTGTCACCTGGTTTTTCAGGGCACCGGGCACGGGCTCTGTGCATCGCTGTCGAGCACTCCGGCTGAGTAGCCATGATGGCAGAGTGGATGCCATGGCTAAGTGACCACCGTCGTTGAGCGGCACTGTACGTTGAACAGCAGAAACGTCAGTGCTGACGGCAAGCTTGGCGAGGATGACTTGAAGGTTGACATCATGAACGATGAGGGGCACAACGTCCTTGACGAGGGGCAGTAAGGCGCTCAAGGTACGGCAAGGCACATGGCGATAGCTTTGACGGCGTCACAATGAGTTTGTTGAAGGGACGCTAACATGGCCTGACTAGATGCTTCACCAAATTGCTACCGTAGCCTCATCTGGTTTGATATTCACTTTTGTCTTCGGGTTGTCACCGTAGTAGCGTACGTGGTGGGCTCCAATCATTGTGCCAAGATAAATGATGATGAGGCAAGATGAGCTTTGGCACGAGCTTCGGCAGCGGCAGCCAGACGTGCTCCGGCGACGAGAAGATTGAGCTATGGCCGCGACGACGACGCGCACTCTGGATGCAGCGACAGGGTGAACTCCAGCCATGATAACAGATGCAAGCTCCGATCCGCATGTGGGGGCGAGACGAGCAGCAACATGGCGAGACTAGGCAAGATCCTCCCCGTTGCAGATGGCGAAGAAGATGTATCCGAGTAGTTTTAGCCAGGAAACTGTGGCCGGCTAATAACAATCCGAGTGACTTAATTTGTAGCTGGTCGTTTTCATCCTGATGGTAATGACGAGGCGAGAGTTGGGCTGCAGCGATGCAAGGCAAACCCTGTCCGCTCGATGAGGCAGACAACATTGCGTGACCGTGGTGTGAGCTGGAGCCATACGGCAAAGCAGACGGCTGTGCGTGACCACGACGAGTCCTGACCGAGCCACTCGGCGAGGTGAAGTAGACGACGATGCTTGATCATGGCGAGCTTGAGCCGCTCGGCGAGACAGACAGCTGTGCGCGGCTGTAGTGGGCTTAAACCTCTCGGCAAGGCTGCAAGTCGTGATCTTAAGTCATGCACCATAGGATGAGTTGGAGAAGGACGAAGAACCCGAGGAGTGTGCAGCCTGCCAGCTAGTAGCTCGAGCAGCGCTTGGCACGGCAAGCTCGTTGAACAGCAGCACGAACGATCTCTCGGCTCTTGGAGCAATACATGGTGCTTGACGTGATGACCTTATGGAGCGATGGAGTAAGCTTAATTCTTGGAGTGAGTCACTTCGTTAGCCCAGTTGAAGGACTAGTATGTGCTCAGTATGTAGGTCTCATGGACGCTTCCGTGATGTGGGAGGTAAGCTCCTTGCTGCAGAATTTTATTTCCGTGATGTGGGAGGTAAGCTCCTTGCTGCAGAATTTTATTGCCGTATCAGTACTTGGCCGACTGATAGTAGATGAGTGCATGAAGCATTTTCCCGAGGGCTATTGTAGGAGCCGGGGGATTAATTGTGAACTTGGAGAAATTCATGAGAATAGTAATTTCCGAGTGGCGTCAAGCCCCCAAGCGTAGAAAATGCTCAGGAACTCTGAGAGACTTGTGTGATAAATCCCTGTAGATAAAACATAATAATAGATTATGTAGTAATCTGTAAGAAATAGTCAAATATATGACCGCAACACCAGGTTGATTTTAGTCATCATGATTAATTAATGTGAATCAGCTCAGCCGTTGTTTTCAACTCTGATAGCCGAGTATTATCCTATGTTTATGCACTCTTAGAACTTAGCCGGCCCTGTATGACGTGGGACACTGGGTCAGCACACGTTTAGGGAGACAACGGCGTCAGTTAGAGCTTCACAATCGGAGTCATAACGGCGTTCATGAGTCTACAAGATTGACATAAGTCGTAAGATTAAATGAGGATGAGTGTTTGTCAAGTGAGCCTCTATGACTGTTTTCAGAGACCAGTTGTCGCCTTATGTTTATGCACTCGCAGTGGGAGCTTCACAATCAGGACAGACAAGGCTTACTTAGTCGGCGAGAGATACTAAAGACATAACTCATAATGTTGATATAGCCCCCGGCTCTATAGGCAGTAAATATGTTACTGTGTATAGAGCCAAGAATGATCAAGGGGAAAACTGATATTTGATTTATGTGAATGCACATAAAATGAGGAGTGGTAAGCACTCGGATAAATGATAGAACAAGTGTGAAAACACTTAAAATATGATGAAAATTTAAATAAGTAACTTAGCTTGTTTGATAAGCTGTGTTGTTGTCGCCGAGAAGGGCACATGGTCAGTCGGATGACCGAGAAATAAGTAGTCGATGCCACATGCTGAGTAGAAACATGGCCAAGAGTGACCTTCATCGTGGCCGAGTGGCTGGTGCCATACGCCGAGTGATCGCCGCAGCACACCAAATGCCAGAGAGGTTGTCACCGCTCACCAGACGTTCTCGCTAGGAACGTGAAGCTGGACCGAGTAGTTGCCGATGTAGAACGCGGAGTACGTCGTGGCCGAGTGGTTGCCATGTTCCCGTAGATGCAATCCGTGCTTGCGAGGGAATACATGTGTGACGTTACATACATGCAAAAGCAAGTGATAAAAAGTATAAAGTGATAAACCAATCGTTAATCAAAGTGATTAATGAATAAAGAAATAAAGAATAACAAAAAGGAAAAAGCATTCCCTTGGAAAACTGTAGCTTTGTTGCCAACTTGATGAACTCCGACTTGTGTCGAGTCACCATGTCGCCGTTGCTGTACGCGGCGTCAGAACCATGGCCGAGTGACCAGCGCTGAGATGGACGGCCCAGTGCGAGACAAGACGCCTGAGTCGGCGTCGCAGCCCCTGAGTGGCCATCGCAGCACGCCGAGTAAACGTCGGTTGCCTACGGCTGTCCCCTGGCTTGCGTCGAGTCGCCGTTGCTATACGCCGATCGAACGCCGGGTAGATAAGTGGCCGTCGTAGCCAAGTGACACCACCGTACGACGAGTGATTGTCATGGTCATGTAACCACCGTCCCGCGTCGAGTGATGTTGTGTCTTGAAGTATCAAGGAGAACTCGGCGAAGTTGTCCTGACATGAGTATGCATGGATCGACTCCTTGTAAAACAGAGTACCCATGTAATGTCATCAGTAGGTCACCAATAGATTTATTAATAATATAGAAACATAGAAAGCCAGAAGAAAAACGGAAAGCATCTTCCCTGTTTTGGCAACAGCTGTATACGTGTTGCTGTTGTGAACAGCCTCACGCTTTGGGACTTGCAGCCAAATCTTGTCCAAGGAAAGTTCAGCTCCGGCCCAGACTTGGACTCCAGCTTGCCTTTTACTCGGAGTCGACGAGTCGGCGTACTACTCGGAGGAGGTAAAAAGCCGTCGTTTGCCATCAGAGTGTGAACTCCGCCATGGTCGCCGGCAGTATCGCGGCACCGCCAGTAGCGCGGACCGTACGGCAGGAACCGCAGTCGCCCGCGATGCAGGCGAACTTGCCCGTGCCGTCGTTGAAACGAGCGTAGGTGTCAGAATCATGTATGCAGTTGATTAGTAGCAGTACTAGAAAACAATCCGACTCGTTATTAAGAAGTAATAAACAATATAGCTAGGAAGCATGAGTCAAAAAAGAGGAAGGAATCTTCCCTGTAGCCTACGTGATCTGTTCGGACTCCGGGTTAATCAGTACCAGGATCGGTTCTTGATGAACTCGACGAGTCGGCAAAACCTGGACGTACTTCTGGGCTTGATTTTGGAGTCAGTCAACCCCTTTTGGAGTCAGTCAACCCCACCGCCTGAAGACTTGATACGAGCATGACTCGTCCTACGTCGCCCTGGTTACCGCAATGTTGCCAGACAACATGAAGACCAGGGTATCGCTATGCATGTAATCATTGCGTGATGACATAACTACTCCAACGAGTAGATTTATATTAGGAAAAAAAAAAGAAAGAAGGGATAGAAAAAGGAAGGAATCTTCCCTGTCTTATACGGAGATTATCTCAGGTGAACCGAAGTTGAACTTGGACTCCATGCGCAAGTAGAACTCGACGAGTTGTTCAGGTTGGATAACTCGTTGTTTATCGCTTTGCCTGGAGACGACAAAGCTTAAACCTCCTCGGGACTTGATGATGCAGGGACGTTGCAGCCTGGTCGCTTCAACGCAGATCGGCAAGGTCGTCGTCTTGAAGTCGGCGACTCGCTGCGTGAGCCGACGATAGATCGAGATCAACAGGGTCGCGGCCTGATGAAGATCGCTGCTTGCTGTAAAAGATGTCCATCGTACTCAACGGAGGATTCCGGCGTTTGCCCCACGGTGGGCGCCACTGTCGACGATTTAGTCGGCAATTATATTTTAGGGGGCTACGCAAGAACCAAGAATACGATAGTAAACACGAGACAAGGAGTTTAGACAGGTTCGGGCCTCCCGGAGGATAAAAACCCTACGTCCTGTATGTCGTGGTATTGATTGGATGTCCTTGAGAAAAGATCCCTGCCCGCCTTATATAGCCGGGGGTACAGGGTTACATGGAAAGAGTCTTAGTCGGTTACATCATGGAAATACTTGGAGTACAAAGCAAGAAGCCTTTCCTACATCCAGCCGAGTAGTAGAACCTTCCATCTTGTATCGTGGGCTACTCGGTTTCTTCTGGGCTGGTCCGACTACCCTTGTCAGGTTACTCGGTCCTTTGGACTTGAGGGTACCCGGAGGTCATGGTAACGACACTAGTGTTAGAGTTGAAGGAGATTGCCATCACTCCCCACACCACCTTTGCCACAGAACATGTAAAGAACAGGTGTTCAGCTGTTTCAGTCTGAGCGCAGAACTGACAGGTAGGATCACCCAGCCACTTCCTCTTTACCATGTTGTCTTTGGTTAGTACAGCATCATTTTCGAGAAGCCAAATGAATATTTTTATCTTTCTGGAATTTTAGCTTTCCAGATATGTTTGAAATGAGGGCCAGAATCATTTCTAGTAAGGTGATCATATACTGACCTTACTGTGAATTTACCATTAGGAGACCACATCCATCTAGGCAGATCAGCCCCTTGGGTGATCTGCTGTTGATTTAACAAAGCTGCTAATGTCACATGCAAATATTCCTTCAGATACTTAGTGTTGGTCCTTAGTGAAATAGTTGGGCATAATTTGTTTTTTTTGTTTTTTTTTTTTGAACCTCTCAACTCTGTATTAAAGTGTAGCATCTGTTCATGCACATACAAGCAATAAGAAAACTCAACGCCCACACACACAACCAGACCTACACCTAAACACAGCGAAGAAACGCGTCCCTCAAAAGATCTTGCACGACTGTCACCACGGGGTGAGAGGTACCCGAAGAAAAACGATCTCTCAAGCTCTCCTAATAGAGCCCCGAAGCCCAACAACAGCGATGGAGAGCAAATCGCCGTTGATACGGAGAAAGCTTGGGAAAAAAACAAAAGACACGCCACTGCCTCCACTTCACCGACGTGCCCAGGACACAGGTACCTGCCATCGGGAATAAAGCCAACCAGAAGAAAGCCCACTGCTGAAAGGAGACAGCCCACCAAAAGCAGGCCGAGAACTTCCGCTCAGCCCAGAAGCCAGGCACGCAGCCCACGGACGAAGCACTCCACGCGGCCCATAGGCCCGGCGTCCCCGCGCGGCCCACAAGCCATGCACCAATGGCCCACAAGCAAAGCGCACGGCCAGCCCACGAGCGAACCGCCTCTGAGAGCAGAGCGCCTCCAACTCCGGCCAGCAACGACGGCGAGCACCGCCGGCGAGACCGTAGGGCCCCACCGACACATCTCCAGCAAAGAGGCCAACACCAGACCCCAACTCCACAAGCACTCGAAGACGGCGCCGGAGAAAAGTCCGCCGACAAGGCGGGGAAGCAAGGGAGAGTTTTATTCCTCTGGATGCGCCGCCACCACCGCTTGACAGCACAGCCAAACAGACCTCAACTCCACAAGCACACGCCGACGCTGCCGGAGAAAGAAACGCCGACGAGGCGGAGGAACTTGGGAGAAATTATTCCACAGGCGCACTGCCGCCACCGCTTCAACCAGCGCACCTTGGACACACTTTCCACCGACACCATCATCGCCGCCGGAGAAGAGCCGCTGGCCTGAAGCCCAAGCAGAGCAACCTCCGCCGAACACCAGGCCCGATGTCTACTCCAGCAAGAGCTTCGCCGGCCCCAGACCGCAGTGAGCACCGCAGCACCAGAGCCACCGCAGCCGCCGAGACGACGCCATCGGGGAAGAAAAGCACACCTAAGCTACACTAACCTAGGCTATGCACAAAATCCGACCGGCAATCCGCCGAATCCCATCCACCCTGGCGCCAGACTGGCCACCAGAGGGCGAGATTTGGCGAAATCGCCGGCGGAAACACCGGATCGCCTTCGACTCGCTTCCTCTGTACTGTAGCTCGAGAAAGGAGACGAAGAGACCAGAAGCCTGGGCATAATTTGTTGGTATAGCGTGCGACAGAGCAGTGGTTGGCTTGTGTATCTTGCGTTCAGATTCTGTTCGTAGTATTGAAAAATGGAATGAGGGAGTCGTGTGATATAATTATGCTGAAGAACAAGATTCGTCACTCAAATGACTGACAAATGCAAGGCTTACCAGCATTTTGATTGACATGGCATCATGATGTTGTTATTTTTTTTTTGAGGAAAATCATGATGTTGTTATTATTACAACACCTTATTCAAACTTCTAATGATACAAGGAAAATATAACAAGCTTAACTATGATCAATGAGAGTGATTAGTGGACCCTAGACATGGCCGCTATGATGGCGCGTGTGACATAGGCCATAGTGCTAAAGCCACGATTCTCCTTGGGTAAGACCTGTATCACATCTTGGTATAAGCCTGCGGATTCAACCATGCCTTCACAACCATTTGGGATAAAAAAATGTCGCATTCAGAACCTCCCGAGCACCATGGTACTGCCCTGCAATAACGAACGTGACACCCATTGTAGTGATGGAATAATGCCCAAATATAGATCATGAAAACATTGCTGCCGCTATCTCCTCATCTTCTACAGTGGAGTTGTGCGTTGAAACAAATGAGGAGAGTGCTGCCTGTTAGAACTAATAGATCAAGAACTTAATGGGATCATCTAGTCAGAAGTAGATCACACCTAGTAATTTAGTCTGAACACTGAAATTGACTCACCTGTGCTTAGATTCGCCATAAACAGATCTGCGGTAGATGCAGATCAAGTGGTTGATGAAATTCGATGTGAAGGTGGTAGAACTGCTGCGGGTTGATGTAGAATCAGGGACACCGGGCTTCCACACCTTGCAGCACGCTTTCTGATCGGTAGATTAGGGTTAGGGCTAACCCTAGGCTTAATTTCGTGATTAAGCGATCAAGGAGATCAGGGGGTCTCCCTTTGGTTATATAGTGCTGTAGGCGCGGGGCCGGGCCCTTAAGTGGGCTTAGTTTTGCCTTCCGATCAAAGCAACTAATTGGGATCTTAGTTGGATTCGGATTGGGCCTTTACGGGCCACTTGACCGAGGTCAACAATTCCAACATTCTCCCCCTTGACCAAAGGTCAATGACTTAATTCTTTATAATAATTATATTATCGATCACGTACAGGTGGATATACACTGATCAATAATCTCCCTCTTAATCGAACAATCTTAATCTTAACCTTAAACTTATGTTCGCATTATGTTCACACTCAACACCATAACAAAACCCGACGAATCAGTCACCGGAAGCAATACAGGTGTCCCGGGACATAATTAACCAAAGTCTGCTATAGTATCTCGATAGAACACTTATTAATCTTAATTGTGAGTTTATTTATTCGGCCTCATCCAGAATCATATTTCAGGTTTAATCACCAAATCCATACTAATTTCGCGAAATATGATAGGCGATAACACCCTCAATTAGTCATGTTGCTAGCTATTTACTTAAAGCATTAAAATGACTTGATCCTGGGACCCTTCTTTCATGACATAACAATATATAGTTGTCAATGGGCTTGACACCATCAACTATGTCATTACTTGAAGGAATTCTGTAATTGAATACAGTGATATTGAGTACTATCAATGTAGACTTAATAATACCGGAATATATTTTATATGCCTGTTTGAAACATGCCATACAAAATCAACATAAATAATGCTAATCTTGTTTTAGAGCTTTCTGCAGAATCGCTCATATCTGTAAGAATGAAGGACATAAAACTTAATTGTGCACATTTACATTCATACACCGTCACAAAATCTTATCTGAATAGTACTTAATTAAATAAGCATGTTATTTGGTGCCTTTAACTTTAAACACCCTTTTCCAGTGGACCTCCCCTGGACTAAGACTAACAAAATTTTGTCAAGCATTCCGGCTTGTCATGCTAAGTCAATATCTTATAGATCTTAGCATGTAGCTTCAATCTGAAGCCTTAGGAACGTCTTCTTATTTATCTTATTCTTAACCTTATTCTTATGATAAAATTTGCTATATCACGCAAAACTTACAGGCATAATTATATTTGCATTCACATATTGTCACTTCAAAGCCTCTCTTAACTTTTGTGCTTGAGTGACGATCCCAATACTCAATTTGGTCCCATCAAAGTGTCATACTCCCCCAGAACTTAGGAAAAGCATCACTAGATGTGTCTTATGATATGATAAAATCATTTCTCCTTTCTTGGAATGCATGCTTATTTCTTTCAACTTACGGAGAAAATAATTTCTTCAGAGTATCAGGATCTTAATTAATCCACCTTAACCTTATAAAATAAATCACGGTTGCCCATGATATGTACAAACTCATAGTGAGTTATAAACTTAGCATCTTATTTTCCTTTGGAATCACTTCTTCAACAATCTGCAGACCCATTACAGTCTGCTGTCTTGACTCCATCAGAAAATTGCTATGAGATGAACTATACTTATGTTCAAAATTCATAGATCCTTTTATGACCTCTTTTACATAATCTTAGAAATAACTGAGGCTTTCACTTTTGTGCCCAAAACTTAACTTACTATTAAAAAACTTACGAGTCTCTGTTATTGAAGAACTGCTAATGTAGATCCTCAACAGAGTTAAAAAAGAATGGAGAAACACTTATGGCACGATATGAGAAAATCATATATGTATGTATATATATATATATACATCTCATCTTAAATCATCGATATAGAAGAAACTTATCCTACATCTCAATAAGATTTCTTCTCCCCTATTTCCTTCCATATGAGCTTTCATTTAATTCCGAATAATCAGAATATTAAATGTGTCGGCCCATAAGCTTATCTAAAATAAATTTACAATGATAGCTCTTTAACTTATCTTGGCACGACATTTATTATACCACTGATCAGCTTGCTTTGCCACCACTAGCCCACACCAGCGGTGGCTAGATAATGAACTAGAGCAGCAAAGCTATGATTAAATGTCCACAAAACAGCGGTGGCCAGTATCATGAACACAATCATACTTCAATCGTCTCTGATTCCATTGCACCAACCCACAACAGCGGTGGCCAGAAAATGGGTGACACAACACAATCTGTGAGAATTATCCCGTAAACAGCGGTGGCCAGAATATAGGATAAAACCACACTTAGTGAGACAATTGGTCTTTGTGGAGTGTTTAAACTCCCATCACAATGGTAGTTTTAATAATCATGTCTTGCATGATAAAGTTGCTCTTGAACTTATTCTTAATTTTAAGCAATAAGATATAGCGAAGATATAGCGATTATATCATACTTAAAACTTATATTATGCTTAAAATCTTATGCTTAATTTTGTCCTTAAATCTTATGATCGACAAAATGACATGGAGAGAATTTATAAATTTAATTCTTAATTGATAAGAGCAATTCTTAATTGGCATAATTTCTGAAGTATCTTTAAAATTGATGAGACACGCCATTCTCCCCCCGAATTTGTGGTCTAAACGTGAGTGTGCCACATATTCGACAAGGTCTCATCACTTTACTTATCTCATCTAATTCTCACATGTGTGAGAGATTCATAATTAGCATTATGAAATTTGCTTCTAGAAAAGCAATTAAGATAATAACTTAAAACTGAGGATATAAGAGATAATTTCACAACTTAGAGAGAAATATACTCATAAAAACAATGATATATGGAACCAAAAGGTTTCACTAAAGTACATTGAATGTCATCAAGCTAACTTATTAAATCCACTAACAAATTCTAAATGAAGTTTCTGACAATGAAACTTTAACTTATTCTAAGAATCACTCCCCCGATTCATGGATTCACTAAAGATGTCTCAACACAATGCTCTAAAAATGAATCGGAGAGTTCTATTCCAAATGACCTAAGCTCATGAGCAATGTCATACATGCTGCGTATGTGCTTTACTATTCCACTGTATCCATCATATCGCAAGGTGGTTAGCCTTGTGAAGAGTAACCTTGTGCTGACTCTCTTATGTTCTAACTCAATCAAAAAGAAGAGTTCACTAGCAGTCGTGTCCTCATTATCATCAAATTCTCCCTTTATGCCTTCTGAGATCGAACGCTTGATGATTCTTTTGGCAAACTTATTGTCCTTTTCCCATTTCTCCAACTTGAATTGATACTCATGCATCTTCTCATCATACTTCTCAATGTCGGAAGAGGGAGGAAGTGGCTTGTCCTTATGAAGCACATAATCAAGCTCCAGAGACTTGAGAATGTCTTGCACCTTCTCTTTCCATAAAGGAAAGTCAATGCCGTTGAAGGGCTTAATGTTCTTCATGTGGCTTACAGCTGAAAAGACATAGCCAAATAAAGATACTTAGTAAATATCTTAGTGTGCTAATAAAATAGCAATAATAACGCAAGAGATGCATTATTTAATCTTAAAATGCACATGGCAAATGCAACTTATGCATTTTTATTGATCTTAAGGCATGATGGATGGAAAACTTAGAGGAATAGATTTAAATGTGAAAACTTAAAATTAGTACAATAAGATGCACTAAAAATAGCATGAAAATAACCCTACGGTGGTCTGATTACAATCATGTAAAAATAAGTAACAACTTGCATCATCGGTGGGGAAAACAAGCGAAACTTATTTAACTTAAAATGAAAGGCAGCATAAAGCGTACTTATTGGCAAACTTAAATAGATCAAACTTAATGATCTCAACCAAAAATAATGGAATAAACAAAGTTATATTCTCAAAACATGGTAAGGAAAACTGGGCATTAACTTAATGAAATTATTTTCCATCCATGTTGATTTCGCAGAGAAAAGACTTATTTGATCATATAGGGAGACTCTTAAAACTTAATAGTTCTGTGTAACAGAATAATTAATAAGACTCATGAAATATGTAACTTGTACATATTAAAATTCCCAAAAATTTAGCTCAACTTAATAGCTAAATTAATCTTAAACTTAAATTATTATGCTCATTATACTTAATAAAGCTTAATATATACTTAGTATGACAGCGGAAGCTTAAAATTAGCAAAAAGGAATATTGCTACTAAATACTTTTGAGAATTTTGCTTAATCAATTTCCCAAACAATATTTGGAAAAAGGTGCCAAAATAAACTTAGAAAATTATAAGGAATTTTACTGCACTGACAAACTTAAAATGTCACTCATAAAATGTGCAACAAAATTACGAAACCTCATAATTTATTGTTAGGCAAATCTAAGGGCAATACTCAATTTTAACTTAGTTATTGCCCAATTTTAGTGAAACTTATTTGGGCTGAATCTTATTTGGAATAAATGGGCATACATCATTAAAACTTAATGCTGAAAACAGAAAAAGAATTAGAAATTTGCTGAAAACTTAAGGGCGCGGCCCAGCTGAATGGCAAGTAGCCCAGAGGCGCGCGCGCGCTGCCAGCACGATGCGGCCCGGCCCAGTAGCACGATCTTTGGCGCAGCCCGTCGCGTAGACGCGACGTCACGCAGGCCACCTGAAGGCCTTTGGGCCGGGAGCCCAAGAACCTGCGAGCAGGCCGCCGAACCGGCCTGACGCGCATGCCCGCGCGGGGCGCATGGAGCCCAGCCCAGCTGAAGGCATGGCACGCGCCGTCGGATCGAGGGGGAGGGAGATCGGACGGCCAGGGGAAGACGGACGCGGCACGAAACTGCCGGCCGAAACCCTAGCCCCGTCTCACTCTCTCCACTCGCTCGCCTCTCTTCCGCTCCCCCGCAGCCAGCGATGCGACGAGCGACGACGCCGACCCGCCGCCGCGGCGCCACGAGGTGCAGCTCGCCGGCGCGCGCGTGCGAGGAATCGCGCGCGCCGCCGTCGAGCTGCTCCACCGTGGTGCCCTTGAGGCCTGGGCCCGTCGCGCGCAGATCTGACGCAGCGACGACGGCGACCCGAATGGCGGCGCGGCGACGACGGCAGCGGCCCATGGCCGTGCACGTGCCGGGCTGCCGCGCGGCGAAGCTGATGCCGCGCGGCCGGTCCTTAAGCCGGCGAGGTACGCGCGCACGGTGTAAGCCGTGGGGACCTCGTCGGCGACCAGGGAGAGGAGGAGCGCCGCCGTGCGTACGTGCGGGGTCTGAGTGCACGGCGCGCGGCGGATTTAACCGCAGCGGTGGCGAGCCCGTGGCGACGCGATGAGGCGGTGGCGACGAGGCCCCACCGAGCTGCCGCGCAAAGGCGACACCGGCTCGGGTGAGCGCGTGCGGCGACTGATGCCACACGCCGGATCGACGTCCGTGCGCGGCGCATGGGCCACAACGGAGCAGCGACAAGAGGTAAACCTCTTCTTAGATCTCAGCCTCGATCTTAGTTCTGAACCAAGCTTAGGGTTAGGGTTAGCTTAGGGTTAGGGTTAGGGTTAGTGTGTGAGTGCAAAACCCTAGAGCCCAGATGCTTAATTTCTCATTAATTTGCGACATGGAGCATGATTAGCAAGTTGAAAACGAATGTGAAACCCTAGCTTAACATGATCTAAACTTAATCTAATTTAATCTAATGATGAACTGACTGATCTTATGCGCTAATCATGAAGACTGAACTAACTAAAACTGAATTAAACACTAATCTTAATAACATTGCTGCTAGATCATCAAGAATTCTAACTGAAATTGAACTAGTGTTAACTGAACATGATGATCTCCTCTGCGCATAACTAGATCTATTAAAACTTACTTTAAACATTACTGATCTAGTGATAACAGAGGCCTTAAACATAATTTAGGGAATCTAAAACGACTAGATCAGGCATCTGATACCAATTGTTAGAACTAATAGATCAAGAACTTAATGGGATCATCTAGTCAGAAGTAGATCACACCTAGTAATTTAGTCTGAACACTGAAATTGACTCACCTGTGCTTAGATTCGCCATAAACAGATCTGCGGTAGATGCAGATCAAGTGGTTGATGACGAATTCGATGTGAAGGTGGTAGAACTGCTGCGGGTTGATGTAGAATCAGGGACACCGGGCTTCCACACCTTGCAGAACGCTTTCTGATCGGTAGATTAGGGTTAGGGCTAACTCTAGGCTTAATTTCGTGATTAAGCGATCAAGGAGATCAGGGGGGTCTCCCTTTGGTTATATAGTGCTGTAGGCGCGGGGCCGGGCCCTTAAGTGGGCTTAGTTTTGCCTCCCGATCAAGGCAACTAATTGGGATCTTAGTTGGATTCGGATTGGGCCTTTACGGGTCACTTGACCGAGGTCAACAATTCCAACACTGCCTTGATGGAGTCCCTTGCTATAGTTGCATTGGCCACTATGAGCTTAGTAGCAAGTGCCGCCAATGCTGATGCATTGTGTGCGGCACTGCATGGCAGAGATGGGTCATAGCAGAGTGCAGATATGCACTGTTCCGGTGTGACGTGGTAGCTGCGCCCTAAGGTCTCACACAACTCGTCTAGCGCTGTCTTTATGGGAATAGCTCCAGAGCTGTCTTGGGTGGCAGCCAAGAATAGGAGCAGGAAGTTTAGAGCAAGGAACATGAAAGATTAGGGAGCCATGGGGGTCTCTGTCTCTCTTCCAGCACCAGCTTGTTTCTTTGAGTTTTTGTGTGATGAATTCTATATCAAAATGCTTCCTTTTTTATAGTTCTTTGCATTAGCTTCAATCTACAGCTACAACCGTTGCATGGTGCGCTGGAGTGAAGTCAATCATATGGAGATGGATTCCATGCCAAATCGATAACAATACTTTTTGTATTAATCATAAATGCCTTCTTGATTACACCGTGAAAGCACTGGGATTGTGCTACATTTGCATGCATGATACTACTGAAGGGGATTAAATGAAAGTAAAGGAACACTGGTGAGAATAAATTGGGATTGTAAATATAAGATAACTTGAACAAAAGCAACCAAATTAAATGCATGAAAAGAAATTAAATTAAATGCATGAAAAGAAATTGTACAGTATAATACTATAAAATAAAAAAAAACAACAACAACTAGAAGGACGATAAAGAGCTTGGATACGTTTCATGCAAATAGTGATAGAGAGGTTTTCCCTCTAGAGACTTAGAGTCGTGTCCCAGCATTAATACGCAAGTAGCAACGAAATCCCAAAAA